>CM067167.1:85028256-85305756 GCA_034093135.1 Erigeron breviscapus
TTAGACTGTGACACATATGAAGGAGTTGCTTTTTCAAACTGCCTTCCTTGTGTGTTTTTATACTGTTGAAACTGTGGTGTTTGTTTTTTTTTTTTTTTTTTTTTTTTTTTTTTTTTTTTTTTTTTTTTTTTTTTTTTTTTTGAATTTTTTTTTTTTTTTTTTTTTTTTTTTTTTTTTTTTTTTTTTTTTTTTTTTTTTTTTTTTTTTTTTTTTTTTTTTTTTTTTTTTTTTTTTTTTTTTTTTTTTTTTTTTTTTTTTTTTTTTTTTTTTTTTTTTTTTTTTTTTTTTTTTTTTTTTTTTTTTTTTTTTTTTTTGCGTATTTATGTTCCAAAAGAAAAGGGTAATGTTTTTCATTTATTTTTTTTGCTTTGATGGTATGCTTATTTATGTTGCATTCTTTAATACATATATACATAGTTTAAGAGTACTTACAGTGGATGTATACACAACGGAAGACGGAAGGTATGTGCGTTTAGATTTTACTATAGAGTACAAACCGTGTGTTCAGCATCAGCAGCAGCTGGAGGACAAGGAAAATGGTTATGTCAATTTCTTTCCTGTTTTTCACATATTATCATGTTTCTCCTTGCTTTGATGAAATGCGAATTTATGCTGCATTCTTTATCCCTTATATACTAGTTTAAGAGTACTTACAGTGGATGTATACACAACGGAAGACGGAAGGTATGTGCGTTTAGATTTTACTATAGAGTACAAACCGTGTGTTCAGCATCAGCAGCAGCCGGAGGACAAAGATTTTGGTAATGTTAATTTCTTTCCTGGTTTCCTTTGCTTCAAAGATTTTGGTAATGTTAATCTAATTTTGTATACATGTGTATGTAGCTTTTATTATAGAGTGCAAACCGCTTGCTCAGCATCAGCAGCAGCCGGAGGACAAAGATTTTGGTAATGTTAATTTCTTTCCTGGTTTCCTTTGCTTCAAAGATTTTGGTAATGTTAATCTAATTTTGTATACATGTGTATGTAGCTTTTATTATAGAGTGCAAACCGCTTGCTCAGCATCAGCAGCAGCCGGAGGACAAAGAAAATGGTAATTATAAATTCTTTCCTGTTTCCCTTTGCTTTGATGACATGCGTATTTATGTTCCAAAAGAAAAGGGTAATGTTTTTCATTTATTTTTTTTGCTTTGATGGTATGCTTATTTATGTTGCATTCTTTATACATATATACATAGTTTAAGAGTACTTACAGTGGATGTATACACAACGGAAGACGGAAGGTATGTGCGTTTAGATTTTACTATAGAGTACAAACCGTGTGTTCAGCATCAGCAGCAGCTGGAGGACAAGGAAAATGGTTATGTCAATTTCTTTCCTGTTTTTCACATATTATCATGTTTCTCCTTGCTTTGATGACATGCGTATTTATGTTCCAAAAGAAAAGGGTAATGTTTTTCATTTATTTTTTTTGCTTTGATGGTATGCTTATTTATGTTGCATTCTTTATACATTACTTAAATATAAACATAAATATTAAACCATATATATTGTTTAATACATATATACATAGTTTAAGAGTACTTACAGTGGATGTATACACAACGGAAGACGGAAGGTATGTGCGTTTAGATTTTACTATAGAGTACAAACCGTGTGTTCAGCATCAGCAGCAGCTGGAGGACAAGGAAAATGGTTATGTCAATTTCTTTCCTGTTTTTCACATATTATCATGTTTCTCCTTGCTTTGATGAAATGCGAATTTATGCTGCATTCTTTATCCCTTATATACTTGTAATAATATCCTTTTCCTTTTGATATATATATATTTATATATTTTTTGTATACAGGTTTTACTATCAAGTGCAAACCATCTGCTTCGCATCAGCTGGAGGACAAAGAAAATGGTAATTATAAATTCTTTCCTGTTTCCCTTTGCTTTGATGACATGCGTATTTATGTTCCAAAAGAAAAGGGTAATGTTTTTCATTTATTTTTTTTGCTTTGATGGTATGCTTATTTATGTTGCATTCTTTATACATTACTTAAATATAATATCTCTTTCCACTTAATCTAATTTTGTATACATGTGTATGTAGCTTTTATTATAGAGTGCAAACCGCTTGCTCAGCATCAGCAGCAGCCGGAGGACAAAGATTTTTGTAATTAAATTTCTTTCCTGGTTTCCTTTGCTTTAAAGATTTTGGTAATGTTAATCTAATTTTGTATACATGTGTATGTAGCTTTTAATTTGGATGTTGAGTATGCTCGCCGATATGATATTAGGCCTCACTCACTATGGACCGAGGAAGATCCTGCAGGTAGGTTATGAAACACACATGCATATATATATTGTATATACGTATATACCCTATATTTTTTATTATCGAAAGAATATCATCCATGCTGCAAATAGTTTGAAATGCTTGAATTAAATGTGAGTGTCACTATGTTTATTTCAAGCTAATTAACTTATTTTAAAAATCGTTCTTGTATTTTTTTTTTATCTCTTCTTATACATGTTTTAAACTAGTTGTGTAAAATAGCAGTGTGTGTGGGGTTGCAGTTGCTGAATATATTCTGCTGCAGATGTCTTTCATCTGCTAAACACTTGTTATTGCAACCACTTTAGACTTTGGTTTTTTAGTCCAGAAGGACTAATGGACGACAACACATAGTATATGTGTAGTTCTAAGCATTTGGTTTCGAGGAACGGGTAAAAAATGGGCGGAATGTGAATTTCTGCAGTCATGGCTCAGTATCTAAAAAACTTTACTTGAGTCATTTGGTTGTAGTTAACGGGTCACAATGACCAATACAGATGATGTACTGCAGTTCTAAGCAAGTCGTTTTGGATAGTGAGTAAGGCATACTTTTGAAAGATTGTATTCGGGTCATGGGCCATCTGGGCCGAGTTGGCCTGGTATTAGTTTTGTCCCCTCTTTCTTAAGGTATCAAACTAGTTGCAGCAAAGTTTTGACAAACATGTGCTAGTTGATCTCCATAGGTTCAGACTTCTACAAGAGACTAGAAAAAAGAGGTTGTAATCGTCATTAGTGGTTCTTTGGATGGTTGCTAATGCTTTTTTGAGTTTGAATAATAAGTGATTTGCTTTTGTATTTATATTCTGAATTTAAGAAGTGGATATATGGCATTATTAGTCACATTTGGGTAGTAACTAAACTTTTGAAGGGATGGGAGGGACACGAAATCTTCTGTATTATGTACTGAACAAACATGTAACTAATTTACCCGTTATTGTTCAATCGTAGGATTTACTGCTCAACAAATGGATTGGCTAATTCCTGATTTTGGTCGTCGTGCACGACCGGTGAGTATTGCTGAACCTGTTTTTTTAGAAAAAAATCTTAATTCTGTATGTGTATACATCCACTAATAAAAAGGCAAACCCTGTGAATGTGTAAATTCAGGCTCCAAAGCCGACATCTTGCCAGCTGCCAAAGATTCCACCACCACCAGTTGTAAAGTACTGAAGTATGACAACAAAGCTGGTCATGGCTAAGAGTTATCCTATGTATGATGGTCTTTTACTCTTTCATTATGCAGAAACTATTTACGCTTTTCTAATAAATATGTATTGTAACCATTCTATGGTATGTTTGAAACTTTGAATTGTTTGGTCGTCAAGAATGTATTCAGCTATACTCTCAACTAGTCAACTCTATGGCATGTTTCTTCATTTAGCACTTTAAAACCTTAATTTTCGGTCTGTTTTGCACTTTAAAACCTTACTTTGTTTTGATTAAATTTTTTAATTAGTTTTGAGAAATTGAAATTTGTGATTGGTTAATAGGTTAGTTGTTTTATAGTGCATATCAGGATAAGCATGACGTGATTCCTTCTATACATGTTCCTTACACCACCACCACTATCACGACTTGGACTATCAAAATATGATGAACTTTCTAGAAATAATGAAACAAGGACAAAAATCCAATTTGAAGTACCTAAATTGCTTAAGAAATGAAGCTAAAAACACTAATTCGGTAAACGTTTTTCATGCTTTAAGTCCTCAAATAAGCAAGACACAAGAGAGATTGAGATTTTATGAACTTGATATGTTAAAATTTGCCTAGAAAGGCCTGGGATTTTTGGACAAAAGCTTGTGTGGTGATTCCTAAGTATTTATATAATTTAATGAATTTAAATGATAATTAAAAGACATATATATATAAATAATTAAATTATGTAAATCATGAACTTGGTTAAATCTTCATAACCAATGGTGAAAATGACTAAAATCTACTGGAGCAAAATAATTATAAGCCAAGAAACAAGTGTTACATAATTTAAAGGTAAATAACTAAGTGAAAATCACTAATTAATCATTATTGTTAAACTAATGGAAAATATACAAATAAATATATATAAAACATAAAACTATAAGTTAAAATACATAAAAATCAGAATATGACCCAATTATAATTATTCATAATTTATAAAGACAAATATGACATTTAAAAGTATTTTTAAGGAATTATTTAATTAATAAATCAATAAAATGAATAAATAATTAATTAAATAATATTAAATTGAATAAATAAAATATAAATCAGAAATATTCATAAAATATCAAAAATTATAAGATTACTAATGTCAAATATTATGATTTAGCAAAGTATACAATGGAAATCATATAAATCAAAGCCAAACTACCGAAATTCCAATAAACGTACAAATACGTATAATGAGAAAACGACTCTTACCACCAAATCTCTTATAACCAAATAATGAGATCATCATAATGCACTTGAATTCCATAATTAAACAACAACCAAAGATGGGCAAGTCTACTAGTATACATCTCATGATCTAGCTTACTAGTTCATGTCACACGCACTTACGTCGTGAATATATACATTATGGTTTAGGCTTGCTTGGGGAGCAACAGAACTAGACGAAGGAATCACAATTGATCAGCCCTCTCTCACACACGAATCAAGTGAGTCATAGCCCCCTTTCAAACTCCTTTATGTGTTTTACTTTCGGGGTGAAAAGTATGATAAATAAAAAAAATTTCTTATATGAAATGATTCTTTGAAAGATTGTTTATGATATGGGATAATTGTATGTTCAATGTGATATATGTTATATGATGAGCTTGAGTACTGTCAAACGGTAGTCCCCTGTACACTACTATTAACTCATTGAGGCCTGTAGTTAGAGGGTTGCGCAACTAGGATTTGTCCCCTCACTCACATCAGCGGCGACAGGTTGATTGGCCGCCTACGTGGCCGCCTTCAACGGTGTCGGTCGTGGGGTGCTCTAATCTACTTTATATTTGGTCGTCTCCATGGCACGACCCCTTTATTATTAATTATTACACATGGTTGACAGCATGTGCCTTTTTACTATAAATTCATCGGGGCAAATTATTATCATTATTGTTATTATTATTTTGGACGTGAAAGGGGTCTTAGTAGTGGCTCAAGCATTTACTCATCAAATTATGCCTTTGGCTAAATGAAATTGATATTATTTATGGATGGATATTATGTTTTGAACATACGGTTTGGGTACGTATATTATGATGGAAATTCTTGGAAACTATATCATTTACTACTTCATAATTTAAATCGGTTGTACGTATATTTGGTAGTATAAACCTATGAACTCACTCAAATCTCGTAGTTGACACTTTTTCTTCATGCTTTTCAGGTCTAGAGCAGTAAGTTAGCACTATGGACCGCCTCTTGGATGATGTGTTTGCTTGTTGCATGTTGGACTAGTAATTGTTGCATGTTGGACTAGTAATGCAAACATTTGATCTTTGATTATGAATTTGGTTATGTAATGGTTATTAAACGTCAACTTGAACTTGAAATCTTTTGAATTTGAATGGCATTTGAAACTTTATGTTGATGTTTTATATTTAAATCTTTTGTACCATGTCGTTCTGTGGCACTTCGTGTTTCCGCCTTAGTCGAGGTGTTACAGTAGCTATTATTGGAGATTTTGGACGCTGGCTTTCGTTACCCATAGTTGCACTATTTAAGTAGACTTATTTATTTAGCCCTTTTGGCTGTTATTACGTTGACTGTCTTTATTGAGGTTGATTGTGGATTTCATTTACATTATTGTGATGATACTGGGTGTAACACCTTTTTAAGACATTCGTTATGTTTTATTGGTTCCGTTAGGAATCAATTGGAATTTTTAAAAGTCGCTTCCGCATTTATTAACGGTGTTATGTTTAAGGTCGAATTTTTTTTGAAATTCACATTTTTATAAAGCAGAGTGTTACAGTCATCTTTTAATGCAATTACAACTTATTAATTTACGAATCTTATTTGACCAAACGACTCCAAAGGCAACATATGGTTTTACGGTCATAAACACCATGGTGAAAAATCACCAACATATACAAGTTCAATCAAACGTTCATTTGCAAAGGACTAATACATGTCATGTTAACCAAATTATCAACTAATCAAAGTTTGACCCTAAAAGTCAACAACAATCCAAATCACAAGTAACCAACTTTTCAACCATCAATTAAACATTGTCACCACTAAATGGGATTCATGATAATGTCTAGCCAAACACTAATCCAACTACTCACACATAATCATAATAGCTAAATAAACACAAATAATCATATTAATCCACATAATCATTCAATGTATTACAAGCTAAAATGAATATGAAAAGAGTTAAGATTACAACCCAATTGCAAGGAATGAAGGATGAAAATAAAGCCCACTTCTTCAATCTCCAACTAGCCCCAAACCCAAATCTTCAATCACCATAAGCAAATCTTCTAAAAGTAAAGATCAATAGGTAAAGGGTTTTTATTTTGTGATAAAGAAAGTGGATTTTATTGTGAATGGAGGTTGGATGATGGAGTGTGTGTGAAAGGTGTGTTGAGAGGGTAGTATGTGAAAAATATCAAGTGTGGTGTGTTCAAAAAATATCCGATCCTTCCCTTCTATATATCTGCTGCTGCGTTCATTTTTCTCAAATAAAAAAGGAGTGTGGTGTGGCAAGACCATAGTCACATAATTCGCGGTTCGTCCCGGTTCGGGTTCGCGATTCGGGATCGCAATTCGCGGGGGTCCCGCGAATCCGGTTCGGGAGGGGTAGACTCATTTCGGATCGCTTCGGTACGTTTCGGTTCGGTGAACCCGAATTTAAAAATACAATAATAGATTTGAATATTGAATACTCCAAAGTCAAAAAAATTCAATGTTTCAAAAAAGACAATTACAAGTCTTTAAACTTAAAAGTTTACAAGCAAAACATAAAATAAAATGAATACATAAAAAAAATACTCTATTCTTTGTTTTTTTTCCATCCATTTAATATATTTATTTTGAAAATCGCAACATTTAATTACTAGTTAAATAAAAATTACTAAACCCAAACACAGTTCACCGAATCCAGTTCTTCCAAAACACGAATTTTTCCTGTCCAATTTACTGAACCTCACCCATTTAGGGTCATCGTACACCCTCTACCAGTTCGGTGTTTTTTGTGTTCGGTTCGCGAATGGGTTCGCGAATCGTATCGTGAATTGGATCGCTGAACCAAGAACGAAGTTCGTGGGGTGCTCAACGAATCCGGTAACTATGGGCAAGACACCATTGGCTGGTCAACAATAAATTGGGACAAGTTAAGTTGCTGCATACGTGTCCCCTTTATTTTGCCACAAAAACCAATAACTAGAGAAAATACAAATTGTATATGAGGGGGAGAGGTGTAGTCGGCAACAAAGCATCGGCAAGTGCTTTTGGCAACTTTTGGCAATTTGGCAAACTATAGCACATGTATTGGATTTGACAAGTTTTGGCAAGTGACATCGTCTAGTTTTGGCCGATTGTGGCAAGGTTTGGCAAGAGTAAGATTCTTTTCTTTTTTTTTACTTGCTTTGTCTTTTTTGTAGCAAGTTTTGGCAAGAAATGGCATTACACCACATATTTTGGCAAGCATTTGGCAAGAATTGACTACATTTTGGCAAATCCACGTGGCGCTCCCTTATTGGTTGAAAACTTGCCAAATTGCCAAAGGTTTGGCACTACACCTCTCCCCCTGACCCTCTTGTGCTGCTGCGCTCATTTTTCTCTAGCTCTGTTCACACAATATGATATTTGCATTTTCGGCTCCTCCTTTCTTTTTATATCAACCTTTCTTCCAAAATAAATGATACTGCAGTCTAAAACCATTGACAAGAGTCAGGGCCGTCTCGTCGACTTTAGAGACCTTGTTCTAATCTTATAAGTTAGGCCCTTATGTTGTTATATAAATATTAACAATATGTTTTTATAGAGTATCTATATAATTTTTGCTATTGATCTTCCATTTTCATTGATTATTGTACAACTTATATCAAACTAAAAGTGTTATTTTTTACTATGAAAAAAAATTAACATTTTAACAAATACAGTAACACCAACTTAAAAAATGGCTATAAAATATTAAATGATATAAAATGGCTAAGGTACGTTGGGCTGTTTTGTAAAACTCAGAATTAAAATGGAAAAACATGAATCATAGAAAGGTGTATACATAAATCAATATTAATACTTTGGTAGATACTACATGTATATAAAAGTTGGGCCCTATATATTTTGTAGGCCTTGTTCCATTGAACCGGTTGAACATGCTTACCTCCGGCCCAAGAGTTGCTGCTACTTGTCCCTGTTCTAAGCCACCAAAAGAAAGGCAAATGAAAGTTTGATGTGGCAAGGAGTAATTGGGAGGTCAAACTCATTCAGCAAGAATCATCAACAATTAAATGGAATGAGATAATGGTCTAGTTGTATGCGTGTGATTGGTTTGTCAACACCCAAATACTCATATTTATCACAACTGAACCTCTTTTTCTCCTTGCTGGCTTAAGGTGGCCGGCCCATCAAAGATAATATAGATGGTTGTTGGGCTCAAGTGGGTGTGGCTGCTTGGCCTCTTTCACGACTGGGCTCCCCTGGTCCATATATTGAGACAATGAAAATGCCTGCTCTATTTTTGTTCCCACCTTGTCTGCGTGTGTAGAGCCAACAAAGCATAGCAATTGAAGAGCAAAGTAACATTTGAGCAGCTTAGGTGCACAAGTACGTGTAGTCTTCAACAAAACATAAAAAAAATACAAAATCTTCACTTCTACACATCTTCTAGCCAACTTTTGTCCATTAAAGCTCCAATATCCAAAACCGCATGATGAACCTATGAAATACTTATGTAAAACAATAAGTAACTAAAATCACAATAAATGGATCCAAAATGCATATAAATAAAGAGACATTAGTTAACGAATAGTGGTCCAAAATATATAAAATTTAGCTAATATCAATAACTTATTGATTTTTTTACAACATCTACGTTACTTTCAATAGAATTAAATACAACTATGTCACGAATTTAGTTCTACCACCCAAGAGAAAAGAACTTCTTACCAAATGTGCTGACCTCACATTGATATGTATAAATAAAAGTTATTTCATATTGTGTAAGTAACGTCTTTATATTAATTGCTTGTCCAATGACATGATACACTTTGTTCATGATATATCTTGAACATTTGAACCTTATATGCTAATTAATTTGAGTAAATCTTGGTCGATAACTATCTTTAGTTGTTGGAGGAGCCTAATGGGGTAATCCATTTGGCATGGCTGCTCGGCTCGTGGTAATGGGATCCAGATTATACACCAATTATCCGCTATCGAGATAGAAATCTCACCATTTTACGGTCACATGTAAAAAACAAGTTAACATTTCATATATTTTTTGTAAACAATAAAGATATAAAAGTATTATTATTTTGTAAACAAGCAAAAGGAATCCCATATTCCAAAGTCTGGTATAAAGGCTCCATGCTACTCTCCTCAGCCACCTCTAACCTGTGCACCTGAAAGGATACTTAAAAACGTCAACACAATGGTTGGTGAGTTCGTAGGATTTCAGTCTAGGTTGTCAGGTTAACGTGATGCATTTCATGTATACTCAAGTGGCCATGTCACAATGTTGCCATAGATATCTCAAGGTTGACAGCACTTACGGTACCAGGCTAAGGTTGACTATGAAGGGACTTACGGTTCAACAACCAGCCGTGCTAACAATGAAGGGACTTACGGTTCAACAACCAGTCGTGCTCAATAACATGTATCCAATGCGTCCAAATGTATCCATAATGTAAATAATAGGTATCCAAGTTATGAAATCATATATGTATCCAAAACATGTTATCAAAATGTATCCGAAATAGGTTATCATAGGTGTATCCGAAATAAGTTATCAAACATGTAGCCAAAATAGGTCGTCACAATATCATATCAAACAAATACAATGTTCAAGAAAACATTTTGTATCCTTTCAGCCCCAAGAAAACATGTAAAAAGGGGACTACGAAGCTCACCTGAATGCTAGCAACAAGATTAAGCTACGCAAGATATCAGGAAGCAAGTAACCGGCACGCAATAATCTGTTTCAAGTTATCACAATTAAGTATGTGTTCATTATAGGTAAACGTGCTCATAACGTGCCGCCAAGTGTTGACCATGTTGTCCAAAAGCATACTAGTTTGTCTTTGACCAAATTTTACAAGTTTGACCAAAGTTGACCAAATTACAAGTTTGACTAAGTTGACCAAATTGACTAGAGTTGACTAAACCGACCAAAGTTGACTAAAGTTGACCAAATCGAGGTAGTAATCGAAGTTCGAGGTCTCAATTGAAAGTTGAGGTCTTAAATTGAATTTGGGGTAGTATTTCACTAAAAGACAAAATTGAAATTGAGAGACTAGATTTAAGAGGCTAAATTTGAGAGGCTAGTAAATCTGGGGTAGTATTTGGAAATGCGAGGTCACAAATGAAATACGAGGTCACATTTGAAATACGAGGTCACATTGGAAATACGAGGTCACAAACTGAAATACGAGGTCACATTTGAAATACGAGGTCACATTTGAAATACGAGGTCACATTGGAAATACGAGGTCACAAACTGAAATACGAGGTCACATTTGAAATACGAGGTCGCAAATGGAAATACGAGGTCGCAAATCGACGTGGTCGCAAACTGAGTTGTTATTCCCCAAAATTCATTCTAGAAAACCAAAATAGATGTTTATGATGATGCTTAGAAGGTGGAAACACTGTTTTTGACACTAAATCTTAACAAAAGTAAGGTTGGATTTCATTAAAACTTGTTGTAAAGTGAGGTAGTATGATGAGGTAGCAAAATGGGGTAGCAAAAGGGGGTAGTGAGGGTTTGTGTGTTTTGCTTGGAGGCTAAGTTGGTGGAATGAGAAGTTGTGAAAGAAAAAAAGTATTTATATGTAGGGTAAATTAGAAGGATTCCATACATAGTCACCTTACTAAGCCGACCCAATTACGAGGCGGGTAACAAAATACGAGGCTAAGTCCAATTACGAGGCTAACTCCAAATACGATGCTAAGGTTAAAATACGATGCCAATTAAAAATTACAATGACGACTTAAAATACGAGGTTGAGTCCAAATTACGAGGTCGTATTTACTCAAAGATTTATTTTGACTCGAAAGCTTAAATGGTCAATTCACGGGTGTTACAGTTTCGGGTATACGGGTCGGGATATGCGGGTTTTCATTTAAAACCGTCCCCGGATCTGAACCCGCAAAAGGAAAATAAAAACATCATCATACCCGGCCCTAGACCCGCATATACCCGCACCTGACCCAAAAATGTTGGGTATTGGATTTCCCCATTGGATCCGTCCAACTAAAAAGACACATACACGAACTCATTACCGTCAGATCCACATCCATTCACCCGAATCCTCGCCCTATAAAAACCCCCTCCCACATCATTCTCAATTTCAGATTCACAGCCGCCGCTAACAAACATCTTTAATATAGGTAACCATCTCTTGATCCCTTTTCATTATTAATCTATTAATAACAATAATAATTTCTGTTTATTTCTTTCTTTTGATTAGAGCAATAACATATTTCGTTATTTAGATTTCAATCAATGATTAATTTCGTTTATTCTGTGTCCTAGGGTTTATATTAATTCGCAAACTTGATTGTATAGAAAACTGCCTGGATTTTGGTATTTCTTAGAAATATTATCCTGAAAGATTGATTTTGAATCTTGTTTGTTATGTTGATTATTATATTAATCTTTTTAGGCTAAAAGTTTATATGCATATAGTTACGTTTTATTACTTTGTATTCAAAAAAATAAAAAAATAAAGATAGATCAGTAATATGTATTCGGTAAACAAGTAATATTTATTTAATTTGTATTCAAAACTAGATAAAATGCAAGTTCGGTTGAGAAAAAAGGATTATTTGTATTATATAATTTCTAAAGGGAAAAATAGGACATCAAATTAAACTTTTAGCATTAAGTATTAATTAATTGTAGGAAATGACAAGTGTTAGGCTCAAATTGTTAGGCTAATAATTAGGCTAATCTTTTTAGGCTAATTAATCATTTCTCTTTTAGCAAACCCTAAATTACGCCCCCCTTTTTTTTATTATTTATTTTTACACTTTGGTACTCATAATTATTATTATTTTTTGTTTGCAGTCGACCAATGGAACAAGATGCTCCTGTAAGTATTTATTTTAAAACATTTGAATATGTTTATTGTAGCTAGTTATTTTGTATAAATTACACATATGTTTTCGAATTCTTTAATTTTTGTTTTCGCTTTAGATAGTTATATTATATTATGATATTGCAGGTCAAGAATGAGGAAGAGGAGTTCAACACTGGGCCTCTCTCTGTGTTGATGATGAGTGTTAAGAATAACACACAGGTAACTTATGTTTCCATACATTCATTATTTATATCTATGATTTCTTACAAAATATAATAGTCTATCTGATTGTAATTCTAACCGTGTTGTGTCTCATTGTGTTGTACATACAGGTTCTTATTAACTGCAGGAACAATAAGAAGCTTTTAGGTCGTGTTAGGGCATTTGATCGACACTGCAACATGGTCCTTGAGAACGTTAGAGAGATGTGGACCGAGGTTGGTTTTGTCATCAGAATGACTCGTTTAGCAGTTATTTAGCTTGGTATCTCGTATAATGTAGTTTTTTGACTTTTGGGTTTTGTGTATGTCAGGTGCCGAAAACAGGAAAAGGGAAGAAGAAAGCTCTTCCGGTTAACAAGGATAGGTTTATCAGCAAGATGTTTCTCCGAGGCGATTCGGTCATCATTGTGCTTAGAAACCCCAAGTGATTGGTATCATTCTTCTTTCTTTTTATTTTAAGTATTGAACAACAAGTACAAAATAAAAACCAGATACATTTAGGGGGAAATAAAGAAAACCTTAAGTAATTAGATTGACCTGTGCTACATTAAGGTGAGTGTAAGTGTGTGTGTTTGTGCTTTACAGAATGATATGAAAACTAGGTACTTCTGATTCCATAGCATCCACATTATTGATTTTAAGCATCACGCCATCTCTGCGAGCTATATGAGCAGGGTGTGATTTTGTTTACCGTGTGCGCTTAGCAATTAGTAGATGATGAAGTTTCAACTTATCAGTTGATAGTCATTGGGGTTCTGCGAGTTGCATTTTGATGCATTGTTATTTTGGTACCTATTTATGGCGGCATTGGATTTCAATGTGCCATGGTAAATATGACGGTTGATCCTATGCCACTGTGGTACATTAAGTTACGATGGATACTAGATTAAGATAGAGGGATTAGCTTTCTTTGATACTAAGATAGATATCAGGTGGTTCTGTTTAATACCAGAAAGTATTTTGGGGGTTGGGGTGCTAATGTGAATTAATTTCTCCAATAATGACGTGGATCCTTGGTTTAAATAGGTGATTGGCGCTCCGAGGTCTTGAGGGTCAAAAAAGCCTAGGCATTGGCGCCTCACGCAAAAAAAAACTCATTTTTTCGCTAGGTACTTTTATCAATCCTACATTCCATTTTTTACAAAACAAATGCTTTAAACATGCTTAAAAATCACTGCTATATAACAAGATAAACAATACTGTATATGGCGAAAGATTAGTGCCTAGGCAGCGCCTTTTTAACCCAAGCTCATATCATAGTAGGGCTGCAAACGAACCCTGCTGAGCTTGGGCTTGACCCGAACGCCTTAACAGAAGGTCCAACTTAATTTGAAGGCCTTCATGAGGCTAGCTTGGATTTGGTTTGAGGAAGACTCAGTTGATCAAGCTCGAATTGAGACTTTAAATAGCTCAAAAATATTTATTAGGCTCAGTTTATCAAGCTCTATTCAAAAGCTCACAATAGTTAAACCTGAATGAGCCCAAGTTAAGTTTGAGCTTAAACATTCAGTAAGTAAACGCCTTAATTGCAGCCTCTTTTTTATGTTGGTAATCATGGGTGTTCTACTCAGACTAATTCCAAGAGCTGACTCGCTTTGCGAGCCCAGAGTCAGAACATGTGAGCCTCTTGAAAAGTCTGCAATGGTTACACTTATCATTCTTTGGTTCTGATGTCATCTTTGATTCTGATGTCATACTTAGAGAGGGAGTGAAATGTAAAGAACGTAAGATATGTAGAAGTTGGTAAATGCTGTTACATCTCATAGCAATATAACAATAGTGGTGCTGTTTTAGCAAAATGATGATGTACGGTGGAACCACAAGTTGGGGATTTTGAAATTTGAAGAATATGGGCTATAGATGTGGATAGGATCATAGAGCCCAAAAGACAAAGACCAAGAACAAATATGAAGAGTTTGGGGCTTAACAAAAATCAAAATAACATAGAATGAGGGCATGATAACTTATTAATTCTAAGCTAATGATATTATTAGATATTTGGCCACCAAGTTGAAAACAAAGCAACAAATGCTTAAATTTCCCTGCATGAAAGAATGTACAGTGGAACTCTGGAAGCAATAATCAATTCGCAGAGTGTATAAATGTACAGGGAAATTGTTATTAAGCTATAACCCAGTCTGCATTCATTTCACAAGTTTGTTATGCTTTTTTTCTCGGTATGCGTGTGCCTAACTTAGCAAGTTTTCTCTGTTGCAGGATTTCGTGGATATGGAATTCTGGATCTGTAGTTCTTGGATGGAAATTTGACTTGTGATGGAAGTAAAATGATGCTAGTAGTAGACTTTCTCATGGTAGTCATTGTATTTCTGTTAAAAAAAAAAAAATAGAGAAAAAAGTGAAAAAATTGAAAAAAAAAAACAAAAAAAAAAAGAAAAAAAAAAAAAAAAAAAGCTTGGTTTCTATGAGTTTTGTGATTTAATGACTTTTAAGTCCTAACTTTTCTTTGGTTTACTTTTTATGGAAGGACCAGTGCAATCCATAACTCGTTCTATCATAGATTGTTGAATGTTACTCTTTTTATGCTATGAAAGAAGAAAAAATACATGTGGTATGTAGAGGTTCAATAATATGGAGATGTTCAAAACTATATGCATTTGAATAATATGGTAACATCAAATGAATATAGTGGAAACGAATGGATCAAAAGGTCTATAACATAGGATGATGATGTTTTTCTTTCTTTCGGTTTCATGGATAGCAGAATAAGGTCAATAACATAGGATGATGATATGCTTTTTCTTCTTTCGGTTTCATTGATAGCAGAATACCGCCCTGACTCTACAGTACTTTAGGTTAATCTATATTTACATATCGAGTAAACAGTTTTCAGCGGGTTAATATAGTACCAGGATTCTAATTATGAAATCTCATGAAAGTATGTTCCATTATATTTAGTTACCAAGTAATTTATATAGTTCTTGATTATCTCATAAACTGAACAAAAATAGTTGGAGGGTGGCGGCTACATAGCAGAGTGGTGGTGCATCCGCCGTCCCTTCCACCCACAAAGATAGCTGGAATGAGTCCTATTACGCCGGTTCTTGGTTTCTCCCATTTCTACCATAGGCGAAGCCAACTCTATATCATCAACAGCACTGGTAACATTGTCACAGAATTGCTTGTCGATATAGTCATCAGCAGACCGCTTGTCGAGCCATGAAATAATGTCACCAAAGACAATATCAATGTTGTGATCCGGCTCACCAGAGGTCAACCCGTGCCACATTCCAGGGTATAGTTTTATGGTCTTGTCTTTGCTGCTGGCTTGATCGTATAGAGCCCGACTCACTTCTGGATCAGTCACTATATCGGCCTCTCCATGTAGCACAAAAAATGGCAATGTCACCTGCGCATGACAACTACGATTTGAATATAAAAGGCCAATAACATGTTTCATACCCACAGTGGCAAGAGTAAGGTACAATACATAATTGACATAAAAAGGTAAGTGTATAACGTAAAATAACCTTGTTTAAGCTGTCTTCGAGACCCATGCTAGTCCTAAGCATTTCAAGAGCCGTTTTGAGCCTAGGCTTTTCTTGATATATCAACTTGTTTGAACGTATCTACACAAAATGTTGGAACCATTTGAATATGCACATTTAGTACCATTCTTCAAACTACAAATTCTGAAAAGAGACCTCACCTCTTCTCTTTTGATGGGGTCCTTAAATGCTGCATCAATAACATCTTTTGTAGGCACAATCTTCCATCTTGGTATCACATCTTCGACCCTTGTCAGCATGTTTATCACCACCGGGTGAGGCTTCACCTTCTCAGATATCTACCAAAATACATACATAACACATTAACACTTCAAGCGGGTAAAACATAAAGTTTGCCCATATTACCATATATATTTCTTTCAAATGTCAATTTCTTAAAATTTTAATTTAAATTTAGGCAAAAGGTTACCTTACACATTGGAGCCACAAGAATGGCACCATGCCAAAACGTCGGATCCTTTCTATGTACAAGAAGGGAAACCGCACCACCCATGGACTCCCCATACAAGAACCGACGCTTGTTCCTGTAGTCCTCTTGTCCTATGTGGTCCAAAAAGTGATACACGAAGTTTGTGGTCAGGATGTTATCCGTTTATCATTAGATGGTATGATGGAAGAGGATGTTTACCAGAAATGTATTTAAAGTAATTGGAACAATCATTAACAATGTTGTCAAATTTCTTGATGTAACATCGTGCACCCATGGATCGACCGTGCCCTTCATAGTCTATTCCAAAAACAGCATACCCATAGCTCGCGAGCTTGGTACCACATCCTAAAAGTTAAACCAAATTCATCAAATCATTCCTCATATGATTAAGTAAAATTATCAACTAAAGGATTTGAACCATTGATCATATGATTAACTAAAAACATCAACTAACAAATTTTAACGAATTTATATCAAACTTTTTGTTCTACGGTAAAAAAACTACTTCTATTTGTTCTTAATTTCTTCTAATGTATAACATCATTTGGTATTCTAGCTAGTAAAAATGATGATTAATTTATAATGACACTTCAACTGATAGTAAATGACTAAATCCTTTGCTTATTCAAAGAATCGAAGACAAAAGAGGTTGAACAATAATGTGGTGGGTGAAAAATTATAGAGGCGTTTGGTAACCACACTAAAAGTGTAATAATACATGTAGGGCCCTTGTCACATATTTTTCTACCTCTAGCAATAACTCTTACAAACATTGCTTGTTTGATCACCTAATTCAACCAACCAATACTTAACTCCATTTATTTCACTTTGATAACTATGGAATAATTATTCTAATTTTACTTAGTCAAGTTACCTTTTAATTAATACAAAGTTTCTGCATTTTTTTAACGAGAAATTTCTTGCAACATCTATATAACTCTTTGATAACCCTGAACATAGTTGTCGACTCGTAACTTTTGACTCGACTTGAAAAGATGATTTTTTGACTCGTGACTCGAAACGTGAGTCAACTCGTAAGAGTCAGGATATTTTTAAGTACTACATATATAGTATAATATATAATATATAATATATAATATATAACCATAGTATCGAATTACAATAATTATAAGTTTACGACTCGTGACTCGGTCCAAGTTCACACAGCGACTCGTAAGAGTCGAAACGTGAGTCAACTTCGTAAGAGTCAGGATATTTTTAAGTACTACATTATAGTATAATATATAATATATAATATATAACCATAGTATCGAATTACAATAATTATAAGTTTACGACTCGTGACTCGAAACGTGAGTCGACTCGTAAGAGTCAGGACATTTTTAAGTACTACATATATAGTATAATTATATATATGTGACGTCTTTAGAAGCAAAATATAAGTCCGTTATCTTAAACAATTTACCAAAATATTACATAATTAATAGTTTTGAGAGATAAACTTACAATTTATCTCTAAATTCGCAATAAAATGATCAAAACTACATAGATAACACACTAAATAATGTAGCAAATTAAGTATAATATATAATATATAACCATAGTATCAAATTACAATAATTATAAGTTTACAACTCGTGACTCGAAACGTGAGTCGACTCGTAAGAGTCAGGACATTTTTAAGTACTACATATATAGTATAATTATATATATGTGACGTCTTTAGAAGCAAAATATAAGTCCGTTATCTTAAACAATTTACCAAAATATTACATAATTAATAGTTTTGAGAGATAAACTTACAATTTATCTCTAAATTCGCAATAAAATGATCAAAACTACATAGATAACACACTAAATAATGTAGCAAATTAAGTATAATATATAATATATAACCATAGTATCAAATTACAATAATTATAAGTTTACGACTCGTGACTCGGTCCAAGTTCACACAGCGACTCGTAAGAGTCTGGACAAAAACGAGTCACTTAACGAGTCGACTCGTTTTTGGTATAAATCGACTCGACTCGTAAGAGTCGACTCGTGACTCGTAAGAGTTTAACAACTATGACCCTGAATACCTTAAAAGATTGATTTCTAGACTTGTATCTTAAAAGATGAAAATCTCTACCAAATAGACTAACTATATATTGGGCAATGTTTTTGCTAGTTCAACAGATATTTAATGTTTTTGTTAACCAATGACAATTATTATGTACCATATATGATATGACAAACGGTAGTCCAGTCCAATTCATTCAAGTTTTAGTGACCTTTATAGCGACCATGTAAGAATAGTTGCTATATTTAGAAACTGACCTGACAAGATTAAGTGTTTAACGAATCCAAATGAAGTTAAACGGATTTTTGGAACCTAGTAGGTTCACTACCAATAATATAAAAGCTTAAAATTATTGTATTTCCTAAGTTAATTATTACATAACATGTATAAAGAATTAACTTTTAATTCAATACTAATATTTGTAGGGAACGATGATTATTTATTCAATTTTTGTTTGAACAGCTGATCGGTGATTAATGTTTGTCGAAAAGTGTCATATTAAAAGTCTTTCGAAAATTAAAAAGTGTCGTGTTAAATTTGGTCCACAAGTTTGCTTAAAATCTCAACAAAGAAGAACTTATAACAAATTGAAGGGTTATTAATTTCCACGTTATATCGGCAGTTAGATTTCAACTGTCAAAACTGTTAAGTAACATTAATAGCAAAATGGTTATATCATTCATGGTTTCAATTTGATCTCAAATCAAAGGGATATAGTAAAAAGAAAGAAAAAAAAAAGTACGCAAATTTTAATGTTCCGTCTAAAAGAAAACAAAAGTTATCTTTCAATATCTTTAAGATGCCTCATTACTAGACTACCTCTTAAACTAAACTTAATTTAAAATAATCCAAATATATATTATTTTCTTGGGTTATTAATATGTGCACTAAGTAAATCAATACATGCAAAGAAAAAATGCATTAGTTACTATGAAAAATATGTAGAAAAGAACATTAATAAAAAGTTGAATTTAATTACAATCAAATACGAGTAATAATTAAGTCAATTGTTTCAACATAAAAAGGAAATTAAAACCAAGCAACTTAATTGGTTTGTGCAAACATAAACTTTTGGGACTTGGGAGTCTCAAAAATTACCATTGGGTGTGTGGTATAAAAAGATCAAATATCTCAGAGATAGTTTCCACTACCCAGAGTCGAATGAAAACACATAAGAAATCAAAATTCTAAAATTTAATAATATTAGAAACTATAGTCTATATATAAAGGAAGTCAAGATCTTGAGGCACATGGCAACTATTGGCAAGTGGGTTGATATTGTTGATTATGACAATTTTATAAAATACTAAAGTATCTTCTAGTGATTCTATAAAACAATTACTCCGTATAAGGTTCACATGTTCACGTGAAAATAGTGGAACATTAATGATCATGAATAATGTTAAGTTTTTTCTAGAAAAACAACTTATTAAACTGGTATGAAAATGAAATTAATATAAAGGAAAAAAAGTAGTACCTTTCATAAAATCACTGCATTCCATGCCATAGCCTGCATAATCAACAATAAATATTTCACTAATTATTTTTTTTAGAAAAACAATTAATATATAATACGGAGTATATTTGAATAGCAAGATGTTAGAACTTAGACCAAATCAACACTAGACATTACTATGAGCTAAATGATAATACATTAAACCTATGTTACTAACCCCTCAAAACATATATGTATATGTGTATCAGTGTATATGTCAGTATGTGTACCATGGCACAGGAAAACAAGAGCTTTTGGTGAAGAAAGAGGTAGCCATTTGCATGTAAAGAGCTGCACTCCTCTTGAATTCCTTATGTACACCTGAAAAATTCCACTCATATATATTCATGAAATCCATCATCGTTATAACCAAATTCAATTCACCGACATTTGTAATACACACTATTCAAAAGATTATTCTTTTGTAAAAAAAATTGGTAAAAATATCTGAGACCCATTGCCAAAATTTAGTTTTTTTATACCAAAAACTTATGGAGCGCATCACTTGAAGATTTGATCTTAATGAAGAAACATGGCAAATAAGAATCAATGTGTATGAAAAGAGAAAGCAAACCTCTTGGTATTCCACTTCCATTGATGATTGTTATGAAAAATGAGATTTTACATAAGTAAGTAAGAAAGGGATTTTGAGGGTGGTGAATGTGGTTTTAAGGAGGAGGATTATTATTTATCTATATTATCTTTGGTTGTTAGTTTATAGATCAAAGTGGTTTTCTAGAGAAAGTGATGGAATATTAATATACTACACGTAAGAAAGAGAGGTTTGAAATCAATTACTCCGTATTTCTTTAATGTTTTCGTGAAAATAGTGGAACATTAATGATCATGAATAATGTTAAGTGTTTTCTAGAGAAAGTGATGGAATATTAATATACTACACGTAAGAAAGAGAGGTTTGAAATCAATTACTCCGTATTTCTTTAATGTTTTGTGATGGAGTAAAGAGTGCTATCGTGTACGCGAGGCCCATGCCTTGTATTATTGGTTTTTCTTCTCACAATTTAAGTAGTGACTTTTTTTTCTTTTTTTTTGAAAGATGTAGATTACTTGAATCGGAAGGTCTAGCATACATTGTCTTAATTGAATCCGCACTATAGAGTCCCCTCACCTCAAATACCTAGTAGGAGAATAAACCCCCAACTAAACCGCTCGCAGGCACGATATTAAATTGGGATAAAACTCTGTCCCCTCTGCAGGACTCAAACATGTTCCACTGGAGGACTTTTTTTTGTGAAATTCCTTGAAATGTTTTTCACATGTCTCGAACTCGAGATCTCCAACATGTAAAGCTGGTGCTCAATCAATAAGCTATAATGAGAAGTTAGTGGCGGAAGACCAGTAGGACCAAAAAGGGTTCTGGTCCCTCCAGAATTTTGGGATATAATTAACAATTAATTTAATATTTGATGGTGAAAAATATAATTTATGTGTGTTTACCCATAGTTATCAACTCGTAACTTTTGACTCGACTCAAAAACATGACTTTTTGACTCGTGACTCGACTCGTAAGAGTCGGGACTTTTTTGAATATTACATAATATAGTATAATTATATACATATGACGTCTTTATAAACAAAATATAAGTTCATTATCTCAATAGATTTACTAAAATATTACAAATTCAATAGTTTTGAGTCATTAACTTACAATTTATCTCCAAATTCGAAATAAAAGGATCAAAACTACATTAATAACACACAAAATAACGTAGCAATAAATATAATATATAATATATAACCATAGTATATCAAACTACAATAGTTATAAGTTTGCGACTCGTGACTCGGTCCAAGTTCACTCAACGACTCGTAAGAGTATGGACAAAAACGAGTCACCTAGCGAGTCAACTCGTTTTTGGTGTAAATCGACTCGACTCGTAAGAGTCAACTCGTGACTCGTAAGAGTTTAACAACTATGTATTTATCCCTCAAATTTAACATATATATATATATACTAGATTTAGAAAAAAATTGACCTCTCCTGTAGTGATGTTCAAGTTCCGCCGCTGGAGAAGAGAAGTACATATAAACGTTTAGATTAATTGTACAAATCATCCTTTTAGTTTACATGTTCTTATGGTTTTCATCCCTCCAAATTTTTATTAGTAGATTTCATCCAAAATCCAAAAAAATTTAGTACCTTAGATCCTTTTGAGGGATGAAAAACACGTAAAATAAGCAAACTTTTTTAGCACCTTAGATCCCTCAAAAGGATGTAAGGTGCTTAAGAAATTTGGATTTTGGACAAAATCTACTGAAAATACCTTAAAGATAAAAACCACAAAAATATGCAAACCACATTAATGATTTGTGCAATTAACTCAAACGTTGATATACCACGTATATATCATTATCTCTTCAAAGGTGTATTTAAAGGAAAATAACTATGAATATATAAGAGTCACGTTTAAGACTTAAGTAAGATTAAACTACAAAAATACTGCTTGAGACACAGGCCAACATCAATTTCAGACCCTTTATCCTTCGTAACAAAATGAACTTTTCCAACAAAAAGTCCATTCATTTTCATTTGTTTGTGCATGTTCGTTACACGAATTAACACGTAAACAACTCTTGCTCTTTCATTTGTGTTTGTGACTGGCCGTTGACTTTTCCGTGAACGTTTGTATACTTGTATTCACAATTATGATGTTTAGTACCTCATCCTTTTTTCTTTTAGAAAGCACACTAAAAATTCAATATACGTGATGAGGCAAATGTTTGGCCATCTCTTTAGCTTCAACATCTTTCTCATGAGAAAAGAGTCAAGAAAATAGTAGAGAAAATCTTCTTGCCATCCATATTTTTCTAGAAAATGGCTCAAATAAATGAATAACACGACAAAAAATAATGCCTTAGGTAAGGCTCACGTAAGAGAATGAGAAGGTAAAAAGAGGAATAACATGGTGAGAAGATTTCCTAGGAAGTTCATTAGCCTCCCATTACCAATTTACCATTCTCATTCTAACGAATTGACATCCTCTTCTTATTCTAACGCGAGAAAGTACCCGCGCGTTATGGCGGTGAGATGGTGGGGTGATAGGTCATAGAGATGATAAGTCATAGAGTGTGATAGGTCATAGCGAGTGTGATGGATAATAGAGTGTGATAGGTCATATGAGATGATAAGTCATAGAGTGTGATAGGTCATATGAGATGATAAGTCATAGAGTGTGATAGGTCATATGAGATGATGTATAGAGTGTGATAGGTCATATGAGATGATAAGTATAGAGTGTGATAGGTCATATGAGATGATAAGTCATAGAGTGTGATAGGTCATATGAGATGATAGTATAGAGTGTGATAGGTCATATGAGATGATAAGTATAGAGTGTGATAGGTCATATGAGATGATAAGTCATAGAGTGTGATAGGTCATATGAGATGATAAGTCATAGAGTGTGATAGCCAAATACCTTAGCCGTGCGGGCTCCGCTCTCGGATTAAAAAGTTCGTCAAAAGTATATCGAATAACCTCTCTAATGAAAGAGCATGCAATTTTAAGAACACCCATATAATTTTTATAATTTATCGATGTACGGTTTTTGAGATAAAAGATTTTGAATGAATTAAAGGAATAAAATGATTTATGGAGGAGAGAGAGAAAAAAATGAGTGGTTGAGATTTGAGGAGAGAGATGAAAATGAGTGGCTGAGATTTCCTCTAAGGGTATTATAGTTGAAAAGTAGAAAAAGTTTGACGGGAACAAATGCTTTATAATGTAGTAGAGATAAAAAAAACTCTTTAGTTCGTTTGCAAATTGTAGCATTAGGCTATCAGGAATGGTATTGCCGGGGGTTGGGCTACTTTCACCACGTCGCGCCATGTGCATTCTGGATTGATGGGGTTGCCTGGGAAAAAAAAGGGAGTGGATTTGCCTGGAAAGTGGGGTAGCCTTTTGTGACATGTGGCAATTAAATTATTAATATTAATAATTAAACCCGCTAAAATCCAAAAAAATGTGGTACCAAATGTGGACTTTGGTGGGATGTGTCAGATCAAAATGAATTTTGCAAACGATTCTCACAAACCGCCCAAACCCCATATCGCCTATGAGGGGCAGTGTTCCCGGCGACTAGCCGGCGAAATCCGCTGGATCGCCTACCCAAAGCGTCCCACTCCGTTTAGCCTTAGTGGTCTAGCAGACTAATAGTTTTTTAAACCCATTGTACACTTTGCAAAAACTCTTTATTCATGTTTCCTTTTCATTACCCAGGTTGAACCATTATTATTAATTATGTCCGTTTATAGAAAAAGAGACTCATAAGCTAATTTTGGTTTCTTAACACCCAAAAAAAAAAAAAAGCAAAAGGCAAAAGTTTGTCAAATTTAGCCTTTCTGTTAAACTTGAATTAGATATGACGTGGGAATGGAGTTCCATGACTATATTTGTCACACCCCGTTGTAGCGGAAATACAGGGTTAACAAGTAATTGCGTACTAATCAGAAGGTAAATAGAGATTACATCCATTAATCCAAATACAAGTTTATTACAAGTATAATCGTTCGGATGTGGGCCCAATACACGGATACAAACTATCCTCAAATGGAAATGGGCCCACTAAATACAAACATAACATTTGGACAGTCTAGTACAATTAGGACTAATAATACGATAGTCCTCAGAAGTCTGACGCTAATTGTACGTCCAAGTTCAAAAGATGGCTTCTAAAATGCCATACACGCTTCCCATACTTACTGTTGGTTCCCTGAAAAGCATGAAATTTGAGAGGATCAACTATCGAAATAGTTGGTGAGCTTACAGTGTGTTTGACCAAATGTTTAGTCGTCATTGATACAACACAATGACCTGTAGTTATAAATGACCAGACAGTTAGAATACTACATCTAACAATACTTTTATTACAAGATAGTCAGAATACCACATCTGACAGCATATGACAGTCAGAATACAACATCCGACAATTTAACCAAGACAGTCAGAATACAACATCCGACAATTTAACCAAGACAGTCAGAATACAACATCCGACAATTTAACCAAGACAGTCAGAATACAACATCCGACAATTTAACCAAGACAGTCAGAATACAACATCCGACAATTTAACCAAGACAGTCAGAATACAACATCCGACAATTTAACCAAGACAGTCAGAATACAACATCCGACAATTTAACCAAGACAGTCAGAATACAACATCCGACAATTTAACCAAGACAGTCAGAATACAACATCCGACAATTTAACCAATAGGGGGAAGCATTTTAGTTTGTCAAACACAAAGAAACATCTTAATCAGCCATCACACGGCAATTCAACGTCATTTTACCCAACATTTAATAAATGACATGTATACACAATTTCGACAGCCGTCAACATGGCAAAATTTAAGTCAAATGATCTAAGTATCCAAATCACATGGCATACTCACAAAACAATCATTTATTTAACAAATAGTGTATACAACAGTACATGCTTTTCAGGCCCAAAGTAAAAGGAAAAGGGCGCCATAAACTCACCTTAGCGATCTAAGTGCTAAAAGGTATAATGTAGCTCGAGAAGATCCACAGTCAATTCTCCTGGTTATCCAAAACCTATGATATCATTACCAAAATGAGGATCAAATCCCTTGACGACGGGTATCCTACGTACAACTACTTAGCTATAGACCTTAGAATGCCATAACCGAGAATGTGTTTCAAACTTTCATTTTACCAACCAAAAGTAAATAAACTTATTTGGACTTTCGGATTAAAAGTTATTAATGTTTAAAAATTGACGCGCAGAATTTTTACAGAACCTATACACTGCGCCGCAGTGAGCCAGAATCATGCTCACTGCGCCGCAGTGGCTAAGTCGAACCCAGACCAGAGCCTAGGCACTGCGCCGCAGTGGGCTAAGGCCATGCCACTGCGCCGCAGTGGCCTCTTTCTGCAGTCAGCTCCAGCAGTTCAATATGCAGAATAAACCAAATCGTTTTCAACTCAAATCCTTTCATTATAACAAGTATGAACATGATCAATAGGTCTGGAAACAACTCTTTTCGCCAACCATTTCACCAATTACAACACTTTTTGATTTCCAAAACCTAATTCTAATCAATTTCATTAAATTAACAAAACCCTAAACTCAAATCATATTCAAAGGCTTCTAAATCAATTAACAAAACTGAAATAAACCCTTAAATGAATTTAAATCAAATCAAAAGTTTAGAGAAAAAGTTTACTTACCAAATCTTGTGTTCTTGAGATAAAAGGAAGAAAATGGTGATGATGAAGATGCCAAAACCTTAATTATTATTGAAATATGATTATTCCCTTTGAATCCTCCTTTGATTTTCTTGCCAAAACAGATTTGATGATGGAAAGATTTTTGTATGTGTGTGTTTTCTTGTGTGTGTGTGTGTGTCGATTATAAGACAAGAGGGGGGAGGGGGGTTTGGGGGGGGGGGGGGGGGGGGGGGGGGGGGGGGGAGGGGGGGGGGTTTGTTGGTTAGTTTCCTGCCACAAAAACAAAAACCAGCCCATGTGGCCAAGTTTGTGGTATTTTAAATACCCTTAATTTGGTAAAATGCTTACGATTAAATACCGTTTGACCAAAAGGTTATAATTTAAGTAAAGGTATTTTCCCTCGTCTCATTTTAGTTAAGACAAGTAAATAAACTTAAATAAACTAAACTTTTAGAAATATTTAGTTTAGACAGTCTATTTACTGTGTTCAATTATAAAATTTAAATCTTAATTTAAAGTTATTTTTAAGACTCGGCATTCGTCTAAATAGCTAATAGTCTACGTCATCGGGTACGTCTAATTGAACTATATCAAATGTTCATTTATCTAATAATTTCCACGTCATAATCTCTAAATTAGACGAAATTATAATAATGATCGAGATTAGGACTAACCCGTTGTTAATAATTTACGAGCTGTCACATATTTGTCCTCGAGTCCCCACTGTGATCATGACGTATATTTATTATATTTGCATAAAGTGCTACAAACTCTAATTTGCTAATCAACGTTTTAACAATTTAGGCAAACAAATAAGGAGTACTATATTTATAAGCCTAAGATTTAATGCTACTCTATCGGTTATGTGGTATTGTATCGATTTGGTAGCGTATTGATAATAACAGGTATGTACTTCAAAGCATCAATGAATGATATGGTGCATATGTAAACAGATTTGGCCAAAAATGTCATAAAAGGACCACAAGCATAGTTATATCAAGTATGATATTTGTATTACCAAAAAACTTACATAGGCTTTACATATATCTAAGAAAGAGATTAGATAAGTGATAAACCGATAATATTAGAGGTGAAGATGAGTAAAAAGAAATATCATAATCCATGAATCAATAGCTGAATTGATCAGATATTTTTAGGCATATGAATTTTAAAAGGAAAATGATTAATCCTCCTAAAGTCCTATGAATGTGACAATCCATTTAATCTCTTTCTTAATCTTACCATTTGAATTTCCACATGTCACCATCTTGTGAATTAGGAAGTTTTTTAAGCTAATGAATTAGGAGGATTTATCATTTCCCATTTTAAAAATATGTATCATTACTTTAGTTATTCACGGGCATTAAAGGATTTAATAATAATTGTTCCTTGATGATATGATGTGACATAGCGAACCTCAAACTTTAAAATGAAAACTTTACTAAATGCCTCTAAGTTTTGAAGCAAAATGATTTTGAAAGTTAGGTTTCAAATAATTCATAAACTTTTACAACCGACACAACATATTGATTATCTTAGATAGGATGTAACTCAAAACTTGTCAATATTTTCGGTAAAGAACTTGTCAATATTTTAGAGCCCTATCTAATGAGGTTTTGCAATAAAAATCTTGACCGAAACTCAATGATGACCATCAAAAGTTGTACTTGGGCATAACTAATTTCCCAAAATTCTAACTCAGTTTTCAAGGCCATACATGGTTTCATACTTACACATCCTTATTTGTAGCCTTCCACTTCAACCAGAGGTGGTACCAAAGGGGGCAAGAGGGGCCAATGTCTGCCTCGAAGTTGAAAATTTACCATGAATTTTTATAATTTTTTAAAAAATTTGTAAACTTTGCCCCCTTCTAGTTATGTTTTTCATATATTTTCAATTTTGTCTCTTTTTAAACTTTTTGAGGTACCGTCTTTGACTTCAACGAGAGAAAGGTACCTGCGCGTTGCGGCGGTGATGGAGGCGGCAGCGGTGGTGGTGATGTAATGACGGCAGCGGTGGTAGCGGTGACGGGTGGTGGTGGCGAGCGGTGGTGGCGGCTGAGATTGGTGGCTATGGTGGTGGTGATTATATGTCCGCGCAATGCGGCGGTGTAATGACAATGGCGGTGGTGGCGGTGGGGGCGGTGGTGATGGTGGTGGCGAGCGGTGGTGGCGGCTGAGATTGGTGGCTATGGTGGTGGTGATTATATGTCCGCGCAATGCGGCGGTGTAATGACAATGGCGGTGGTGGCGGTGGGGGCGGTGTGCGTGGCGGTGGTGGCGGGGACGCGGTGGTGGCGGCTGAGATTGGTGGCTATGGTGGTGGTGATTATATGTCCGCGCAATGCGGCGGTGTAATGACAATGGCGGTGGTGGCGGTGGGGGCGGTGGTATGGCGGTGTATGACGATGGCGGTGTAATGCAATGGCGGTGTAATGACAATGGCGGTGTAATGACAATGGCGGTGTAATGACAATGGCGGTGTAATGACAATGGCGGTGTAATGACAATGGCGGTGTAATGACAATGGCGGTGTAATGACAATGGCGGTGTAATGACAATGGCGGTGGTGGGTGGCGGTGGCGAGTGGTAGCGGTGTAGACAATAGGCGGTGTAATGACAATGGCGGTGTAATGACAATGGCGGTGTAATGACAATGGCGGTGTAATGACAATGGCGGTGTAATGACAATGGCGGTGTAATGACAATGGCGGTGTAATGACAATGGCGGTGTAATGACAATGGCGGTGTAATGACAATGGCGGTGTAATGACAATGGCGGTGTAATGACAATGGCGGTGTAATGACAATGGCGGTGTAATGACAATGGCGGTGTAATGACAATGGCGGTGGTGATGGATGGCGGTGTAATGACAATGGCGGTGTAATGACAATGGCGGTGGCGATGGCATGGCGGTGTATGACAATGGCGGTGTAATGACAGCGGTGGTGCGGTGGTGGCGGTGGTGGCGGTGAGCGGTGGTGGCGGCTGAGATTGGTGGCTATGGTGGTGGTGATTATATGTCCGCGCAATGCGGCGGTGTAATGACAATGGCGGTGGTGGCGGTGGGGGCGGTGGTATGGCGGTGTAATGACAATGGCGGTGTAATGACAATGGCGGTGTAATGACAATGGCGGTGTAATGACAATGGCGGTGTAATGACAATGGCGGTGTAATGACAATGGCGGTGTAATGACAATGGCGGTGTAATGACAATGGCGGTGTAATGACAATGGCGGTGTAATGACAATGGCGGTGTAATGACAATGGCGGTGTAATGACAATGGCGGTGTAATGACAATGGCGGTGTAATGACAATGGCGGTGTAATGACAATGGCGGTGTAATGACAATGGCGGTGTAATGACAATGGCGGTGTAATGACAATGGCGGTGTAATGACAATGGCGGTGTAATGACAATGGCGGTGTAATGACAATGGCGGTGTAATGACAATGGCGGTGTAATGACAATGGCGGTGTAATGACAATGGCGGTGTAATGACAATGGCGGTGTAATGACAATGGCGGTGTAATGACAATGGCGGTGTAATGACAATGGCGGTGTAATGACAATGGCGGTGTAATGACAATGGCGGTGTAATGACAATGGCGGTGTAATGACAATGGCGGTGTAATGACAATGGCGGTGTAATGACAATGGCGGTGTAATGACAATGGCGGTGTAATGACAATGGCGGTGTAATGACAATGGCGGTGTAATGACAATGGCGGTGGTGGGTGGCGGTGGCGAGTGGTAGCGGTGGCGACAAGTCTCACCTTAGCCGTCTGGAAAGAAATCACAGGTACCAACATATCAAACAGCCAAATTTATTTTAGTTATAAATATATATATGTATATATATATATATTGATAGTAATATATATGTATATATATATATATATATATTATCCCAAAATATATATATATATATATATATATATATATATATATATATATATATATATATATATATATATATATATATATATATATATATATATATATATATATATATATATATATATATATATATATATATATATATATATATATATATATATATATATATATATATATATATATATATATATATATATATATATATATATATATATATATATATATATATATATATATATATATATATATATATATATATATATATATATATATATATATATATATATATATATATATATATATATATATATATATATATATATATATATATATATATATATATATATATATATATATATATATATATATATATATATATATATATATATATATATATATATATATATATATATATATATATATATATATATATATATATATATATATATATATATATATATATATATATATATATATATATATATATATATATATATATATATATATATATATATATATATATATATATATATATATATATATATATATATATATATATATATATATATATATATATATATATATATATATATATATATATATATATATATATATATATATATATATATATATATATATATATATATATATATATATATATATATATATATATATATATATATATATATATATATATATATATATATATATATATATATATATATATATATATATATATATATATATATATATATATATATATATATATATATATATATATATATATATATATATATATATATATATATATATATATATATATATATATATATATATATATATATATATATATATATATATATATATATATATATATATATATATATATATATATATATATATATATATATATATATATATATATATATATATATATATATATATATATATATATATATATATATATATATATATATATATATATATATATATATATATATATATATATATATATATATATATATATATATATATATATATATATATATATATATATATATATATATATATATATATATATATATATATATATATATATATATATATATATATATATATATATATATATATATATATATATATATATATATATATATATATATATATATATATATATATATATATATATATATATATATATATATATATATATATATATATATATATATATATATATATATATATATATATATATATATATATATATATATATATATATATATATATATATATATATATATATATATATATATATATATATATATATATATATATATATATATATATATATATATATATATATATATATATATATATATATATATATATATATATATATATATATATATATATATATATATATATATATATATATATATATATATATATATGTATGTTATCGATTGCGGGAAGCCAGTTGAAGATAAGATCATGGAAATCGCATCGCTCGAGAAGTTCCTTCAAGAGAGGATTAAGGTTGGTGGTAAAGCCGGTAATCTCGGTGATTCTGTTACTATTTCTCGCGAGAAGAACAAGATCTCTGTTACTGCTGATTCCACTTTCTCCAAAAGGTCCCTTTTTTTTTCTCCCTTATTTTGTTTTTGTTTTATTACCTGATATTGTTACATTACTGTTGTTATATTCATGAATATGCAGTTTTTTTTATTGTTAATATTTGTTATTACATACATGTGAGTTAATAGATAGAAATGCCAAATTGAGCTATGATACATCAGTTATGTGTATTGATATGTTTTTTGTTAAACTGAAATGTGTTTAGTGATTTATGAAGTTTATCTTTATACTGAACTTAGAATTGATTACTGGTCTATTTATTGTTGTATGTTGTTTTTTCGTTTGGATATCGGCTTTTAAGCATGCTATGTTGGTTAAGTTATAGATTCCGTTTTCATTGTTATATGTTTTGAGGCTTTCATTGTGGCATTTCTGTTGTTGTTGTTATTGTGGCATTACTATGTGTGCTCATTAGTTTCGTTGGACATTGGCTTTTAGTAGGCTTTGATTCTTGTTTGATATGCAGTAGTGTCAGTTGTATCATCGGTTTATCATCTTCTTGTCAATTGTCAAAATATTTCGTTACTTTTTGATACTGAAAATCTAATAGCGGTGGCTGTTTATTTCTGTGCAAATATTCTTTTTTGTGATTGATATTTGTCGCACTTTTATTAGATATTAAAGATGCAACAGCCTTTCAGATTATTGTTACTGTAAACGTTAACTCTCTAGTGATGATGTTGTTTTTAGAAATTGTAGTATTGGAGTAATTTGTTCTTACGATTACATGTTGTTCCAGGTATCTTAAGTACCTAACAAAGAAGTACTTGAAGAAACACAATGTGAGGGATTGGCTTCGAGTAATTGCTTCAAACAAGGACCGCAATGTGTACGAGCTACGTTACTTCAACATTGCTGAGAATGAGGGTGAAGAGGAAGACTAAACACTAGACTTTTGATGTTTGTTTTTTTGACCTGGATTGGCTTTTAAAATATGTTATATCAGATTTATCTTCATGGATCTTTGCAAAACTGTATTGCAGTAGAATGAATTTGTGTTTAGGTACTTATGCACTGAATCTTGGTTTCACTTCTATGGATGCATCTTTTGAAATCTGTTATTATGAACTCGTCTGTTTTACTCAACATAGTGTAGCAAGGGATCAAATTACTAAACTTTTTAATGGGTTAACAAGAAATGGAATGTTTGACTGTTTGCATTATTTTTATACTGTGATAAATATAAATTTGGAAGAGTATACTGAACTCATTTACCTGGTGCCTGGTGGAAACACTTTTAGCTGAACATGAACTTGGCCAAATATAAGCTTAAGCTCGACCTTAACCTAAACCAACTTGTTTGTAGCGGGCTTTGTAAATGATGTTGGAAAGCTAAATAAAGTCAGAAACTTTTTGCAAGAGTTGTTGCAAAATACTACCATAACAAAATCTTTAAATGCCAATTTATATGCTTATATGCTAGGTTTTTTATTCTTGGAAACCAGATTTGATAAAATCTAAACCCGTCCCTATCTAGCAAGCAACCCAAAATTTAGGCCAATTCTTTATAGTAAGCAAGAAAGCAGATAGACATAAATCAAAATCAGTCATGGAGATCGAGTGCTTTCTGGTATGCAAAACAGCAGCTTCTCTTCTTCTGCGCCAATCACTGTTTCCCATTTCCATTTCCATTTCCATTTCCAATTTCCATTTCCATTTCCATTTCCATTTCCATTTCCATTTCCATTTCCATTTCCATTTCCATTTCCATTTCCATTTCCATTTCCATTTCCATTTCCATTTCCATTTCCATTTCCATTTCCATTTCCATTTCCATTTCCATTTCCATTTCCATTTCCATTTCCATTTCCATTTCCATTTCCATTTCCATTTCCATTTCCATTTCCATTTCCATTTCCATTTCCATTTCCATTTCCATTTCCATTTCCATTTCCATTTCCATTTCCATTTCCATTTCCATTTCCATTTCCATTTCCATGGAATGCTTTCTGGTATGCAAAACAGCAGCTTCTCTTCTTCTGCGCCAATCACTGTTTCCCATTTCCATTTCCATTTCCATTTCCAATTCAACTAACAGAAAAACCAAAAATAACAGCTTCAAAATCACAGCTGCTAACAAAACCAATTTACACCACCAAGACAACGATGGCGACAACCCTTTCTTACAGTCCTCCGTATCTCGCGCTTCATATCGGTTCCATGAAACCCTTCGCCCAGGTAACACTTTTTCCTTCAGGCATTTCCTCGAACACGTTATGCTCAACTTTTAAAAAATATCATTTTACTTTGCAGAACCTCTTTTCGTCGATCCGTATGCTGGCTGCTTTGCGCCTATTAACCTCGAGATGGATAAGAATACGGAGCCGAAGATGCACCAATACTGCATTGCCACTAAATTTATAGATGATCAGTTGGTTAGCTTCACTAAAGGGGATGATGGAGCTAAACAGGCACTTATAAATCTTTACATACTCAATTTAGTACCTAATTAACAAGTTGCTGAATAATTAAACGTTTTTAACGATATGCGTATGTAGGTTGTTTTATTTACGGATGGGATGGATACTAGGCCTTATCGCCTTAAGTGGCCTTCTTCGACAACCCTTTCTTACAGTCCTCCGTATCTCGCGCTTCATATCGGTTCCATGAAACCCTTCGCCCAGGTAACACTTTTTCCTTCAGGCATTTCCTCGAACACGTTATGCTCAACTTTTAAAAAATATCATTTTACTTTGCAGAACCTCTTTTCGTCGATCCGTATGCTGGCTGCTTTGCGCCTATTAACCTCGAGATGGATAAGAATACGGAGCCGAAGATGCACCAATACTGCATTGCCACTAAATTTATAGATGATCAGTTGGTTAGCTTCACTAAAGGGGATGATGGAGCTAAACAGGCACTTTTTGCAAGAGTTGTTGCAAAATACTACCATAACAAAATCTTTAAATGCCAATTTATATGCTTATATGCTAGGTTTTTTATTCTTGGAAACCAGATTTGATAAAATCTAAACCCGTCCCTATCTAGCAAGCAACCCAAAATTTAGGCCAATTCTTTATAGTAAGCAAGAAAGCAGATAGACATAAATCAAAATCAGTCATGGAGATCGAGTGCTTTCTGGTATGCAAAACAGCAGCTTCTCTTCTTCTGCGCCAATCACTGTTTCCCATTTCCATTTCCATTTCCATTTCCAATTCAACTAACAGAAAAACCAAAAATAACAGCTTCAAAATCACAGCTGCTAACAAAACCAATTTACACCACCAAGACAACGATGGCGACAACCCTTTCTTACAGTCCTCCGTATCTCGCGCTTCATATCGGTTCCATGAAACCCTTCGCCCAGGTAACACTTTTTCCTTCAGGCATTTCCTCGAACACGTTATGCTCAACTTTTAAAAAATATCATTTTACTTTGCAGAACCTCTTTTCGTCGATCCGTATGCTGGCTGCTTTGCGCCTATTAACCTCGAGATGGATAAGAATACGGAGCCGAAGATGCACCAATACTGCATTGCCACTAAATTTATAGATGATCAGTTGGTTAGCTTCACTAAAGGGGATGATGGAGCTAAACAGGCACTTATAAATCTTTACATACTCAATTTAGTACCTAATTAACAAGTTGCTGAATAATTAAACGTTTTTAACGATATGCGTATGTAGGTTGTTTTATTTACGGATGGGATGGATACTAGGCCTTATCGCCTTAAGTGGCCTTCTTCAACCGTAATCTATGATGTATCACCACAATCCGTATTCAAGATTGCATCTCAAAAGCTCAAAGGTTTGTGTTTAATTGTACATTAGAATTATGACCAACATATATTAAGCTCTCATTAAAGTAGGATGAAGGGATATAAAGCTCTTAGTTGTTAGCCCCTGCTATAAACATTGGTGGTTCAAACTAGTTTTCTCTCAGGATTTGTCATCAAACTAAGAACAAAACCGCAGCGTACTAAACTTTCTTAAAGTTCTTCATGGACATATTCTAATGTGTGTGCAGAGTTTCCGCACTAATTGATGTGTTTTATGATTAAGATGTTTTATAAGCATCCTAGATGACCTATATGTAGGTAAAACTGGTTCTAAGCTGGCAGAGCACTCCAAAACATCACTATGGTTAACCGGTCGCCAAATTCTTTTTAATTTGGATTGACCATTTTGGCATATATCAATGAAGGCATGATTTTTTTGGTATGCCTCACGGTTTTGCACCAGGCATACAAAGTAAAACTGGACATCACTTAGCTTTTGGCTAAATTCTTTTTAATGTGGATTGACCATTTTGGCTAAATTACTTTTTTGTGATTGACCATTTTGGCTAAATTCTTTTTAATGTGGATTGACCATTTTGGCTAAATTCTTTTTAATGTGGATTGACCATTTTGGCTAAATTCTTTTTAATGTGGATTGACCATTTTGGCTAAATTCTTTTTAATGTGGATTGACCATTTTGGCTAAATTCTTTTTAATGTGGATTGACCATTTTGGCTAAATTCTTTTTAATGTGGATTGACCATTTTGGCTAAATTCTTTTTAATGTGGATTGACCATTTTGGCTAAATTCTTTTTAATGTGGATTGACCATTTTGGCTAAATTCTTTTTAATGTGGATTGACCATTTTGGCTAAATTCTTTTTAAGCTGGCAGACCACTATGGTTAACCGGTCGCCAAATTCTTTTTAATTTGGATTGACCATTTTGGCATATATCAATGAAGGCATGATTTTTTTGGTATGCCTCACGGTTTTGCACCAGGCATACAAAGTAAAACTGGACATCACTTAGCTTTTGGCTAAATTCTTTTTAATGTGGATTGACCATTTTGGCTAAATTACGATAGCTTTTGCTTTTAGTCTTGAGGTCATGTTTACCTCTCAATACTGTTAGACTGAGAGAAAGGACACATAAATAGTTACATAATGGCCTGTTCTTCTTGCGCTTTCATTGAACATGTAGATGAGATATCCTACATAACTACGTTAAGTGTCAATCTAGGTGAAGCCCTTTAATAACCAAACGGATAAACATTAAGAGGATCAACATGCTCACCATTAAAAGAAATACTCTCGTAGTTCTATTTTAAAATTTAAACCCGTGGCTGTGTTAGTTACAACTTGTACCTACCATATTGAAGCTTTACATAGATAAAGTCTAAGTAAAGGTGGGCTGCTCATTTTTGCCAACTCCATTCAATGCGTTTCAACTCCATCACTCTAGTAGGTTCAAAAATCACATCTTCTGGAAGATCTTTTGTAGCGGGTCATCTGGACCTTGCAAGAGTAAACATAATTACATTCCAATATATATTGGGAGAAAAACAGATATTAATTCTTTGATATAGGTCACTCTAAGGGCTCATATGTCTGGACTTCCTATTATACTCTCTAGATAGTGTTGCCTCACTATCAGAATGTAAGGAACTGGCCGAGATTGGTTGTGGCACAAATCTACATCTAACAAAAGTTTTCTTGAGCATTTCGCTTTCTGACATGTGACTGTTACAGCTAAAAAGTCAATATCATGATAGAATATGCAATTCATATTTGTTTCATTAAATCCCAAGAAACTACACCCCCACCTAAAAATCCAGCCACTTTATTATCACTACCGTAAGTTATCCAACTAGAAATCATCTATTCTTCAAGTACAACTTAGAAAAACAATTAGCTCTTTGTTTCTTGAAAGGCTAGCATTGTATAAGGGTGAAGGGCGGTGATAAAAAAGGATGGAAAATAATTTGAATTCTACTGCAAATGTCTTGAAATTATTTAATGGTAAATGTCCTTATGATGGTTTTCTTAGAAACTGTTAGATGTTGGTGCTAAGATTCCAAGAAGCTGTTTACTACTTCACGTTCCTTTGGAGTCATCTGATATGGAACAACTTCTACGTGATAAAGGATTTAGTGGTAGCAGGCCAAGTATATGGGTTTTCCAGGTTAACAGACATTTCCTTCTAACTCCCTCATATTTTTACATTTAAGATTCCATCTGCTTATTATATCTGTTGATGTATACTTCATTCTTGATCTTCTGATCCCATCACATCAATTTGACGGATAAGCGAATACCAAATGTACTAATGGCATGACATGTAAACAATACCCATTAATAATATATTAATAATATTAGAGGTGGCAATAAGGGCAGGTCAGGCAGTTTTGGTAATGGATCTAGGTGGGTTCGGGTCAAAATGAGTAACTTTGAAATATGGCAAAATTGGGTTGTTTCAGGTAGGGCGATCCACATATACATTTTTATTAATTATAAAGAACTACATCTTATCATGTCAATAATGCAACATATTTCAATAAAGAGATTCAGAAGGCTGTTTTGCCTTTTACTTCAACTTGGAGTAACTCTAACCCATTTGACCCGTTTATTTTTAGTTAAATTATCTAGCTTAATCCATTTGACTTGTTAGAGATAAAACATAAACATAAATGGGTTGAAATTTTCACCTATTAAATGGCATGGATGCACAAGAGCGTGGTCTGTCTTGGGAACATCTGTACATTATTACCGGGAGAGTGATACTAAAGTAGCAATATCTTACTTGTTTGGTTTATAGGGGTTTCCGGTGTTAAATTTGGCTAGTTTTAAGGAGATTCTGTTTATAGCTAGTAACCTGGCCATGAAGGGATGTGTATTCTCAGGCGAATTACCAGTGTGGTTGACTGAAACTGAAGTGGGGATCAAGGTTTGCATATTCTAATTCTGCTTTACAGTTAAACTGTGGTTTCCCTGTGCCTGTAATGCCCATAGTTCTTATGGCTTTTTGACAGCCCTCTGTGGAGAAGTGGATAGATGAACTTTTTATGAGCTATGGATTTCGAGTGCGAATAATAGAGTATGATGATGTGGCAAGAAGCCTTGGTCAAGAAAAAGTGATAGGGCCCTCAAATAGCTTGCTTTTTGTTGCCGAACACCTTCGATTTTCAGATGATGAGGTAAGATGACATTCAAACTCGAAAGAACGTGCAAATACCAAAAGCAGTTCAGAGCTACCAAGGGTTGGTCAAGCAGGTTGGGTAATGTCTAGTCTTTTGTATGGGTGCGGGTCCTGTTGACCATATATATTGTCTATGTATTTAAACACTTGAATTAGTGAATTACTCATCTATACGTATTGGGTCAAAATTAACCATATTAATACTTTTTTATATAAACTGGACAGATGGAGATTTGGAGAAGAGAATTTAGAAGGGTAGAGGAAGAAGGCGACGAAGAAGGATTTGAGGAGCTCTAAACAATTTAAAGGTCGAGTTCACGGAAGTCACTGTAAACAACCCACATGCATCAAGAGCTTTTATTTTGTAACATCGGGAAGTATTGACATTTGAATTGTTAGGAATGATCCTTGTCACTTTTGTACACATTTATCTCATGTATTGTGTTCATAGCCTCCAAAACCACATGTGTTCATCATGGTTACATATAAATTAGTGCAATCAATCACCTCAAAAACATATTTCTCACTGCATACAAGTATGCATACACACGTCTTTCTAATCCTCTTGTCAAGGGCAGACAAATCACACCACACATTTCAAAAAACTGCTGGAAAATTAGCCTGTTCTAGTCTCTGGGCTGCAGACTCGAGCAAATTCTGTTATCTACTTGAATCATAAAACATGAAAAAGCATAGAAAATCTTCAATCTGATGGGCGTAACAAATTTTGGAGCTTCTTCATCTGGGAAAACCCAACACAAGCATCAATTCAATGTTAAATGTTTTACTGCAAATAAGTTCAGCTTCTATGTTTTTTCATACTTCATTTCAAACAATTGTATCATTTCTAATTTCAAAAGGACTTCAAAATTTAACTATCTGCATATCGTGAATCATTATCAATTATTTTTTGGTTGCAATGATTTTGATCTGAACACTTGGAACCTATGAGCTAGTCAAGCGTTGCAGTTTCATAGATCAGAATTTCAGAATATGTTATATAGGTGACAATTGACCCATTTACTTATGAATGTTCCGGGATATGTTTTCTCTCTACTGCAAACTAATAAAGCAAAAGTCACCCCAATTGCCCTTCAAAAAGAAAGTCACCCAAATGAATTTAATGATTATCACCTCCCGAACACAACTAATTAGTTTCACTATCTTTGGGTAAAGGTTTTACCCTAGTTAACTTAAGTATTTTTTTTAATAAACCCTCCAATAATCCACCCCTACAAATATAGGAGAGATGAGATTCAAACATTGATGGAATACCCCAAGGTCAAAGACCTTACCAATGGGCCACCAACCCCATTGGCTTATTAGTTTCACTATTGAAATAACAAGAACTTCATATTCGACAAGCAAGTTATGCTTCCTTTTTTGACAAAAGTATTTCAGCCACCCCAACCCGAACTGTTCTAACTTGTTTGACCCAACCATATTGTCACTTCTAGCATTTTAAATTTCACAGTACCTGTTAAAGGATTACCAGAATGAAATGTAGATTTTTAGGAAGATTTGCTGCCACTATCGCTGCAGGGGTGGAATTGTTGGTCGTCTGACAACATTCATAACTCCCCGGGCAGTTTGCTATTGACAATAAATACAAGTTAGAACCCTAAATTCTAGAATATAACTCAAAGACAAACATCTGAGTACCGTCAGTTCCTACCTCAAAGAATAAATTGAAGTTCAGACGCAAAAGGAAACGTCTAAGAAAAGGGGCCCGCTGACTACCAGCAAGCCTGCTACTACGCAATATCGTGTACAAGGAATTTGATTTCTTGTTAAATTCCTGCAAATTATAAAGATCACCTGAGTCTTCATAATGTTATATCATAAACTTGAGCAGTTCAGTTGGTGATCACAACCAAGGGATAAAGTACAAGACAACAAATTAGAGGGGAGGAGATGATCTGATTGGCAACGGGCCATAAAGTGTGATTATTGCCGGACATCACGTGTAATTGTTATCGTGGGTCATAAAGGTTAACAATTTAAGCGGGTCAAGTGCAACTATTTGTGCAGATCATGACTGATTAATACCCTGGGTTTAACATTAAAATCTATATTAGTTCAATAACAATCCAAATAAAACGATTTACTGATTTAGAAGGTTTTATGCAGTAAGTGATTAGGTATACACTCTGGGCAACTATCAACTCATTTTCCTTTAAGCTGTTTTTTTTTCTTTTCTTATTACCCATTTGATAGGTTAGACATAAAACATAGCCCAATTGACCCTTTACTAATTTAATGAATCAAAATTGCCACCTGTACAAAAATTATCTAAAACATCTACCCATTGCAAATGTATCGTTATTACTTTAAATTACCTCGGATAAACATTCCAGCTCATTGGTGCTTGCATTGGTTTCCTGGTTCTCAATCTTCCAGCAGAACTGCAAGCAGAGCTTCATGATCCCATCCAATATCCTTGATACTGAACCAATATCGAGGAACGATTGGGATATCAAAGCTGACAAGTATCTGCGCCAAATTTCAAAGTGTCAACATTACCAATGATGTAATAACCACATCATATATTATATAGTTGTACTTTTGCTAACAACTTACTAGATGAAAATAAATAATTAACTAACACTCACTCTTGATGGAAGTCCACTAACTCTGCAAAATCCCGTGACTCCTCTATATGAGTTTGTAATACATTCCATTGGGATTCTATTACATCCACCTGGGAAATAAAGATTTCAGTAAATCATTTGTCTTCATACAAGTCCTACTGGAATCACACTAATTCATGGACCTGGAGGTCTTTAAGAATCCTACCTGGATATAAAACTGAAGATTTCTAATCAAGAATGCCATATGCTCCCGCACCCGCCACATAGGTCTAAAGCATTGGCGCCGCTGTTGAATCATTGAACCATTTACACGTTCAGTGTGACGTTTGGAAAAAATTGAGTGATCTTGTTGCATTACAGATTCCCATGACTTCTCTAATTCCATTTGTGTTCGCTTTAGCCTCAGTAAATACTGAAAAATCCTACGGTACCTGTCCATAAGCGATACTAGGTTGGTACAAGTAAAATTTAAATGGTTTTAAAGTTCAAATCACAAGTGTACTAGTAAATTATACACAATGAGAAACTCATTCTATCAGTAGTAAAACATCAAAAGATTACAACTTGAATAATTTGTGGAGCCATGTACCTCAAGAGAACTTCTTGTGTGAAGAACAACTGTAAAGGCCAATCAACAGAATATTCTAGGGCAATACCATCCCAACCATCAAGGGACATCTCTAAAGAAGTATCAGATAGCAAATTTGAATCACTGTCAGCATGCTTGGACTTTGATATATCTACTTTGGAAGATTTAACATTATTCCCAATAGCAGGCATCCTGTAAGTGGTTTAGAAATATAAGTATGTGAAAGCTATATGTGAACATTCTTGTTAATTCTAAAGTAGAAAGTGCAGTACTTTACCGTAATGTCACTCTTGAAAAGTATTTATCATCATCATTGATGGTCTTTGTTACAGCCTGGATTACATATATGCATATATTTACTTCAATCTACTCACCATTTCTTGATGTTAATACGACATAAGAAAAAAATAGACTTACCAGCCGGAATGGAACCATAAGATCAGCTTCAGCAGTTGAATGCCTAGGGGGTAATCGCATCAACTGGCGGCTTTCTTCGAGAAAACTCTATCATAACATTAGAAGTTTGTCATAAAGTGTATCTATAATGTATGAATTTTAACAAGCTTCAATTAGATGCAAACTTTTTTTTATGGCCTACGAAAATTGCTTACTCTATTTATCTGCTAGGTTTCTAATAGTGAATAGAGATAAACAAGAACGACAAGAAACTGCTCATAGTTTACCTGAAAGAAATCACCCTTTGCTAGAAGAAAGTAATCTTTGATGGCCTTCAAATGCCCATTTAGATCGGCACGTACAACCACAAGCTGCATGTTTCATTAAAAAGGTTATACAAGGATAATAGCTGCAACCAAACTATAAAGAAAGGAAAAGAAAAAATACCTGCCAAAGATGGCTTGCTGCAATAGCCCTGATTGAATCAACAGCACCCTCAAATGATCTTTTGTGGAACTCAGATGATTCCTGCAAAAATTGAGCAATGAATTTAAGATGGAAAACGAAACTTTTCAGCTTATTTGATAAGGGAAAAGGTAACAGTAATAATATTTATATCAGTATTATGAACCTTAAGGTTTATAAGCATTGATTCAATCTTATCAGCCTCTGACTGTGGCAGTAGTTCATCCCCCATCAGCTTTTTATGTCTAGCATCCACAGAACGGAAGGCAGAACTAGGATTACGAAGAACCCGGATTGCTTTGCCAGCAAAAAGAATGGATTCTGCCACCTGCATTGGAATATATTCTGGCAACATATCCTGCGAAATAGAGCAGAATGAGAAACAGATATAATTATTCATGTTCTAGAGAACATCAAGTTCAATAGTCTTAAAATACATCAATTAAGGTGACAAAATATATTAAGTACCAAGGAGATATGAAATCCCAAGTGCCAATCATTTAAAGATCCATCATTGACTGACATACGTGCTAACTTCTCGGTCATGTTCGTGTGGGATGATGAGTCACGCTCTGAGTTTCCTTCTTGCCTAAGCGCATAAAAGTTAACATCCATATTTGATAAATTTTAATAGTATGACATCTCAACATATATATGTAATACTAAAGATTCGTACTCGCAAATGAAAAATTCTCCATATTGATCGTGAAGAATCCCATACACCATCCAGGAAGCAAGTTGGCTATACATGACCTGATGCCCGTGCCATAGAAGTCTGTCAACAAGACAGAAAATTTGTTTCATGGGTATACTGGTCTTCACAACTATTTGGTAGTCTCGTGGCATCAAATAAGCTTGAATAATCGCTTCGTCTATGTTATAAGTAAATAGCCAATTTTGTTTATTTCCCAATTATTACCTACTTTGTGATAAACAAAATTACGATACCTTTGAATGCATGCCTGCAATTCAGGCACCCCACAATGACATCGTTTATGCAGAAGATTAAGTAGTTTCCCTCCACAAATCCCATCACGCTCGATCTCAAGAATCAGCTCATATAAAGGAGGCAAAAGAACATGAAACTACAATAACAATCCATCATTTAGAACTAAGCAAAATATATGCAACATAATGATAAAATAATGATCTCCAATTATCCAAAAACCCTACATTGTTCAACGACTGAGTAACCGTTGCTAAAATGGGCAGAGCATCCGAAAGCAACTTCTGCTCCATATGCAGAACAGCAGATCGGTAAACCGACAGAACCTCCACAATGCCATTTGCAATAGCCCTCCTGTACACACTCTGACTCTTTATCTTATCTTCCCCTAACAACGAGGGAGACACGTTTTTCGAACTTATCCAACTTAAATTACGCGACTTTGTAGCAAACCGATCAAGTTCACGATAGTAAAACCCTAAAGTAATCACCCTCTCAATAATATCTCTGCATTTCATAAACACCACCACACATTTTACTACTTATAATAATATAAAACCTACAAATTGTAATTAAATGCTGATTAATTGAATAGAACTTATAATTATAAATGAATGAACGTCTTGGTTTTGCCATAACAAACGGATTAGTGACGCAATTATATAATATTGTAAAACCCTAAAAAATTGGGGAAATTTAAATATTATCTGTAAAAAATAAAGATAGTAAAGAAGGGGAAATAATAAAAATAGTAGAAAATAAGAGATATACCGTTCGCTAGGTTGAAGAAATGAAATGTCTGAAGCGAGTTTGAAAGTGCATTGATCGGAGATAGAGTTGTCGCCGGCGGCGGACAATCGGTGTTGTTGGTCGTCGATAATTAGGTCTCCGGTGAAGCCTAATAGTGACAGTAGAAGTTCGTTTAACATTGTAATGTAATTTAGAGTGTGAAATTAGGAGTTTGATTTGATTAGAAATTTTGTGATTAATTGAAGTTTTTAAAAGTAGAGGCACTGTTTTTTAAGTTGTTTTAAGGGGGGGTTTGGGTATGTTCCCTCCAAAATATACAAACATTTTAACTACGGAAATGTTAGACTACCACATTTTGTCAAGTTTCATATAAGTTTTCAACAAGCTATTCGAGTTTAATTTCATTTAGATAAAGTTCGAGCAAGATAATAAGCCATTAACGAGCTATTTGAATTTGAGCGATCGAATAATTTGATCCCGATAATATTCGACTTTGGATACAATAGATTATTTACACGAGTCGGGTTTAAAAGTTCATATTTTGACTTCTAGTCATAAACTTGTTGAATTAATTTTAGTCAGACGCGTTAATGGAGCTTTACAATTCGAACGGGCTTGACAAAAATGATACATTTTTAAACTTAGTAATCATGATCAAAACACATAAAATTCATATAAATTTTAGATCTCAATCCAATATCTGATTATAACTTTTTCAAAAAAGTTAAACAAAAGTGAACACCGTTTATGAAAGAAGACATTCAACGAACAAATGAAATATTCCAAAACAAATACATGTCAAGATATTCCAAAACAAATACATGTTAGATTACTATCTAAAACTGTTTGCAATTGATTCACACTATAAGAAGGTGATTAAATCCATGTTGGAGAAGGAGCGTACGCGCAATAAACTAGGAACAAATTCACGTCCATGTAATGGCGCGTACCCTACTTCTCCAGCAAAGATACATCACCTATGCATCTACATAATTGTATAGGAATGCAAACGGGGGAGTGTGATAGGAAATCAGTTTATATTGGCATTGGGTAGGTGATGGTGGGTGGTAATGTATTTATAAGTGCAAACAATGGCATAATACAAGAGTATTTTAAGTTGTTGTTATTGTCTCTACGCTACCATCACATGAAACGGAACTACAAAGCCAGAAGTGTGTTTTCTGCAAGGTTGGGTTGGTTGGGCTTTGTGGGATAAGGTAAGATTTGGAAGTTTATTCCTTTGCGTGTTATGGCTAATGTATTTGATTACATTGTGGTGTGAGGTGGGGGTCGGGTGGTCTTTATTGGGTTCGGTTTGGGACATGCTATCCACACTTCTATTTTTTTTCTTTTAGAAGAAGATTCCAGTACCACATATATGTATTATTCATTTGTACGATAAATTTATTAAAAACAGTGGTATGAATATTAATACTCTTTTCTTTTGTTATTGCGAGTAATTGTTGACACTTAGAAACCATTTGGTTCGATAAGTGCAATGGAATTTGAAACTGGAAATTTTTATTTTCATCTAGATACAATGAATTACTTTAATTAGTGGAATTTGAGACTATCTTTTTTTTTTTTTAACAAACTTCACTTATGTGGGTTGGCCAGGGGTATCTTCTAAATCCACTATGTGGGCCCCGGAAGTGAGTTTTTCCCAAGGTCTCGGGTTCGAGTCTTGAGTTTCTCATCTCAAGGTATTTTCTATGAGGAGGGGGTTGGAGGTCCAGCAAATCGCTGGTTAAAATTGCCTTCAGCACGTCTGAATCGAAACTAACTTTACAAAAAAAAAAATATAAAAATTATTTTTTTTAACAAAAATTGAAAAATTTCTAAGTAATGTTAAATTAGTATAAAATTTTATTGATTACAAAAATTTATTTTATTTCAAACCTTATATCAGATAGTGAAAGGAATCACTTTCTTTATTTATACTGGCCTATCAGGGCCTCTGTCCTATGTTAGTTTCACCACATAACTATGATCGACGACCACCCTCTCTCATTTGAAGTTGTCCTAACATAACATATGTATTGATGATTCAAACCGAAGACAAAATAAAATCTATCCCTAGAGGCATGGAATTTGTAACTTTGTTTGTCTTACAATTTCCAAATTGTCCTTAGGTTGCCTGATACGTACTTCCTCCGTCTCATATTAAGTGTCTTAGTTTGACTTTTTGAGTCTTTTTCTTTTAACTTTGACCGTAAATATTTTTGTTTGTATTATATAACACTTGATATAACATATATGAATTAATTGCATTTTAAATGTACTTTTCATTGAAATAGCTTTTATCAACTAATATATAACACAAACAAAAATATTTATGGTCAAAATAGGAAGAGAAAGACTTGACCAGTCAAGATAGGACAATTAAAATGGAACGGATGGGGTATATCGTAATGCAAGACTTCTTAACTTGTGCTATTTATCCAATTCTACATTTTTATTAATACCAGTTTTGATGATTGTAAATATATCACTCCAAGTGTTTGTAAAATAGATCAGGTTGAGAAAGGAAATAAAATATTAGACAAGATTCTTTCCGAACGTGATCGGAGATATATTTTCCCATTGGGAATGAAGTACGGTGCTTTCGATCTAGTCATGCACTTGTTTAAGACGAAGAATCAAAGAGCTTAATTCGTTTAATAAGGCTTTTGGCGACAGGTAAGGGAGATTCCTGATAAAATTAAATAAAACTGATATATAATTCAAGAACAATACTTGAAGATTTGATAAGTATAGCAAAATAGATATAGATATTCATGATTCAAAGAGTTTAAGAACAATAAAGTAAACCCTAAATTAACTAGATAATAATAAGATTAAAGGAGTAAATTTATTACAGACAATAAAGTAAACCTAGGAAGAACAAACCCTCACATCTCACTACATTCTAACGGTAAAGAGAAAGAAAAACGGCTAAGAGGTTGAAGGAATGTTGAGAAACCCTAGGTGACAAAAGACGGCTAAGAGGTTGAAGGAATATATAGCCCCAGAAGTATATTTCTGCACCCTCATCTTCTATAAAATGACACTTCATTCCTTGTTGTTTCTTCTTTCCAGAAATCTACAAATGGTCCTTCCAACTTGTGAGCTTCCACTTATAGTCCCTACAACTTGAAACAGATTAAGTTATTTCATAAACACATTTAAGTTGATAATTCAACACCCCTCCACAACTTAAATGTGGAAAATGTCAAATAGACCAAGTTGATCACACAAGAACTTGTGTTGAGTTTGTGACACCCCTTTTGTGAATATATCAGCAATATTGTAATCAGAGGAGACCTTGAGGATATCAATAATTCCAATATTAACTTTCTCTCTGGTAAAAAACAAATCAAGTTCAAAGTGCTTTGTTTTCTCATGGAATACAGGATTGTCTGCAATTTGAATTGCAGCCTTACTGTCACATTTAATGTGTACAAGTTCATGGGTATGAATATTGAGATCCTCAAGAATCTTTTTAACCCAAATAACCTCACAAGTCACTGCAGCAAGATCTCGAAACTCTGCCTCTGCAGATGACCTGGATATTGTGGATTGCTTTTTACTTTTCCAATATATGAGGGAACTACCCAGGAATAGACTATATCAGTGATACTCTTCCTGGCAGAAACCTTCTTGGCCCAATCAGAGTCTACATAAGCATGGAGAGTAAGATCAGAATCATCTTTGAAATGTAAACCTTTACCTGGAGAGCCTTTTAGATACTTAAGAACTCTTAAAGCAATCCTGAGATGAGACTCGTATGGATCATGCATAAACTGGCTTAAGATATGAACTGCATATGCAATGTTAGGTCTGGTAATGCTCAAATAAATGAGTTTACCAACAAGATTTTGGTATTCAGAAATGCTACTTAAAGGTCTGTCAGAATCATCCTTAGAGGAGAGATTTAAATTAGCATCAATGGGAGTTTGAGAGGGTTTACAACCAAGAAGACCAAACTCAGAGATTAAATCCATGCAATACTTTCTTTGGGTCATACACAACCCATCCTTGGTATCAATGACCTCAATACCAAGAAAATATCTTAAGTTCCGTAAATCCTTAATGGAAAATTTTGTATTTAAAAATTGCAGTTATCTATCTCATTTTGATCATTTCCAGTGATCACAATATCATCAACATAAACAAGGAGAGCAATAAAGCTATTTTCCAACAGACTACAAGGAATAATCACTTTTACTTTGAGAGAAACCATATTCAACAAGTACAGGGGTCAGTTTTTCATTCCACTTTCTAGGTGTCTGCTTAAGGCCATATAAAGATTTAACAAGCTTACAAACTTTGTTTTCAGAACCAGAATGATACCCAAGAGGTGGGATCATATAAACATCTTCATCAAGGTCCCCATACAAGAAGGCATTGTTAATGTCTAATTGATGTATGGGCCAATGTTCCTTGACAGCAATGGTCACAAGACACCTAATAGTTACCATTTTAACATCAGGGGAAAATGTTTCATCAAAATCAACCCCTTCTCTTTGAGAATAGCCTTTGGCTACAAGCCTGGCCTTATATCTATCAACTTGACCATTGGATTTGTATTTAATTTTATAGACTCATTTACATCCAATGGGTTCCCTGTTAGGTGGTAGGTCAGTGAGCTCCCAAGTCCCATTTTTATACAAAGCTTCCATTTCTGAATCCATTGCATCAACCCACAAAGGGTCTTTGCAAGCATCAGAATAGGTCATGGGTTCGTGCAGTCTATTCAGGTTTGACACAAAACAAGTATTTTCAGCATTTAACTTAGAATAGCAAACAAAATTAGCAATACTGTGCCTAGTTTTGTTGCCATGAACATAATCCTCAAACCTTTTAGGAGTTCTGAAGGTTCTTTCTGACCTCCTAAGATTAACAGGTATGGCAGGGTCAGTGTGAGCATGAGTTAATATATCATTGTCATTTTCACCCTCAGAATTGTTATTCTCATCAGAATGTGTTGCAGACTGTGATTGATCCCTAGCAGCACAAGTGCTACCAGAGGGATCATCACTACTGCCCTCACTAACTGTAGTATGGTCTCTCCTTTCATCATAGGGTACATGGGCTTTGGTTGGACTTTGATTTTCTATAAAAACAGAATCTGGAAATTTAGATAAAGGATTATTAGACTTAACTAGATTGGGTGATTCATTAACCATTTTGAAAGGGAAAACATTCTCATAGAATTTCACATCTCTTGAAAAGATAACAGTTTTATTATCTAAACTAAACAGTATACAACCCTTCTTTTCATTTTGAGTACCCAATTAAAACACATTTTTCAGACCTATTTGAAAATTTGTCATGATTGTTTAAGATAGTAGAAAAACAAAGACATCCAAAAGCCCTCAAATGGGAGAGATTAGGTTCTTTTTTAAAAATTAACTCATAGGGAGATTTTCCAGATAAGACAAAGGAAGGTAACCTGTTAATCAAGTAGGTGGCAGTTAGAACACAATCAGACCATAAATAAAGGGGCAACCCCCCTGAAACATAAGGGCTCTTGCAACATTGAGCAAGTGCCTGTGTTTCCTTTCCACAACCCCATTTTGTTGGGGTGTGTAAACACAAGAAGTTTGGTGGACAATACCATGTTGATTCATGAAAGATGTCATTCTTTGATTTAAAAACTCAGTCCCATTGTCACTTCTTACAGTTTTGATACTTTTGTTAAACTGAGTTTTCAACAAACTATAGAAACTAACAAAGTTATCATAAGTTTCATCCTTTCATTTCAAAAGATATACCCAAACAACCCTGGTATGGTCATCAACAATGGTAAGGAATGACTTGTACCCTTCCCTACTTTGAACTTTGTAGGGTCCCCATAAGTCAAGGTGAATAAGTTCACCCAATGAGTGAGTTGAATGCTCACTCAGAGGGAAAGAACTTCTGGTCTGTTTAGCCTTATGGCAAGTTTCACAAGGAGATATGGTATGATCATTTTCAAGTCCAAGTTTGTTTTTAAGAACATTCAAGACAGTTTCAGAGGGGTGCCCCAGCCTATTATGCCACAATTGAGAAGACAAGTAACAAGTAATCCTAGCATGATTACTACCAATCTTATTACTTCTACACATATTCTGAAAAATGTAAAGTCCCCCATTTTGATTACCATTCCCAATCACTTTCTTTGTTTGTAAGTCCTGTATAATACACTTATTCTGGTCAAAACCAATAAAGGCTTTACTATCTCTAGTGAGACTATAAACAGACAAAAGGTTCACACAGTACTCAGGAACATAAAGCACACCAAACAACACAACTTTATCATTCAGTCTAAGGTCACCAATTTTTAAAATTCTTGCTTGGGTTCCATTTGGATGACCCACAGTTAATCCAAGTCCAGAAATATCATAAACATTGAACAGGTATTTATCAGTGCAAGTCATATGAGAATTTGCACCAGAGTCAACAATCCAACCATTTTCAGAAAAGTTGATTTTAAGACTGACATTTGAGCATAAAAATTTGTGAAATTGGCATTAAAATAGTGATTAGAGTTAAACAAAGTACATGTCATATTGGCTTGAGCACCTTTGGATTGGGACTTATCACTAAGAAGAGACATAAGTTTGGTATATTGAGCAGCAGTGAGGGTCATAGACCCATCTGAAGTATTAAGAGAATGAGGACCACTAGTGGAGGAAGATGCTCCACTAGAACCACATAATTGAGAATCAGACACAACATTATTATTAGTCAAAGATCTATTATAAGATTGAGAGACATTTCTCCTGGCAGCAGTGTCTCTGCCATATCCAGGAGGATAACCAACAACATCAAAACATCTATCCAAAGTGTGTCCATATTTGAAACACCCTTTACACTGAAGATTAGTATTTGGTCCCTTTCTTGGTTCAAATCTTTTGTTATTGTCAAAACTTTTGTTGTTAAAGGTTCTGTTACCCAAAAATCTTTTACCATTATCAAAGGTTTTAGCATGGAAAGCACTGTTTTGAATTTTTGAAGCAGTTTCAACAGAAAAGGTACCCCTGTGAGACTCCTCCCTAGAAATGAGAGCAAAAGCTGCCTTCACACTAGGTAAAGGATCCCTGGTCAAAATATTACTTCTTACAGGTAAATACACATCATCTAAACCCATCAAAAATTGCATAAGTTTTAAAAGTTGATGATGCTCTTGTATTTCTTTTGAAGCATTGCAAGTACAAGTAGGTAACTTAATAAGAGCATCAAACTGTTTCCAAAGAGAATTAAGTTTGTGATAGTATTCAGAAATGGGAGCACCATTTTGAGTTAAAGAGTGAATTTTGTAAAGCAAGTTGAAAGTTATAGAGCCATCCACTTTATCATAGGTTTCTTTTAATTCTTCCCACACAGTTTTAGCATTTTTTGATAAAATTTGGCCCAGATACAATTCCTCAGTTACACAACCCAAAATCCAAGTCAACACAACAGAGTTACACCTATCCCATTGTTTTTCCTAAAACTTCATTGTCAACAGATCTTTCACAAGAACCAGTAATGAATCCCATTTTGTTTTTAGTCTCAAGAGCAAGTTCCATAGCACAAGCCCATACTTTATAATTTCAGTTCCTTTTAACTTAAAATTAATCAAAGGTGTTCCAACAGTGTCACTAGCATGCAAATACAATTCATCACCAAAGTCAAGCTTACTAATCAAGGTCCCAAACACATTAACATGTTCATCAACAACAAACTCATCAACAAGAGGATTATTAGTATCCTCAACATCAGCCATTTTAAAGATAACAAGACAACAAGCAACAAACAAACAACAAGAGATCAAGAAACACAGATTAACCTAAAGAGCAGCCAAAAGAGGAACCAGATTCAAGAACACTATAGTGTCAAGACAAGTGTCATTTTGGGGCTCTCTCTTCTACCAAGAAACAGGGTTAGAACAATAATGAATAAATAAACCAAACCAGACAGAGCAACAAGTAATTCATATAACCAAATAATGCAGAGAAACACATAAAAAGTGGATCCCAGTCTATAGGCCAAACTCTTAACACTCAGAGCCCTCCAAGTGCCAAGAAATTTGCTACTGAAAGGGTAGGAAGAAACAACTTACAGTGGGGTCGCCAACAGTAACTCCAATATATGAGATTCAGAGACTGACTGGATCTAGATAGATCGAATCAATCAAAGAACAATGAAATATCTGCTACAAGTGGCAAGACTGCAACTCTTATAAAAGAGGAGTCCCACAACACGAGCAAATGAAGATGAACAAGAATCAATCGATTTGATATAGACCCAAAGATAAACCCAAATCGAGATCAAAAATAAAGAAAGTAATAATTAAAGAAGATTTTGTATAAATATAAATATAAATGTATAAATATAGATAATATCTTTCAGTAAAATATTGTTTATAAAAAAACTTAAAATAAAAAATTAAGAAACCCTAAAAGATAATCAGAATCAATCGAAAAAGACCCAAGTCTAAATCGAGAATAGCCAACCTTGTCTCTGATACCATGATAAAATTAAACAAAACTGATATATAATTCAAGAACAATACTTGAAGATTTGATAAGTAGAGCAAAATAGATATATATATCCATGATTCAAAGAGTTTAAGAACAATAAAGTAAACCCTAAATTAACTAGATAATAATAAGATTAAAGGAGTAAATTTATTACAGACAATAAAGTAAACCTAGGAAGAACAAACCCTCACATCTCACTACATTCTAACGGTAAAGAGAAAGAAAAACGGCTAAGAGGTTGAAGGAATGTTGAGAAACCCTAGGTGACAAAAGACGGCTAAGAGGTTGAAGGAATATATAGCCCCAGAAGTATATTTCTGCACCCTCATCTTCTATAAAATGACACTTCATTCCTTGTTGTTTCTTCTTTCCAGAAATCTACAAATGGTCCTTCCAACTTGTGAGCTTCCACTTATAGTCCCTACAACTTGAAACAGATTAAGTTATTTCATAAACACATTTAAGTTGATAATTCAACAATTCCTGGTAAAAGCCAGATGTTTCATGATGATAACATTTTGAAGCAATCTATTGATTGTTAAACGTCATAGAGACTTAAGCTTTTAACATATTTACACGGTGATTGTCACTATACAATGAAGAAAATATATAAATGCTAACTTTTTCAACTTGTGGAATAACTAATACATTTCTTGCCATTGGGTCTTGGTCTAGTGGTCAAGGTGTTTTGCAGGGTTTCATCTTGGGGTCATGGGTTCAAATCATACTAAAGAAATTTGGAGAACGGGTTTTTGTAATGTTATACTCATTCAAGACATGAGAGGGCAAACTCTTTAGAGTATTACCAGGATTCGAACTCTGGGTTGACACACCAATTTCACAGGGTGTCGTCCATTCTTTTGCCGTTAAAAAAAACTAACACATTTCTTATCATCTTTTGTATTTTGAACAGCCAGATTGTAACGATCCAAGTGGAGCACGAAAAATAAAAGAGTTATAGCGCTTGGACACCCAAAGAAAAATTAACGAAACAATCATGGAGGACACGTCGTAACTACTACTAGGTTGGCATAACTTGAAGAAGACAACATTTCGATGTTTCCAAATTGACCACCACAACTTTTGTGATATTAATAATGAATTTATCTTGATATTAGTTAAAACTCTTCATGATATTTGCCTCTCTTATGTTTAACTTTATAGAAGTATGGAATACATGCTATTTTATGTTTAGCTTTATAGAACTATAGAATACATGTCTTGTGAGGCGATTGTCGATAACTTCACTAGAAAAATATCACGAGTTTGAATATGTTTCCACTCCATGCAATGATACTCAAAGATGACTGATTTTTTACCTGGAGTCGGTGATTGGGTCGGGGGAAGGATCATTTGGGTCCAAATATCCAAATAACCACAAAGTGAGTTTATTTGTCGTTTTAAACCTTTTTATCGCCATAAATATTTTAAAGAATAACTTAGGTACTTTTAAAGAAAGTATGTTCCTATCAATTGTATTTTATTTTTCTTAAATTTTCATTGTCATAACTTAATACTCCGTATTAGTTAAATGTAGAGATTATATCTTTCACTTAAAATGTTATGAGAGAAAAACACATCGCTTATATATTGCCAAAAGCATATAAATTATCCGTCTTACATAATTATAATCACATGTTGTTTCAAATATCATATATGATACTCATTCTTTTATATTATTTTTATATTATTTCTTTTTATGTAATTTCAGTTCCATTCCTCTTCTATTTTTTTATTTTTTTCAAACTCGAGAATGAATGAATAAAGAGTACCAGAAACTCTATTACGTATATAAGTCCCATGTAGGCGAAAAGCCAACTTGGTACTGTAAAACACTAGAAGGTCCTCCTGGCCGGGCTCTATTCCTGCATACATCCCCTGCATTGAAAAAAGTAAAATTCAGAAAACAAAGCAAAACACTTTTTTTCAGATAGTTAACATTATTGAATATGACCACGATACATATAAGATTCTTGCTTAATTAGACTACATTTTAGATGTTCGATCCTCGTTCTTTATTGAATCATAGCACGCATTTTCAAGAAAATCTAGATTGAGCCGCATTTAGAAAAAGACTTGAACCATGCGCCCAATATTTCAAAAGTATATATCGCAACACACGTGTATCATACGTACACTACAGTAAATATAAATGACGTATCGCCAAACAATTTACTCGTAGAATGGTATCGACTTTGGAATGTATGACCTCATACAAGCACGGCTACAAGAAGGTGAGCAAACCCGTGTTGGAGAGGAAGAGTACGCGCAATAAATCTGAGAACGAATTCACGTTTCTATATATCATTGCACGTACCCTGCTTCTCCAACATAGATCGATCACCTATATATAAATGATATGTATATTATCTAAGAAATGTACTAGCTAGCTAGAAGACTACTAGTGTGTGTGTGTGTGTGAGTAGTATTTTCAGTTGCCATTGGGTGGTGGGTGGGTATTTATATAGGTGCACACATGCATGGCATCGATCACATATATATAGAGAGAAATTAAGAAAACACTACTGGAGAGAGTAGTAATGTTGTTTGTGCCCTGACCCCACCCACGTCACCATCATCATATATATATGAGCTCACAGCCAATCGAGCTGAGGGAGGGTGTGTTGTTTTGCAATTGGTGTCCTGTGGGGTTGGATAACGTAACGCTATGTAATGTTTATTGCTTTGCGTGTAGTGACCAATTTTATTATTTTGATCACATTATTATCATATATATTGTGGGGCTTTTGGGTTTCTTCAGTTTCAAACCTTAATGCAATTCAATCCCATCTTTTTCTTCTATATATATCTACTGTCTAATAAATTAATAATTGCTGCTGATTTATTAATATCTTGTATATATAGGAAGGCCTGTATTATTTTTTTTGTTAGGTAGTTCACATGAATTCCATGAAGAAGAAGAAAAAAGTTATTGTTGATCAGTAGTTTTTCCCCCCTTTCTATTGCCTTTTAGCAGTAACCTCACGGAAATCAGGTGTACGTTTGTATGTATTCAAAGTGAATTACTCGTACTTATTAACCAAGAGCTTATGGGCCTTGTAGGTTTTGGTCTCAACAAATTGTAAACAAGGGCATCTTAATTGTTTTCGTAAAGCGAAATTTTGATATATGAGTACTGATTGTAAATTTGACATACTAATAATACTTGACTATACTATATATAGCTTAATTAGACACGGATTGAGATTCTCTAAAGTTATTCCAACTTCATAGGTGAAGTTGGAATAACTTCAACCGTTGGATTAAATTCAATGGTCAAGATTAAAAGTTGATGTTTTAATCTTGACCATTGGATTTAATCCAATGGTTGAAGTTACTCGGTTGGAGTAACTTTAGAGAATCCTAATCCATTAGACACACTTTTGGTTTAGTTGCTTACAACTCGTCAAAAGTAATATAAAAGCCCTTCAAAGTAGACGCATACATAATTTTGGGTTCAAAAACGAGCTTCTAAATAGATATGTTCACACAAAAGTTGTAAAATCGTAGTTTTAATTAACAGCTAGACCCTTTAGACACTTCCAATCCAATCCAATCTAATCTCTATATATATGTGAATGTGAATGTTAATCTAATATACTCGTACTATACATATATATTGTGACAACTCGTAATTTATTTAACATCGGGTTAGTCCTAATCTCAATTAGACGGTCATTTGACGTGGAACTTATTAGACTTTTGGACTTTTGACTTAGTCAATTAGACGTATCTTGATGACGTAGACTATTAGCTATCTAGACGAATGCCGAGTCTTTAAAAATAACTTTAAATTAATATTTAAAGGTTATGTCTTGTACAAGATAATTAGACTGTCTAGACTTAATATTATAAAGTTCCCTTTGACGAAACTTTATTTGCTTGTCTTGACTAAAAATGAGACGAGGGAAAATACCTTTACTTTACATTTTGACTTTTAGGTCAAACGATTTTTAATCGTAAGCATTTTACCGAATTAAGGGTATAAAATGTTGTCAAAAAGAAGCCACATGGGCTTATTTTGGTTTGAAAGGCTGGGAGGGAACCAACAAACCCCCCCATCACCCCTTTTTCTTAAAATCCCCTGACAAGCACACACACCCACACAGAACACACACAAAATTCACTTTATGCTCTAAATCAATTTGCAAGAAGAAATCTTAAGAGAAATTTAAAGGGGTTTATCATTTTAGTGGATAATCAAGCTTTAACATCATCATAATCATCATCATCTTCATCAAATTCCTCAAGAACACCATTTTTGGTAAGTTAACTTTTATTCAATCTTTTGATTTTATTTAAATTCATTAAAGGGTTTATTTCAGAAATATAATTCGAAATAGAAGCCTATGAAAGTGGTATGAAATTAGGGTTTTGGTAATTAAAGGAAATATTGACTTAGAATTTAGTTTTTGGTCAAAATGATTGAAGTTGCGAAATGTTTTGATGAAATGGTAAGTTCAAAGTCTTTTGAACATGTTAACACTTGTTAGAAATGAAAGGTAGCGATTTGGAGTCGATATGGTTTGCTAAAAATGGTCATAAACCAGGTTTTTCACTCAGTCAGGTGGAACTCGCGCCGCGAGCCTTCCAGGTCGCGCCGCGAGGTGTAACGAATTTCGAACAGAAACCTGCACTTGAATTGACTCGCGCCGCGAAACCTCCAGGTCGCGCCGCGAGGAATATAGCAAGGTCGCGCCGCGAGGAATATAGCAAGGTCGCGCCGCGAGTTTTGTGACTGTTTGACATTTTCAGTTTTCGATAACTTGAACGTTTGAACTTGGTGAATATCGAATGGTACTTTAGACTACCTTATAATGACGATGTCATTGATATTACCAACTAAAGTTAAATAAAATGGAAGTTAAGTCACATTCTCGGTTATGGCATTCTAGGGTCTATAGCTAAGTAGTTGTACGTAGGATACTTGTCGTCGTGAGATTTGATCCTCACCATTGGTACTCTTATCCTAGGTTTTGGATAGACGTGGAGACTAGACTGCTCATATTCTCGGACTACTCATACTTTAGCTCGTAGACTGCTAAGGTGAGTTTATGGCGCCCTTTTTCTTTTACTTTGGGCCTGAAAAGCATGTACTGTATACACGATTACTTTATAAATGATTTGTCTTTGTCTATGCCATGAGATTTGGTAAATTAAATCATTTGTCTTATGTCTTGCCATGTTGACGGCTGTCTGAAAGTGTGTATACATGTCTTACGGAATATTGAACTAAATGACTTTGACTTGCCATGTTGGCGGCTGACTAAATTGTTCTTTGTGTTTGACGAACTAAAATGATCCCCCTTATGTAGTTTTACCATTTTGAGATTTTAATGGTAGTCTTGTCAGCTTTCGTACCTGACAGTCTTGGTTCTGGTCCGTACCCCACTGTAGACGGGAAATCCTGTACGAGGCATATTATCTTTGTCAGACTTCGGTCTGTACAGTCATATATCTTAAATAACTACAACAAACGACGATTGATCTTTTAGTCAAACACACTGTAAACTCACCAACTATTTCGATAGTTGATCCTCTCAAATTTCATGCTTTTCAGGTGACCATCAGTAAGTCTTGGAATCGTCTTTGGCATTATAGGGCCAATCTTTTGACTTTGGACGTACAATTAGCATCAGACATTGAGGCTCTCATGCTTTTGGCTTTAATTGTATTTGACTGTCCAGACTTTGAACTTGTATTCTGTGGGCCCAGTTCCAAATGAGGATGACTTGTATCCGTATTTTGGGGTCCACCCTTTGAACGATTGTACTTGTATTGACTTGTATTGGTATAAATGGATGTAATCTCTATTAACCTTCTGATTAGTATGCAATTCTTTGTTAACCCTGTATTTCCGCTACAACGGGGTGTGACAATATATATATGATATATAGATAATGAGTATGTGTATATATATATATATATATATGAGTGTGTGTATACGTATATATATATATATACCGTAGGTATATGTATATTATATATATATATAATGGTATAAAAGAATTATATAAATCAAATATATATATATATATATATATATATATATATATATATATATATATATATATATATATATATATATATATATATATATATATATATATATATATATATATATATATATATATATATATATATATATATATATATATATATATATATATATATATATATATATATATATATATATATATATATATATATATATATATATATATATATATATATATATATATATATATATATATATATATATATATATATATATATATATATATATATATATATATATATATATATATATATATATATATATATATATATATATATATATATATATATATATATATATATATATATATATATATATATATATATATATATATATATATATATATATATATATATATATATATATATATATATATATATATATATATATATATATATATATATATATATATATATATATATATATATATATATATATATATATATATATATATATATATATATATATATATATATATATATATATATATATATATATATATATATATATATATATATATATATATATATATATATATATATATATATATATATATATATATATATATATATATATATATATATATATATATATATATATATATATATATATATATATATATATATATATATATATATATATATATATATATATATATATATATATATATATATATATATATATATATATATATATATATATATATATATATATATATATATATATATATATATATATATATATATATATATATATATATATATATATATATATATATATATATATATATATATATATATATATATATATATATATATATATATATATATATATATATATATATATATATATATATATATATATATATATATATATATATATATATATATATATATATATATATATATATATATATATCTCTATATATATATATATATATATATATATATATATATATATATATATATATAAGGGACATATATCTATATCCACTTGGCTGAAGTAGTTAAGGGGAGGCTCTTCCGCGCAAATAACTACTACATATGAATACTAGAAAAGGATAAGTATTGTTTGTATGTAACATGTTATACCTTGTAAGCGACATGGGTTTAATGTAATGACTATATGCTCGTCTCTACCATTGGATCAATCGATCATCGAAGGTTTTTTTTTTTTTCTTTCTTTGTCAACTAAGCAATTCCACACAAATTTTTCTCACATATTTACAAAAAATGCCTACAATGACATATATCACATGAACCAATTAAAGGCTCAAGCTGGGATCAAATGATCAATCATAGAGTTATACTTCTAAATAAGTTTGTAATGGTTATGTATTTGACTATCTAATGATACATCAATCAACTGGATGATGATTGCTAATTACATATATCTAATTTATCTTATCTTTTTGTTCATATAACATGTGTGTGTCAGTGTATGTTCTTACTTATAAGAGCATCTATTAGTGGTATATCTGTAAGTATATGATCACGTAGAAATGAACGTATGTCCAGAAATGATTTAAGCCTACGGGGTCACACGTCTCGACACAAATGTATTTAATATTAATTAATATATTGAATGTATTTAATTAATATGATCACGATTTCAATTAACGAATGGTCGTTAAAAACTAACGGTTACTAGCTAACGGCGTTAGTTAAGGAGGACTTAATTGTAATTTGATAATTAAATTAAGTATTCTAGATTATTCTAGAATTAGGGGGCCGGTTTTTTGTTAATGAGTTTTAACTCATTAACTTAACTTGTTTTCCTAATTTATATCAAATACTAATCCTAATTTGTATCAAATACAAAAAGGGTTTTAGAGGTATTATAAAAAGGGAAAAACAAAGGCCCTCCTCACTTCTTTTCCCCCCTCTCTTCTTGTTTCGGCCGAACCTCCCAAAACCAAAGGGATTTTCGGTTTTAGTTGTTAGACAAATCAAAGAGAGAAAGCAAAGTGTTTGCGGTTCGTGATCAAGTACTAGCATACGTACATCCGTGTGTCGTGTGTGCAAACGTAGAGGGATTTACTTCAAATCCTCATAAAGTTTCTTACTTTATTTTTCCTTCAATCAAAGGTACATGTTTTCTATCCTTGGTTAATTAATTAATTACATAGATTAATTTTCCGCTGCGTGCTTTGTGATTTGATTAAGATAATTGTTATATAACCCAACAGTGGTATCACGAGCCTACTATGTGATGATTAATTACCAAAAAGATCAAAATTTGAAGAGGGGTTAGGGTTTTATATTTTTTAGAATTTTATGTAATTCTTTTGATTATTTTATTAATTAATTTGTTTAATTGTAATAAAATAATGAAAAAAATATATATAATTTTTTTTTATTTTCGAAATCAGATCTGAAATAAAAAAAAAAAAATTTTTTTTTTTACCCTAATTCCAAGTTTTGATCTTTAAGCATTATTATATGATAATTGCATGCGTTTATGATGTACCTTTTAATTATTTAATTGTTAAAAAGAAGTAAAAATCATGAATTTTTTATGCAAATTATTCATGATTATTACTTAGATATATTGATATGAAATCTTGATCATTAGGGTTAATTATGCTAGATAATTGAATAATTAATTGTGTGACAATGTGATTATGTTTTGTGAAAATCCCTGTTTGACACCAGTTCACTAAAACGACCATAACTCATCAACCGTAAGGAGTTGGAAGCCGAATTTTTTACAGAAAGTGCTAGACTCATAGGGCTACAACTTTCATGTTTTGTGCTAATCCCAGTTCGGCCTTCTTCAGGGCCAGATTTGGTCGTGAAGCTGCTGGATTTTCCAGATCAGCATCTTCTATTTATGGTAGATAAATTTGTTATAGATATTTTGGCTTACGCAATCAAGGCAACTTGATGTATGTGGACTCTTTCCATATGAAAGAGGAGCCAATCTTATACCATAGTGACCAAATTAGGTTGATTACCTTAATTGTTAAGTTGTAAATTTAGTAAGTTTAATTTTGCCTTTTTATGAAAATTGTGTGCAAAATTGTTTTTGGAAAAATAAACTTGACTAAATATATCGAAATAAGATTTTGTTTATAAAATTGGTGCCCTAAAATCAAAAGATACACCGGCTCACCCATTTGAACAAACTTTAAGAGAGGTATAAGTCGGAGTGCGCTAGCCTCCTAAAAGGGCGGGTTTTTAAATCGCGTTTATCGCATACCTTTGCCCTTGCGCTTCTTTGTGCGTTCAAATGGAGCTACCGAGCTCTTTTGTAATTAAAGGCAATAAAAATGAGTTTTATAAACATATTATGTTTAGAAGATATGCATGAATCTTCAAACATAACTTTTTGATCACACATCAAATTGATTGACCCAATAAACTTAAGTCATTTGCCATCCAACTTGAAAAGGACACTTGTGGCTGTTGTTTTACTCACTGGTACACAGTGGTGAAATGGTAGTTGCATGGCAAATCCCACTCACTGGTACACAGTGGTGGACAAATTTGTGCGTTCTTGGTTGGACGACTTAAAGCGAGTTAAGCGGTGAGACCTTGACCCGTGGCAAAAGATGGGACAAAACATGACTACAAATTACTTGATGAATCAAGTGTCATTTGTAGGTCCCATTCTTACTAGGAATTGCACATGAAATGCAATTACTGCTCGTCACTTACCTTTTGAGTACAATCATTTCTAGCAGATCAACTGATGAAATGATTGTATGTCAATTGGATCCTAGCCTTAATGAAGTTAATTGTTTATTTGATAAACATTGGGTAATTGATTTCTTAAGGATTTATTATCGAAAATACTGATTTTTGAACTTAATCTGTTTTGTAGATGGCAATGAATCCTTCCACAAACACCAATGTTTTTCGGCAAATGTTTGAAAGAGAAAAGCTTAATGGATCAAATTTCAATGACTGGTATCGTCAACTGAGAATTGTTCTAAGAGTTGAGGAACGCATGGATGTCATTGAAAGGCAATGGCCAACCGAACCAAGTGCTGAATCCACAGCAGCTGAAAAAGCTGAATATAGGATTCAGTACACTAGATTCAATGAAGTTTGTTGTTTGATGCTTGCGAGCATGTCTCCCGAGCTTCAAAAACAATTCGAGCTCTACACTCCATATGATATGATCACAGAACTTAAATCCTTGTATGAAAAACAAGCAGGAGTGGAACTGTTCGACTTAGTCGTGGAACTCCATGACATGAAACTTGAATCTGGAAAATCGGTTAGCAGTCATGTGCTCAAGATGAAGAGCATTTTTGACAAATTGGATTCGATGGAGTACGCTTATCATAAAGAGGTAAAAGTTGGCATGATTCTCAAATCCCTTACGAAGGAATATGAGGGTTTTGTGCAAAACTATACCATGCACTCTATGAAAAAGAGCATCACTGAACTTCATGAGCTAGCGTCACTGAACTTCATGCTATGCTCATTGAATATGAGAAGACGATTCCAAAGAAGGCCAATGACCCAAATGTCCTTATGATAAAGGGGGGTCGGATCCAGAAAGCTAAGAAATCGCACCAAGCTAAAGGCAAGTTTGATGGTAAAGGCAAGGGTAAGCAAGTTGCTAATCCTCCCAAGCCAAAGAAAACCCCTCCGGCTAAGAAAGAGCATCCGGCTAAAGACCAGACCTGTCATCATTGTAATGAAGTCGGGCACTGGAAGAGGAACTGTCCCAAGTATCTTGCCGAGTTGAATGTGAAGAAGAAGTAAGCAAGCGTTGCTAGTACTTCAGGTATCTTCACTATTGAATTATTTTCCTTTACTAAGCGTAAATCATGGGTTTATGACACTGGCTGTGGAACTCATATCTGTAATGAATTACAGGCACTTAGGAAAAGGAGGAAGCTGAAGCCCGGAGCTTTGCAGCTGTTCGTGGGCAATGGTCTACCAGCACCTGTTGAAGCTATTGGAGAATATCATTTAGTTCTTCCTTCCGGTTTAATTATTGTTTTAGACAATTGTCATTATGCACCTTCTATTACTAGAGGTGTAGTTTCAGTTTCCTTGTTGAAAGACAACGGATTCATTAATGTTTTTAATGATTATGGTATCTCAGTTTCTAAAAATAATGTTCATTATTTTGATGCTATTGCTTGTGATGGTATTTATGAAATTGATATGCGTGGTTGTGATTCAAATAATTCAATGTATAATGTTAGCAAAAGAGCCAAGACTAACTTGGACTCTACTTATCCGTGGCACTGTCGTCTTGGACACATTGGCAAAAATCGCATTGAAAGACTTCAACGTGAAGGGATTTTACAATTAAATGATGAATCATTTGATAAATGCGAGTCATGTGTTTCCGGCAAAATGACGAGAAAACCTTTTTCGCATAAACCGGAGAGGGCTAAAGATCTTCTTGGACTCATTCATACCGATGTTTGCGGCCCATTTAGACATGTGTCAAGAAAAGGAGCTAGCTACTTCATAACTTTTACGGATGATTTCAGTCGTTATGGTTATGTTTACTTGCTTAAACATAAACATGAAGTGTTTGAAACATTTAAAGAGTTCAAAAATGAAGTAGAAAATCAACTCGGCAAAACCATCAAGATTCTTCGTTCGGATCGAGGTGGTGAATACTTAAGCCAAGAGTTTAAGGATTATCTGAAAGCATGTGGAACTGTCCAACAGCTTACTCCTCCATACACTCCTCAACATAATGGAGTGTCTGAAAGGAGAAATCGAACCTTGCTAGACATGGTGAGATCTATGATGAGCCTTACGACTCTCCCATTTTTGTTTTGGGATTATGCTCTTGAGACTGCTGTACGCATTCTCAATATGGTTCCAACCAAGAAGGTTGACAAGATACCATATGAATTATGGCATGGAAATGTTCCTAATCTGTCTTACTTAAGAGTCTGGGGATGTGAGGCACTTGTGAAGCGCGATACGCCTGACAAACTTGAACCCAGAACTACTAAGTGCATCTTTGTCGGATACCCTAAGGAAACGATGGGTTACGACTTCTATGATCCCGTCAAAAACGCTGTTCGCGTTGCTCAATATGCTGAATTCTTTGAAAAGAAATTAGTTCCAGAGAACAGTGGGAGGATTGTAGAACTTGATGAGATTCAAGAGGAAGATGTGTCACCTTCTGAAGCTCCTAGCAATCATCAACTTGGGGGGGAAAATGTTCAAAGTGATGAACCTCAAGTCGATGATGATGAAGCGATTCCACTTCGTAGGTCCGAAAGGACAAGACGTCCTACTGACAGATTATGTCTGATGGTAGAAGAAAACGTTTTAGGAGATCTCGATGAGCCTCCGAATTTCAAAGCTGCATTATCAGATCCGGAATCTGAAAAATGGCTTGAAGCTACGAAGGTGGAAATGAAATTCATGAAAGACAATCAAGTCTGGAACTTGGTTGATCTTCCACCAAATGCTCAAACTGTTGGGTGTAAGTGGATCTTCAAGAAGAAGACGGACATGGATGGAAATATACACACCTATAAAGCTCGTCTCGTGGCGAAAGGTTATACTCAACGTTTCGGTGTTGACTATGATGAGACCTTTTCTCCAGTTGTGGACATTAGAGCTATTAGGATTCTCTTAGCCATAGCTGCGTACTATGACTTTGAGATATGGCAAATGGATGTTAAGACTGCCTTCTTAAATGGTTACTTGGATGAAGAAGTCTATATGGATCAACCTGAAGGTTTTATTGATCCAAAACATCCCAACAAAGTATGCAAGCTTCAAAGGTCCATTTATGGACTAAAGCAAGCATCAAGAAGTTGGAACAAGCGGTTTGATGAAAAAATCAAAAAGTTTGGTTTCGTTCAAAATCCCGATGAGCCATGTGTATATCGCAAAGCTAGTGGGAGTAATGTTACTTTCCTTGTCTTGTATGTTGATGACATATTGATCATAGGAAAACACATTCCAATGTTGCAAGATGTTAAATCCCATCTTGGAAAGTGTTTTGCCATGAAAGATTTAGGAGAAGCGGCATTTATTCTATGAATCAAGATCTACCGAGATAGATCAAAGCGATTAATTGGACTAAGTCAAAGTGCTTATATTGATAAGGTCTTGAAGCGATTCAAGATGGAGAATTCTAAGCGTGGGTTTACACCTATGCAAGAAGGACTTAGTTTATCTGTCAAACAGGGTGCTACTACACCTAATGAGGTGGAGCGTATGCGAAGAGTCCCTTATGCTTCGGCTGTGGGATCTATTATGTATGCGGTTAGATGCACTAGACCCGATGTGGCGTTCGCGCAAAACATCGTTAGCCGATATCAACAGAATCCAGGTGAAAGTCACTGGACTGCTGTTAAGAACATTCTGAAGTACCTACGGGCTACTAAAGATATGTTTTTGGTGTATGGAGGAAATCCAGATTTAGAGCTCAAAGTGACCGGATACTGTGATGCTGGATTTCAAACTGATAGAGATGACACGAAGTCTCAGTCAGGATTCGTCTTCGTTCTTAACGGAGGTGCTGTGGATTGGAAAAGCAAGAAGCAAACTACAGTTGCCATGTCTGCAAAAGAGTCTGAGTACATTGCCGCCTCAGAAGCTGCAATGGAAGCAGTCTGGATAAGGAAGTTCATTAGCGGGCTTGACGTGATCCCCTCAAGTGACTTACCCACTGATATGTACTGTGATAATACTGGTGCATTAATCATTGCCAACGAACCCGGAGTTCAGAAAGGTGCCAGACATTATGCTAGACGATATCACTATGTTCGTGAGCAGATCGAACTAGGTGAAATCAAATTACTCAAAGTTCACACAGATTTTAACTTAGCTGATCCTTTCACAAAAGCTTTGTCTAGGCCCAAGCTTGAAAGGCATGCCGAGGGCATAGGACTTAAATTAGCTAGTTATTTCATGTAAATCTGTTGTTTCGGTATTTGGATAAGGGATGTTAAACAATTTATATTTTTCATAATGAAATAAAGTACTTGATATGTTTGATTTCATTTAATATTAATTGTATCCTATATTTGCATGTTTAATCCTTGAATATTTTAATAAATATTCTAAATTGTCCATTGTCAATTAATTATATGGGAATATAATTAAACTAAGACAAATCTGAGCGATTGGTTATATTCTTGGAATATATATGGATGGTCCCACCAAACTCACATGATATCCATAGTTGATGCATATCGGACTACCCCACTAACGAATTCATCACTTTATGGATCAGCGTCATTAAGTGAAATTCGTAAATGGTTACTTTATTGATCCTTTGACTTGAGATACAAGCAGGTCAGCATGTATGGATTGCACTTACTTGATATAGTTCTAACTCTCCTGAATAAGGGAGTACATAAAGGGCTATTTTCAGAAAGTGTATTGAAGTATGATGACTGACATGTGTAGTCAATACAGGATTTGTTCCTCCAACTGATAGTTGGAGAATGATACCACTGGGCCCCTCATTAGGACTAATTAAGATGTTTGCATGGTCGTGCCCAAATAAATCCAGATGGTTCTCGATTATATTTGGTAATCATTAATTAGTTGTGGAATGAGAAACAGAATCGTTAAATCATGAAATGACATTGATCTGTATTCATGTTTAACACGGTATCTGAACAAAGGGATAATAAATGCCTCAACCATTTAAATATACTTTAAGAAACTATACTTAAATATTTCTGGGAGCATTGGCGTGTTGCTAGACGCTAACCAATGTTATTACCTTCATTTATTACGAGCTCAAGTGGGAGCTGTAAGTATATGATCACGTAGAAATGAACGTATGTCCAGAAATGATTTAAGCCTACGGGGTCACACGTCTCGACACAAATGTATTTAATATTAATTAATATATTGAATGTATTTAATTAATATGATCACGATTTCAATTAACGAATGGTCGTTAAAAACTAACGGTTACTAGCTAACGGCGTTAGTTAAGGAGGACTTAATTGTAATTTGATAATTAAATTAAGTATTCTAGATTATTCTAGAATTAGGGGGCCGGTTTTTTGTTAATGAGTTTTAACTCATTAACTTAACTTGTTTTCCTAATTTATATCAAATACTAATCCTAATTTGTATCAAATACGAAAAGGGTTTTAGAGGTATTATAAAAAGGGAAAAACAAAGGCCCTCCTCACTTCTTCTTCCCCCCTCTCTTCTTGTTTCGGCCGAACCTCCCAAAACCAAAGGGATTTTCGGTTTTAGTTGTTAGACAAATCAAAGAGAGAAAGCAAAGTGTTTGCTGTTCGTGATCAAGTACTAGCATACGTACATCCGTGTGTCGTGTGTGCAAACGTAGAGGGATTTACTTCAAATCCTCATAAAGTTTCTTACTTTATTTTTCCTTCAATCAAAGGTACATGTTTTCTATCCTTGGTTAATTAATTAATTACATAGATTAATTTTCCGCTGCGTGCTTTGTGATTTGATTAAGATAATTGTTATATAACCCAACAATATCTTACTCTAAATGTTCAGGTATCATATATGATGATTCATCTATTCATTAGTGTTAGTTGTGTTATTTTTCTAAATCAGGATAATTAATTTGTGCCTAAAATATGTGCCTTTGAAAGATGCATATATAGGCATACATACTTTGCTGATGAATTTATGAAATAATATAAATTATAGATACTTGTATATAAATATTCAGTCAGCCACTCTAGAGAGTGTGCTTTTTAGTTTTCAGTTCCAATATTGAACACTATAAACATATAAAAATAAACATTAACTAACATTAACTTGTAATTTTGGTGTCTCTGTTTTTTGAAAGATGGAAATATTAGTATTAAAAGGTTCTATACCTAAATTAGGTGCCATATATTCTCATCTCTCTATCAATATTAATGAAATACGTGTTGTGTATTATGTGTCTTTCAAAAGAAATTTTAAACGCTTAGAAAGAAGCTACGAGTAAATAGGAATCCAGCGGTTTGTTCATATTGCATCAAAATTCAAAACATTTTTTATCCTTAAGAAATGAGTAATGCTAAATCTCCTACACTTTATACATACTCTATCATCATATACATAGAGATTATGGTACGTGTCAACACCTATTTCACTCAATTCATGTCAACTTTTCATTTTGATACGTATCATCATCACATAAATATAGAAGGATTTGTATACAAAATGTACAAGAAATTATCATTATCATTCTAATTATCATTGACGGAGAATAATCTCGACTGCCGTTTGTCACTAAAATTCATTCTAATCATCACTATCTATCAAAGTATCAGTGAATTATTATTTTCTAAATATTGGATAATTAATTTGTGCCTAAAATATGTGCCTTTGAAAGATGCATATATAGGCATACATACTTTGCTGATGAATTTATGAAATAATATAAATTATAGATACTTGTATATAAATATTCAGTCAGCCACTCTAGAGAGTGTGCTTTTTAGTTTTCAGTTCCAATATTGAACACTATAAACATATAAAAATAAACATTAACTAACATTAACTTGTAATTTTGGTGTCTCTGTTTTTTGAAAGATGGAAATCCTTGTAAAGAGGCTGGTGTATTATTTAACTAGCTTTTTGCTAGTATGTGAATATAAAATTTTGTTTGTCGTTTAAAAAAAAAAAAAATAAAAAATAAACATATAAAAAAAAATAAAAATAAAAAATAAAACAGAATAAAAAAAAAAACAAAAAAAAAATTCCAATATTGAACACTATAAACATATAAAAATAAACATTAACTAACATTAACTTGTAATTTTGGTGTCTCTGTTTTTTGAAAGATGGAAATCCTTGTAAAGAGGCTGGTGTATTATTTAACTAGCTTTTTGCTAGTATGTGAATATAAAATTTTGTTTGTCGTTTAAAAAAAAAAATAAACATATAAAAATAAACATATAAAAATAAACATTAACTAACATTAACTTGTAATTTTGGTGTCTCTGTTTTTTGAATGATGGAAATCCTTGTAAAGAGGCTGGTGTATTATTTAACTAGCTTTTTGCTAGTATGTGAATATAAAATTTTGTTTGTCGTTTAAAAAAAAAAATAAACATATAAAAACTGTTTGCTTTTGTTGGAATTTGACTTAGAAAAAATATACTCGTATAAAACTTGACAAGGAAAAGGAAAAAGAAAATGATTACAAGTACATAAATGGATGAAGTCATATATTGGAGTCAGTAGTAGTAGTAGTAGTAGTAGTAGTAGTAGTAGTAGTAGTAGTAGTAGTAGTAGTAGTAGTAGTAGTAGTAGTAGTAGTAGTAGTAGTAGTAGTAGTAGTAGTAGTAGTAGTAGTAGTATTATGTGTCTTTCAAAAGAAATTTTAAACGCTTAGAAAGAAGCTACGAGTAAATAGGAATCCAGCGGTTTGTTCATATTGCATCAAAATTCAAAACATTTTTTATCCTTAAGAAATGAGTAATGCTAAATCTCCTACACTTTATACATACTCTATCATCATATACATAGAGATTATGGTACGTGTCAACACCTATTTCACTCAATTCATGTCAACTTTTCATTTTGATACGTATCATCATCACATAAATATAGAAGGATTTGTATACAAAATGTACAAGAAATTATCATTATCATTCTAATTATCATTGACGGAGAATAATCTCGACTGCCGTTTGTCACTAAAATTCATTCTAATCATCACTATCTATCAAAGTATCAGTGAATTATTATTTTCTAAATATTTGAGATGAATACCTTTGTGTATTTATTTTTAGCCGCGTTTTATTTAATTAATACGGAGTACCTTTGTGTACGTGCTTAAGATTTTGTTGCCCTTCCATCATCGTAATGTGGCTGTTAATTTCTTTTCAAAAACTAACATCCACCACAAGATACCGGTGACTTTTTTTTTAACATGTTGTAATGACTTATAATACGAAGCCCATACAAGGAATGTAAGGTAAGCCATTATGAGAAACCACCCTCAAAAATATTGCAAGATGCGGGACAAGTCCTAAATAGGGAGCACACTTGGTGACCACATGTACGTCAAAGTGATTAACTTGAAATCTACCAATATATATATAACAAGGTCCTAAATTCATTCATAAACAAATAGGAACCCTTGGATGAATTCCAACTTTGATTTAGAACCATTAGATCAAATTTAATTATTTCATTAATAAATTAAGATATATTACGAGTAGTTATAAACTAAGAAAATAATAATTGCTACAAAAATCTACCATTTGTACAATCAAAAGGTCTACTAGAAAAGTAGTGTTTTAAATTGACTAACCTATTATTAACAGAAAGTTCAAACATAAAATTGCTAAAGGATATTTATCGATTAGTTCCTCTACCTTTTTGTTGGTTTGCAGGCATGGATCGACTATTCGACTGACATGAAAGTAAAGGTGTCCACATGGATATCCTGAAAAAACTTGTGATACCTTCATGTGTAAGAAAGAGTGTTACTTTTTTTTTATCACTCATGTTGTAATGACTTATAATACGAAGCCCATACAAGGAATGTAAGGTAAGCCATTATGAGAAACCACCCTCAAAAATATTGCAAGATGCGGGACAAGTCCTAAATAGGGAGCACACTTGGTGACCACATGTACGTCAAAGTGTTAACTTGAAATCTACCAATATATATATAACAAGGTCCTAAATTCATTCATAAACAAATAGGAACCCTTGGATGAATTCCAACTTTGATTTAGAACCATTAGATCAAATTTAATTATTTCATAATACAATATTAAATATATTACGAGTAGTTATAAACTAAGAAAATAATAATTGCTACAAAAATCTACCATTTGTACAATCAAAAGGTCTACTAGAAAAGTAGTGTTTTAAATTGACTAACCTATTATTAACAGAAAGTTCAAACATAAAATTGCTAAAGGATCGATTTATTCGACTGACATGAAAGTAAAGGTGTCCACATGGATATCCTGAAAAAACTTGTGATACCTTCATGTGTAAGAAAGAGTGTTACTTTTTTTTTATCACTCATGTTGTAATGACTTATAATACGAAGCCCATACAAGGAATGTAAGGTAAGCCATTATGAGAAACCACCCTCAAAAATATTGCAAGATGCGGGACAAGTCCTAAATAGGGAGCACACTTGGTGACCACATGTAGTCAAAGAGTTAACTTAAATCTACCAATATATATATAACAAGGTCCTAAATTCATTCATAAACAAATAGGAACCCTTGGATGAATTCCAACTTTGATTTAGAACCATTAGATCAAATTTAATTATTTCAACTTTTTTAAATGACAATATTAATACTTTCACTTTATATGATTATACAAAAAAACCCCTTTAAATCATAATCCGTAAATAAATATAATAGCATACCAAAACTAATTTAATTTGATATCTAGGATTGTTTATCTGTGCACGTCGTGATTCGTGAGGTATGTATCTTTTGTTTTAACAATTTGAATAGTTTATACAAGTGGGTTACAAAGTTATTTATAACTATGTTTATTTAATTATCATATATATTTTAGACTTTTAAGAAGTTTAAAAAAGATGATATTCATTATTACTATTATTTAATTATTTCCCGTCTAATACGCAAATTAAATATATTAAGTTGGCGTTATAATAAATAAAACATATTGAAATTTGATGATAGTATTATTTTTAAAAATGTTTTGTATCAAAAGTTATTAGTAAGATATGTGTGTTAATTATATCTTTTGTGACGAATCTTTTGTGACGATATAAAGTTAAATTTATATATTACCTGCTAAATTTTTATATATTAGAGATACTTAATGACATGCTAAAGTTTTATAAGACGAATCTTTTGTGACGAATCTTTTGTGACGAATCTTTTGTGACGAATCTTTTGTGACGAATCTTTTGTGACGAATCTTTTGTGACGAATCTTTTGTGACGAATCTTTTGTGACGAATCTTTTGTGACGAATCTTTTGTGACGAATCTTTTGTGACGAATCTTTTGTGACGAATCTTTTGTGACGAATCTTTTGTGACGAATCTTTTGTGACGAATCTTTTGTGACGAATCTTTTGTGACGAATCTTTTGTGACGAATCTTTTGTGACGAATCTTTTGTGACGAATCTTTTGTGACGAATCTTTTGTGACGAATCTTTTGTGACGAATCTTTTGTGACGAATCTTTTGTGACGAATCTTTTGTGACGAATCTTTTGTGACGAATCTTTTGTGACGAATCTTTTGTGACGAATCTTTTGTGACGAATCTTTTGTGACGAATCTTTTGTGACGAATCTTTTGTGACGAATCTTTTGTGACGAATCTTTTGTGACGAATCTTTTGTGACGAATCTTTTGTGACGAATCTTTTGTGACGAATCTTTTGTGACGAATCTTTTGTGACGAATCTTTTGTGACGAATCTTTTGTGACGAATCTTTTGTGACGAATCTTTTGTGACGAATCTTTTGTGACGAATCTTTTGTGACGAATCTTTTGTGACGAATCTTTTGTGACGAATCTTTTGTGACGAATCTTTTGTGACGAATCTTTTGTGACGAATCTTTTGTGACGAATCTTTTGTGACGAATCTTTTGTGACGAATCTTTTGTGACGAATCTTTTGTGACGAATCTTTTGTGACGAATCTTTTGTGACGAATCTTTTGTGACGAATCTTTTGTGACGAATCTTTTGTGACGAATCTTTTGTGACGAATCTTTTGTGACGAATCTTTTGTGACGAATCTTTTGTGACGAATCTTTTGTGACGAATCTTTTGTGACGAATCTTTTGTGACGAATCTTTTGTGACGAATCTTTTGTGACGAATCTTTTGTGACGAATCTTTTGTGACGAATCTTTTGTGACGAATCTTTTGTGACGAATCTTTTGTGACGAATCTTTTGTGACGAATCTTTTGTGACGAATCTTTTGTGACGAATCTTTTGTGACGAATCTTTTGTGACGAATCTTTTGTGACGAATCTTTTGTGACGAATCTTTTGTGACGAATCTTTTGTGACGAATCTTTTGTGACGAATCTTTTGTGACGAATCTTTTGTGACGAATCTTTTGTGACGAATCTTTTGTGACGAATCTTTTGTGACGAATCTTTTGTGACGAATCTTTTGTGACGAATCTTTTGTGACGAATCTTTTGTGACGAATCTTTTGTGACGAATCTTTTGTGACGAATCTTTTGTGACGAATCTTTTGTGACGAATCTTTTGTGACGAATCTTTTGTGACGAATCTTTTGTGACGAATCTTTTGTGACGAATCTTTTGTGACGAATCTTTTGTGACGAATCTTTTGTGACGAATCTTTTGTGACGAATCTTTTGTGACGAATCTTTTGTGACGAATCTTTTGTGACGAATCTTTTGTGACGAATCTTTTGTGACGAATCTTTTGTGACGAATCTTTTGTGACGAATCTTTTGTGACGAATCTTTTGTGACGATACTTAATGACATGCTAAAGTTTTATAATATCGTAATTTAACAAACATAGATAAAAGATGTTGAAAATTGTGATCTTGTCATTTTTACAATATTTTATTTTTTTGATTATTCTAGACAGCCTATACATATCGGTAAATATCTTTTATCTAAATATCATTCGATATTAACTATGTAAACTAAATACTGAAAACCAATATTTATTACATTATATGATAAAAATCCGATATAAACTCATAATTTAATAAAATGTACGTTACAAAAGAAAAGGAAATAGAATTATGTAAAAAAAATCAAAAAATTGATTTTAAAAAGTATAATATAAAATTTAAGAATTATTTTCATCACTATATCTTTAAAATAATTACTTTTTATAATTACAAAATATAGGAGTTGATTTCCATAATTAATAAACATATATAAATTTATTAAAATAAAAATTAAATCTAAAATAGTTAAATCTAAAATATAAAAAATAAACATATATAAATTTATTAAAATAAAAATTAAATCTAAAATAGTTAAATCTAAAATAAAAATAAAAATATAGGAATTGATTTCCATAATTAATAACCATACTAGATTTTAGACCCGCGTCAAATACACAGGTTTTACAACATTATCAATATAAAAATTAACATATGGAAAAAAAATACTTATGTGTAAAAATGTAAAAATATACTTAAAAACGAATTGTGATATTCAAATGTAAATATAAAGGTTGGATGGTGTATCAGAGTTTCTTTTATACAAACTCTTCCAGAGAAGCAATATCTTAACATTGATTACACAATTGACCGAGTTCTCATTGATGTCTTGCAAAAAAAATAATTTTATTTTCGTTAGCCATGGTTCTTAAGAACAATAAAAGTAGTCGTTGGTTCATGGGTTTTCAATAATTTCGTGTGTTGTGATTTTATTCGTAGTGTTCGGTTTATATAAGAAGAATCTCTATCTTAAATATAGTTTGATTACAATTCCTAATAACAATATGAATTATCCTAATTATAGTCCGATTACAATTATTAATAACAACGATATTACAATTAGTTTGATTACAATTAGATAAGATGACGAGAGTTTGTACCTTTTGTGTTTATGTAGACAACCGTTACTGCATATACGAAAGGAGATTAATTTTAATTCGTATTAATCCAAATGTTGTAATCTCTCTAACTTTTAGCTATATTTTGTATTAGATAGACATTATGCAATAAAATATTAATTATTTTTAAATTTTTTGGATTAAAGTGTAAATTGGTGATGGAAACTAAAAAGTGTAAATTAATTATTATTAAATCGGGTTAAAGTGTAAATTAGTGATGGAAAACCAAAAAGTGTAAATTAATACTATTTTTAAATTGGGTTAAAGTGTAAATTGGTGAACCAAAAAGTGTAAATTAATAATTTTTAAACTGGGTTAAAGTGTAAATTGGTGATGAAAAATCAAAAAGTGTAAATTAATTTAGACATGTGTTGATTTAATTAATTCTGAAAAATTGAGAGCTGTGATTGGTCAATTAAGGTTAGGTCAGTTGTCTTTTAGTATATATTAAGATTAAGATAAGATAAGATTTAAATTTATTAAAATAAATTAAATCTAAAAAAGTTAAAAAATATATGAAATCATCATTTTGATCTAATGACTCTAATTAAAACTTAAACTTTATTTAAAGGTCCTATCTTTTCCATTTTCGAATTAAGGTTTCTCTTTTAAATATGTTTAGAGATTATTATTATTATTATTATTATTATTATTATTATTATTATTATTATGACGATAGTGTTTAGAGCTGTGCGGACACATGTGATAACAATTTTTAAATATTTGAATAACAAATAAGTATCTATGAAAATTTTAATTTCTTTTAAAGTTGATAACTTGATATATGATTTTGTACAAATATAAGATAATATATTTTTTGAAAATTTTACTCTGCCTTCAATTCAACAAGCATACGCTGGCTAGGATATTCTCAGCGAGTCAGATAAAGACATAACATATCCTAATAATCATCTTCGATACAAAACATTACTTGACTAATAATATCATCATGTTTCAATATTTTTTTTTATGTAATTATGAAAACTTAATATGTTTATCTCGCGTATTACGCGGGAAAATAATCTAGTGAGCATATATATATGAACCCAGATTTATGTGTCAGGTTGGGTATTAATACGTTACATTAAACCAGATGTTTCTTATTTATTTACCTTTTCATAAAAACAAGTTAGTGGCCAAGTTACATTAAACTCTTTGTTTCGATAAGTGGCCCAAAAATGTTTTAAAAAAGCAGAAGGGACCTGAAACTCAGTATTTCTAAAGTAGATGTAAGTAATTGATCTGTGGCTTAGGCATAATGATCCTATATTAATAATGATTAATGATATATCTTTCTAAATATTATTTGTAATGAAATATTACATATTTGTTCTTGTACTTTAAGATCTTACTAATCAACGAAATGTTGACAAATTTTGTATGTGGCTTTTTGGATGTATTGTGGCAATTAAAGATGTAACCATATGAGTAGTAAAATGATAACACATATGATTTAGAAAACACTCAGTTAATGGACATTTCGGCAATCAATCGTATCACTTCAAGTTGTGTATCAAATAAAAAACTACAAATTTGGGTTTTCAAATCGATTTAATACAACAAAAAATATATATTCATACCTTTATTAAAAGATACTCCATCCGTCCCATTTTAATTGTCCTATTTTGACTGGTCAAGTCTTTTTTTTTCCGACTTTGACCGTAAATATCTTTGTTTGTGTTATATATTAGTTGATAAAAGTTATATCAATGAAAAGTAAATTTAAAACTCAATCTATTCATATATGTTATATCAAGTACTATATAACACAAACAAAAATATTTACGGTCAAAGTTGAATGAAAAATACTAAAAAAGTCAAACTAAGACAATTAATATGGGACGGATGGAGTAATTTGTAGAGAGATTTCTCACAAAATTATCAAAAATCACTCATTTTCTCATAAAACATAATTTCTCCTCACTTTTAAAGTGTTTTGTTAATGACAGTCCTTAACGTGCATTAGTTCAAAAATTTTTATAAAATTTTAAAGTGAACTTTTGATTAAGTATATACGAGTTTTTTATGCAAATTAATGACAGTGTTAGAAAAATCTTTTAAAAGAGACAATTTCGAAAGTTAAACATTTAAAGGGGCAAAAATGAAAAAATCCTAAAATCAGAAGCAGTTTGTCCCTCCCCTCGTCAAAAATAAAATAGCGGCACTGTCCACCGGCGATCTCATTCTCCGGTCGCTTACGTCATCCACATCTTCAGTTCAAGTACTAAACTTTCTATTAATCCTTTATTTGTATGTAATAGTTGTTTTACAAATTGTTATAATCAGCTGTAATTCCAGCATATATATAATAATGAAAAGAATTCAAATTTTTAGGGTTTAAGAGAACAATGGGGATCTGTATCTATAAGTTTTAATAGAGGTTGTTTAACTCTTTAGGGGTTTTAATATAGTGTTTCTATTGTATTGTTTTATTGTAGTAATTATTACTGAAAACATGGCGGAAAGACAGACAGGGGAGCAACAACATGATACTTGGCCAGCAGAAAAGGATGATGATATGATCGGATATGTGAAGGCAATGGAGGCTGCTTTACTCCCTTGTCTTCCTGCCAGAGAGCTTCAAGCTATTGATCGATCTCCCCATCCTTCACATCAGAGTTAGTTTCGTTTTTGTCTCCCTTTTTTTTTATATATATATCAAAAGTGCTAGGAATTTGGTATTAATTGTGCAATCTGCGGCATTGTGGAAACACTTTCTAGAATAGCTATGGTTTGTAATTCCCGACCCCGGTAGCTAGTGTCAGTTTCAAACCACTTGTAGGAGAACCCGGAAGATGTCATATGTGTCGAACAGGATATAATCCGGCTATTGTGTATTCAGATGCTTACAATGTCGTAAATCATTTCATTTGAATGAAATCATTCTTGCTATTTTAGTATAGTTTTTTTAACTCATATTAAACTCGTACAAAAATATGTTGGTGCTTTAGTTAAACGAATCCAGGCCTTCTTCTCTTTTTTTTTGCCAATCCCTTCATTAGTTAAAGCAGCATAACAATACTAAGCACCTTGTATTTTTTCCCCCTCTTTATATTATTCAAGTCACTAATCTAGGCTGTCGTTTTCTGGAATTGTGTTCTCTTCATTTTATAGAGCCTGTATCAAGAAAAACTTGAAGCTTTCTCGTTCAAACATGTAATAAGTGGTCTATCCTGTGTTATCAAACATGTAATAGACCGTCTATCAGAATCTACTCACAATATGCTCGTGAAATGACTATCTTACTACAACAGTTTTGTAGCTTTTTTTTTTTTTTTTTTTAATGTACTTGTCTTTGGGTTCTATTTTCATGATTATTCAACTAATAGCCCTTTTGTTTTATTTTTCTTACTTAGTTGATGTGGAGAGACATGCTAGAGATTTTATGGAGGCTGCCAAAAAACTCCAACTCTACTTTATTGGTCTGCAACGTGAGGATCAGCCAACGAAAGAAGAACTCTTGCAAAAGGTAATCAACGCCTGGATGACAATGATGATTATATTCTGTGTATAAACTTTACAGTTAAGAGGACATGACTGAGTAATGAGTATACATAAAACCTTTTTAATAAATTGCAGGATATTGCCATGATGGAAGCAGAACTGAAGACGAAGACTGAACTTATCAAGAAACAGGAAAGACTGATTCAGGGATGGAGAGAGGAGTTAAAAGAACAATTAGAGAAACACAATTCCGAATTAGAGAGGGTTTAGTGTATCATCGTGATACATATTTGTCGACATTCATTCAATTGATTAACTGACTGTATTAGCGTGTAGTAGCCATCACTGCTTGAATGAAAAGGGATTTCCATTACATTCCAAAGAAATCGTGCTCCAAAATTTTTTAAATGTGCACTTTTGGTCCAAAACTCCAAATAGTTGTGAAAATGCAGACTCTAAGTCCAATGATTGACATCTTCACTTTCATACTGTTTAAGGATACTATATGTTGATTTAGCTGTTGTGATTCCCGCTTTAGTTTCAACCTGCATCTTTTTATATATCTTCGAAATTTTGCTTTTTTCAAAATTAAGAATTCATAAAGTAACAATACCATATTGAATTTGAATCCTTGAGTTATAATTGAAATCAATCCCAATACTCAATATAAAACCATGTAATCAGAGGGCCTTTGGCAAATAAGTATTTATGTGAGCTATCAACCTGTAAATAACTTATCCAGTCGAATGGTGTTGCACCTGGTCTAGAAATCTTGCTGAACCTGGTAAAAAGGCTCTCCTGAAGAAAGTTGTTTAACTGAGTGAAATCAGTGAATAGATGTTAGCATTCATTGAAATTTAATTGTTTAGTTGCATTATAAGCTAGTGGCATTATTGGTTGCGTAGTTTGCACATGCAAACACTTCTTGAATGAATAGGCACCAGTTAGTGCCGGCTTAAGATTTATGGAGACCTTAAGCGAGATAAGTTTTTGAGGCGTAGTTCATTAGCATATAAATTAAGTAAACAAAAAAAACAAAAAAGATAGCTCGACTTATGTTATTGAACTACTAGTAAAAGTTGATGAAAAAACCAATAAGAGTGTACTGCAATGTTAATTATATAATGATACTTAGTCCAAAATCCAAACATTAAGTCTACCATACAAAATATTGAGGCCCTAGATTTTTGGGGGCCTAAAGCGACCGCCTAGTCGCATAATACTGTTGAGCCACCTACGGACCCGAGAGTTTCAACCAACAAGAAACCATTATACTTTAGTAAGAAACAAGTCATCAAGTCATCAAACCCAAAAAACAAACGCGACATGTTTAATAATAGGTAAGACGTCTTACCCTTTAGATATGTCGCATCTTTGTTATACACATAAACCCATTAATGCAATAGATTTAATGGGTGGTCCTACCCTTTAGTATGTCTCTTTTTAATAACAAATATAAATATATACATACTCGTAAACTAGAAGACGTAAACTCATAGGTGCAACAATTTACTTCAATAAGAAAGCATGTCGTCAAGGCACCAAATCCGAAAACAAATGCTATACACTTAAAGGGTAAGACCAGAAATGGGATACGTTTAATGGGTAAGACCAGATCCTTTTAACTATGTGATACTTTATTATACATATACCCATAAATAAAATGGTTTATGTGTCACATTTTTATTATACACAACCGCATACATACCAATATAGATATATACATACTCGTAAACTCAAACGTGCAACATGAGAAAAACTATCACTATACTCATCGTACTTGTTTTCATAATCAACACGAAATTCCAGCAGTGTTGAAGGTTCATCAAGAACATGCTTAAAAACAACTTTCAAGTTGTGATACCATTCATTAAAGTTGTTTGCCATCTAGCTTATCCTTGTTAAAAGGACTAGTTTTTTATGGGATTTTGAGTCAATGAAGCCATTTAAAAGCAAGGAAATCAACAAATATCGGACACCAAACCCTCAAGCAACATTACAAAGTCATAAAGCCCTAAATATAAACGTGATGCCAAAATATCTCCAGATTGAATCATGCTTGAGTTTGAGCTGTGGATCAAGCAGCTTGTAGAGCTGATAACGATTCAAGATTTTGAGTTGGTTGATAGTTTATAATACTAATAAAAAGCATTACATAAAAGCAGACATGGGGATACTACCCTATCAGAATAGGGATGAATGATTTTAACTGCCTGTTGTGTTACCCAGCATTACCTTTACCATTGGAGTCCATTAACTTCTAAATGTTCAGAATACATTAAGGTAGAAGACACATAAGGTAGTACTATAACCAGATAAAGTACAACTTTTACTACAAAATAATCTTGAACACAAAGAATGCTAACATCTCCAATTGATTTACTAGCAATCAAAGAAACATAAAACAAATAAATCTACTTCTTAGCATAGGTGATCAACATAGGGCTTTCAGGATTTATCTTGAACCCTTGGAGGCTATGCATAGCAAGAGTCGCCTGCATCTCATCTCCATACTCTATGAAAGCAATGCCTGGCTTAGCTTCCACCATTCTTACTTCCTTGAAGCCTTGGTGTTGGCCGAACAGCATTTGCAGCATCATCGGTGTAGTTTGATGAGGAAGATTTTGGATGAACAAAATGCTGTTTGGTGGGGCTGGTGCCTCAGGCATCCCAGATTTAGCACCACCAACATATGGTATTTGTGATAGCTGCACCAAAGGTAAGAGACAAATTATTAAGTAATCATTTTGGCGTAACTATACAGCTGAAGTATACAAAAAAGACAAATATATTCTTAATTAACACTATAAAAGGAAACATGCTTACCGGAGGAGGAGCACCATATGCACCCGCATAAGCAGGATTAACACCAATTGCTGCTTGATTAGCATCATGTTGACCCTTCCGCTTCTTCCCTGTTACATAAAAACATCATAACCAAGTGCCAACGGTAAGAACGTAATAGGCATCCAAAAGGATTGTCTACCGTAGCACAACTTCTCTCCTTACTCAGAGAAATTTTGGTCAATATAGTTCACATGAAACTGATTTTAAGCAGAGAAATATCCATGGGGAAGAATATAATTTGACACCATAATAATAAAAAAATCTATAACTATTGGATGTCCTTCTGGTCAATTATACACAGACTATTCTATTTCACAGTTGAGTAAATCCATTGTAGGTATTTAACATATCTGGTTGTGAACTTACTTATATAGAAATTTTCTATGCAGAAGTTTCAATGTATAGGTCAACCTTTTGTTATGTCTAATGAACAGCTGAACGGAAGAAAAAAAAAATAATAAGGGAGGCAAACTTGACCGAAACTTTTAAAAGCAGGTTAGCCTGGGCATTTATCGATATTTTTTAGGTGTGGTTTGGCAAAAATTTAAACTGCACAACGGGTCATGCAGGAAAATCAGGGACAGGCCTAACACCGGATTGTCAGACAATCAACAGCGGAGAGGAGAAACTTAAGAAGAGAAATGCACAATAAAGTAGTCACATATCATCAGCAGTGTCACAACCGCTTATGCACCACATTCGCTGTCATCATCCACCACCGTAAGCAGCAACACATAAATAAGAATATCAATCGCACTATAGATTAATAATTCCAACCCAAAACCTATATTCAACTTAAACCTAGGAACATGAATCATAAATAAAAACCTAAAGCAACAAAATTTGATTTTCAACTTGAACAAAATATCATTTTGCGATGGAAAAATGACAAGAATCATCATTGAAGGCTGATGTCTCTCACAGTTAAAGCACAGAAGTAGAATTTTAGTATTTCTGAAGTTTTGGAATTAAATTCCCAAGAAATTTTTTGTTATACCCCAGGATAGTTCAATACTTTCTTGAAAGTTAACCTTACCCAAGAACTTCAAAAATATGCCTTTTCATTGTTAAAGATATAGGAAAGCACTATTTACCCCTTGTCACTCCCTCCTCTCTGTATGGGTAAAAAATGTCGGCCTTTTGGAATGGCCATTACCAATCCACCATAACGACAGTTATCCTTGCTTTATCAATGCAAATTCCAGAATCGAGAGTTTTTTTTTGTTTTCAACATTTTATGATCTTTATCAAATCAATTTTGTGTTCAATTAATTTTTTTCCGGTGCAAATTACAGGTGATGAACTTTAAGATGCAGGATTGAAGTGTGTGATTCTAGTTTTGTTAGGCTATGAGATTAATGTTGTATATGAACAAGAATCCTGTATTTATTCGTAAAAATTGAACATTTTGTGTAGAAATTTTCATTTTGTTCATTGAAAGTGTTGGAGGTACAAGTTTGACACATTTAAATGATGATGATAATCAACTACTTATGATGTACTTCTCTTCTTCAATTTCACCTGTTCGGCTGTTTGCAAAATAATTATCTGGACAACCCACCCCCAATTTTTCACGATATTCCAACATGATCCATTGTACAATTCAAAGGTTAACCATACAAACCATGAGAACATAAAAACCTCCCATAACCCCCTTGCAAGAGTTTGGGTCAAGTTTGCCGCATCTATTTTCATGTTTCTTAGAGTTACATGAATCACGACACTCCACATGCAAACTTTCTACCAGTATTATAAAAAAAAAAGAAGTCATTGAGCTTTCGTACATGTTTCCGCTGAAAAACTTAGCCCATTCTTAACGTTTTTAATGTCCTTGGGTATTAAAAGGTTCTCTAAGCAATGTCAATATAGAAATATAGAAATATAGATATATCTTACCCACTCACCAATGAGATGCTACTAAATATAACTCGCTACCACAAGACCACACAAGACACCAAGAACAAAAAATGTCACCTTTTTCATCATGCCTCTTTCGCCTTTCTCGGGGTACAAAAGTGCCATCAGCTTTTGCTATGACATCTGATTTTGTTTTGGCATATTGTATTCTCTGTAATCATCAAATGAAATAATATTAAAAACATGTCAAAAAGAAACATTGAGTATGACCAAGTACCATATGTAACTATTTAGATGCTGTCTCCTTTCGCATAAATTACCAAGTAAATGGATAGAATTTAATGACTGGTGAAAAGAATATATGCGAATTTAAGATAACTTATCTTGGAATGCACAATCAAATTAATGCCTAAGCTATGAATATTTTGGGTTAATATTTCTATTATATGAAAAAAATTAAAACTTGTGGCGATTGAAAATCATGCATAAGATATATTATACTTATAGTTTTCACCGCACAAACCTACCACATAAACATAAGAGAAGAAAAAACGAAACCACGCCCAACTAAAATAAGAGGCAGCAAATATGAAAATATGAGTAACATCATGAATCGAGTTAAAGATTGCATCTTTTAATACCCATCATTCTCCAATACCGTTCGCATTTTATAAAACTCTACTCAGAAGGAAATTTTTGAAATTTCCATGTTTCCTACATACTAACTAATAAAACTATTTACTTAATGATCACACAAATGTTAAAAAGACTTTACAACTACATTAATTCTCTTACTGTGCCCAAAAGATTTGACACTAACAAGTCACTTTTATACATTTCATTAATCGTTAACATCTCTATATATCTAACACAATTATTACATGCAATGCGAGCTTGAGGCAAAAGCAATAATAAACACTCTTTCAAAAACTTTTCATCTACTTATTTATATAAGCGCTTTAAGATAAAGCCGCCCCCTTTTTTTCCGAATGCATATCAAAAGACTTAACAAGTTTCTCTCGTCCTCCTTTCGTCTAAGCCCTAAAGTTCTCTACCTCTGAGTTTTAGCACCTAGCATTGTTTCAAGTGAACCCCTAGTGATATAAAAATATAGATTAACTAAAAAAAGGTGGAATTGAACATACCATCGCTTTATCGTAGAATGGAAAACCTTGCATTTGTTTCAAAGCAGTAGTCGCAGACGAAACATCCTCGAAAACAACCCATGCTTGTCCTTTGTGTTTTAGGGTTTTAAATGCTAATATCTCCAATATCTTCCCAAATTGTGAAAACACAGCTTGCAGTGATTTCTTTAATTCTATATATAATATTAAAATATATTACACAGTTAATATAAGTCTTACACAGCTAAAACAGTAGCTTAATTAGGTCAAAAAATTATATATTTATAAAAGTTAGTTATGGTATGTAATAATAAAGATAAATAGAATAAGAAAAGGATATATACCGTCGATTTTGGTTTTTTCGTTTAGATTATTGATGTAAATGGTGTTGTTCGGTGGTGTGTCGCCGCCTCCGACCGCCATCTCCGCCATTGTTTATATAGTGTTCTTTTTTCTTCTGTTTCGATTCTGCCGAAGTAAATCAGGCAAAAAGAATTCTTGAGGGATTCGGGATTGTAAGGCCTAGATATAAACAGTGAAGTGGCCCAAGTTTGTAATGGCTCAATATTGACGTAATGGGCTAATGATATAAATTATTTAGTCGTGAATCAACTCCATCTTGGATGTTTCTGATTTCTTGCTACTTTTGTATAGGAATAGTTTTTGGTACCAAACCGGTTGGTATTAAAAATCGACTATCATTGAAAGTGGAAACCAAAAGCCATATTAAATTGGGCTGTAAACGGTTCGGTTCGGTTAGCTAGAAATTTTGAACCGTTTTTTCGGGTTCGATTAGCTAGATTTTTTGAACCGTTAATTTTGGTTACCCGCAAATCGGTTACCTGAAAAAGTCGGTTAATTTCGGTTTGGTTTTCGGTTAACCTTTTATTAAAGTCATACTAATATAAAGTTCAAGTTTTCAATTATATACTATATTATCTATATTATTTTTCTCTACTCATAAATCATTTTATTCCTCTAATTCATTCAAAATCTTATATCTCAAAAACCGTACATCGATAAATTATAAAAATTATATGGGTGTTCTTAAAATTTCATGCTCTTTCATTAGAGATGTCATTCGATATACTTTCGACGAATTTTTAAATTCGAGGGCGGAGCCCGTACGGCTAAGGCATTTGGCTATCACACTCTATGACCTATCACTTCCTATGACCTATCACACTCTATGACCTATCACACTCTATGACCTATCACACTTTATGACCTATCACACTCTATCACACTCTATGACCTATCACTTCCTATGACCTATCACACTCTATGACCTATCACCTCTATGCTATCACACTCTATGACCTATCACTTCCTATGACCTATCACTCTATGACCTATCACTTCCTATGACCTATCACACTCTATGACCTATCACACTCTATGACCTATCACTTCCTATGACCTATCACTCTATGACCTATCACATTGTATGACCTATCATACTCTATGACCTATCACCCCCACCATCTCACCGCCGCAACGCGCGGGTACTTTGTCTCGTATTATAAAGCAAATAACTCTTGTCTAAAATTTTAAGTTTCAACATTTACTTCCCCAAAATGTCCCTCTATCTATTCTATATTTACCTAAAATAACTATAATATCCTTTCTCTCTCCTCAAATCTCAACCACTCATTTTTTTTCTCTCTCCTCCATAAATCATTTTATTTCTCTAATTCATTCAAAAAAAATTATCTCAAAAACCGTACATCGATAAATTATAAAAATATATATGGGTGTTCTTAAAATTTCATGCTCTTTCATTAGAGAGGTCATTCGATATACTTTCGACGAATTTTTAAATCCGAGGGCGGAGCCCGGACGGCTAAGGCATTTGGCTATCACACTCTATGACCTATCACCTCCTATGACCTATCATACTCTATGACCTATCACTCCTATGACCTATCACTTCCTATGACCTATCACACTCTATGACCTATCACCTCTATGACCTATCACTCCTATGACCTATCACCTCCATCACCGCCGCAACGCGCGGGTACCTTTCTCTCGTACATTATAAAGTATTTGTTCCCTCCATTTTTTCAACTTTAAGTAGTTGAAAACCCCAAAATACCCCTGTCACTTAAATCTCAACCACTCATTTTCATCTCTCTCCTCAAATCTCAACCACTCATTTTCTCTCTGCTCTATAAATCATTTTATTTCTCTAATTCATTCAAAAAAAATTATCTCAAAAACCGTACATCGATAAATTATAAAAATTATATGGGTGTTCTTAAAATTTCATGCTCTTTCATTAGAGATGTCATTCGATATACTTTTGACGAATTTTTAAATTCGAGGGCGGAGCCCGTACGGCTAAGGCATTTGCTATCACACTCTATGACCTATCACCTCCTATGACCTATCACACTCTATGACCTATCACCCCCACCATCTCACCGCCGCAACGCGCGGGTACTTTCTCTCGTAATAGTTAATTTACATTGTAATTATTTAATTTTAATGTGTAAAATAGTCATTTAACTACATTAATATCTTGTTTTATAAATAAATATACATTACATCTAATTTTGAAATACTTTTTTCTAATGTTATATATATACAATGCGAGTTTTTATTTAAGAGTATCATGATTACTTAAAATGTCCTCTATATGATATTACTAATATTTTTGATAAATATTTAAACAAAGTTAACAACTTTTGTTAAAAAAAACGTTGTATATATATGAAAATTACTTAGAATATCTAAAGCTAATCATAGATTGTGAAAGAAAGTTAGTAAACTTGTCAGAATTTTGGACAACAAATATAGGAAATTAGCTAAATAGTTTGTAAATGATGTATTTATGTAATACATATATGTGAAATATACATATATATGGCATATATCAAAATTCGGTTCGGTTCGGCTAACCTGCGGGTAATGAATATTAAAAACCGTAACTGAACCGTTATACATCGGTTTTTTGGTTTTCGGTTTTTTCAGGTTTCGGTTTTTTTCGGTTTCGGTATTTTCGGTTTCGGATCACACGGTTAGGTCCGGTTTTCCGGTTCATTTTTTTCACCCCTAATATTTAAGTTATGGTTTTGGTATGGTATTTTTGGTACCATTATCGCTTATAACCATTTCGCATTTAAGTATATTTCATTGACAACGAAAGCAACAAGCTAAAGAAATCTCCAATAGAAACATGAATATCCTTAAATATATTGGTCACCTGAGCAACATGTCAAAAATTGTTCAGGCATATTAAACCAACATCCTACGCATATTAGAGGGAGTTAGTCTCCAAATAAAAAAGAGACCAAGAGAAAAAGCTTCTGCCAATTTCTTCATCAAATTCTTTAAAAAGCAAAATACAAAGGAAACCCATGATCAACTACTCCTAAAAACTAGTAAACAAAAACGTGGATAACTAAAAACTAGTAAACATAAACGTGGATGACTAATTAAACTAAGGGTTGTTTGTTTTTATAACAATTAAGTGATTGAATTGATAACGTGACTGAATAGATAAATAATTTATATGAATTAAGTCAATATAGTTATTTCTTAGGACTCAACATGTGCCGAGTCGTATCAATAGTTCTGAGTTATTGTGAATTTGAAGGAGTTCTCAGACTTCAAAGGCATAAATTAGGGGCATTAATTTTACACTGTTAAAAACCGATTTTCAACCTTATTGTTTGTGTCAGTTAAAATAAAATCTTTCAAACCATTGCTTTTTATAAATATGTAAAAAGTAATTATTAAACAGTTGTCAATGAACTTGGCGTTGACTCGTAGCTCCTAAGCCATGGACCCTCACACTGCACGCAACACGGCAGCCCTCATGCAAAGCAACCCTCCGCCGTCCACACCCTTTATTCCTGGTTCTCGACACCTGCGTCGCCTTTCAATACTATGACGTTTTTTACTACTGCCCAAATATATGTTTGTCACTTGTTAATCATTGAATAACGGGCTACCTTTATCATGTTTGAAAGACATTTAAAATACTATGTTCTTCGATCTATTTAAAAAGAAAACAAGATAACATTTTTCTCATGAAAAGATTGTTATTTTGTTTTATCAAAAATGCACTAATAACGCGAAAATAATATCAACTTATACTTTCATAAAACCACTGCTTTCAAGTACATCATTAAAATGACATAATAATCAAACCAATTCTAAGCCTACAATGTTTAATTAAGACTGTCGTATGAAGTTATAAACACCCAATACAATCTTACACATGTTTTAGGCAGTGCCGTCTCTGAAGATGTGGAAAAAATTCGGGGCCCGGCTCGAGAATAAAAATGGGATTTTAACAATTAAGTTACAAAAATATAAAAATATAACAATATTATAATAGATCTAGCAATATAACTAAAATTAACGCATAATGTATTATATGTAGATAATATTTCTAACACTTACTTGATGTACCTATAAAATGTATATCCAAATTTAAATTTAAAATACCATATACGAAGTATACACCACAAAAAAGGCAAAAGCCCCTACTTTTACCTTTGATCCATTGTCCCACTTCCTCACTACTGTTCATCATCTTTCTTTTCTCTTGTCTAACTACCACCGTAAACAATGGCACCAACAACCGATCTTTTATAAACCACCGCCATCACCTACAGGTACCAACGCCACTATCCCTCCTCCTGCCACCACTAACACCATCATTAAACACGTTTTCAGCCCCAATCTCTCCAACAAGATATACCAATACTATATCAACTCACCGAACATCACCACCACACTTGAAGGTAGTGGGCCCTTGGAGGAGGTGGGCCCGGCTCACTTGCACCCTTGCACACCCTTAGAGCCGGCCCTGGTTTTAAGGTTTCAATAACTTGACGGTGTATGAGGATAGTTGAGATGTAGACCGTCTTATTCTTACCACGACAGTATAAAGATGTTTCTTCCAAGTTCCATTTAAGAAAGAAAAAGACTCCCGACTTTGCAAGGCATGAGGATGAAACTCTTGACATTTATCTCTGAGTGTTAACCACTTAATGTAACCTTGCTTGTTAAATTTATGATGGGGTGGATTTTCATAACATCTATAATAAATGTACAGAATATAATAGGTGCATGAAACTGGAAGGAAAAATTTCATATATAGTTTATATCTTATTTGTTCAACTAAACTTAAAAATGTAAAAAGAATGTGATTATTAATGTAACACCCCAAGCCAAGGCTCAGAATATCACGGAAATCATATAGCACAAGGTGGAATTAATGTAGAACATGACTAAATGCAAATAAAGGATTCAGTGAACCCAACCAATAAAAGAAACAAGTATCAAAAATATAGCAGAAGCAAGTAATCGTCAAAGTTTACAAAATAACATCAAAAGAAAGCTATCAATCCTAAGTATAATGCAACATAAGGCAAATGGATCCTTGATCCATATAAGTCCAGTCCGGGTTCAACAGCAAGCAAACAATCAAACTCCACGCCCTGGATAACCTGGTTACCTGAAAAGTGTACTAAGCATAGTCAACACAAGGTTGGTGAGTTCGTAGTAATGGTCCATTAGAAACCATTGCCAATCATCATAATATACTAGTAGAGGCGAAACATGACTTACCGTGAGCCTCTAAGTAACACAATAACGTCCAACAACAAGATCACACAAAACAAGTAAGCGTGTAATAAGAGTGCACAAATGATGTAAATACCAATACATGTGCCAAAAGCATAAACAGTCATAATGCATATCATATCGTATATCAAAATCATAACAACCATGCCACAATTGCACCAAATAGGGTGTACTTGCATGTGAACCGCGTATAAACACCAACCACAAATTCAACCAACTATACGTACATACACTTAGGAGGATTCTACTTTCCTCGGATCCTAGATGCTTATATATAGGGTCACCCGCAGCCTTCCCACCACATCTAAAACCCAATGAAGGCATAACCGACTTCCATGTATGCACGTCTATCCTAGCAGTAATAATATTAATAACAATAACCATAATAATAATGCCTAAGTGTACCATGACAACAACAATCATTACAAACACAATATTCTCAAGTCTAACAACTTGGTAGTACATCGTACATTGCGCGATCTCAAGTGTATGACACTTGGAAGTACGTGGAACCATTCATCAAGTAAGTATACTTGGAAGTACATCAACCAAACACCAAGTACGAACCTAACCAATCTCAATCACCACACCATCATAACAAAAATAAATCAAACTACAATGCACATACATTTCATACGCCTTTACATTTAAGGAATCCTAGATGTTTATATATAGGGTCACCCGCAGCCTTCCCACCACATCTACAACTCATTAAAGGTATCATCGTCTTCCATGTATGTACAACTATCCTAATAAAAATAATATACTTCACAACTTAACTAAGTCAATCAAACGTAATAAACCGTCTCATCAATCCAACAACTAAACCAATCGATCAATCACTCACCCAACCATTTAATCAACGACCATAAATCCGTAAGTTCACCAATACACCGATAAAAGTATGAATAAGTACGTATCTCACAAGTCAAGTACATCAAGGCATACATGTCTATCTCAAACGTAATCCCAAAGTCCATCATTTACTCTAAACAACGCGTACATACACTTAGGAGGATTCTACTTTCCTCGGATCCTAGATGCTTATATATAGGGTCACCCGCAGCCTTCCCACCACATCTAAAACCTTTTGAAAGTAAAACCGACCTCTATGTATACACTACTATCCTAATTTATTTAACAATATCACAATCTCATACAAACCCATCAAGCCCTAAAGCAAAACTATCCATCATTCATCCAATGTCACCAACTAGACATTTTGTACGTGGGTAAAATCAAACAACACCAACAATCATTACAAACACAATATTCTCAAGTCTAACAACTTGGTAGTACATCGTACATTGCGCGATCTCAAGTGTATGACACTTGGAAGTACGTGGAACCATTCATAAAGTAAGTATACATTTTGTACGTGAGTAAAATCAAACAACACCAACAATCATTACAAACACAAATAACAAGTAATCACATAAGTTTACACTTTTCAGCCCGAATCTCAAGCGAGTAGGGAACTACGGAACTCACCTTGATTTCCAAGCAAAACGACAAGTTAATATCGAGCTATAAATGTCCAACGACCGTCACGAGCCCACAACCTATCAATATATATCATGGTGTCATCAAAATCAACTCTATAACCCTATACAAGTTGGTTAATTAAGTATGAGTCGCGCCAAAGTCCCACAACGCCTTAATGACTCTCCCGCATGAACTATAACACTTTGACCCGACATTTTTTTAACAATGGAAAAGGATTCAGATCAAAAGAACTTTACCATGAGAAAGTAGACTCTCTCACGATTCCAACGATAGGTCATATGACTTATTTGGACTTACGGATCAAAAGTTATTAACATTTGAAAAACGACGCGCAAACTTTCCAGCTTCTAACCACTGCGCCGCAGTGAGCCTTTGCCAAGCTCACTGCGCCGCAGTGGGCTAGCCAAGAACTGGGCAGACCTTAGCCACTGCGCCGCAGTGAGCTAGGCCTAAGCCACTGCGCCACAGTGGCCTTTGCTAAGCCACTGCGCCGCAGTGAGCCTTGCCAAGCTCACTGCGCCGCAGTGAGCCTTCCAAGCCACTGCGCCGCAGTGAGCCTGCCAAGCCACTGCGCCGCAGTGAGCCTCCAAGCTCACTGCGCCGCAGTGAGCCTTTGCCAAGCCACTGCGCCGCAGTGAGCCTTTGCCAAGCTCACTGCGCCGCAGTGAGCCTTGCCAAGCCACTGCGCCGCAGTGAGCCTGCCAAGCCACTGCGCCGCAGTGAGCCTTCCAAGCCACTGCGCCGCAGTGAGCCTTTGCCAAGCTCACTGCGCCGCAGTGAGCCTGCCAAGCTCACTGCGCCGCAGTGAGCCTGCCAAGCTCACTGCGCCGCAGTGAGCCTTTGCCAAGCCACTGCGCCGCAGTGAGCCTTTGCCAAGCCACTGCGCCGCAGTGAGCCTTTGCCAAGCTCACTGCGCCGCAGTGAGCCTTTGCCAAGCTCACTGCGCCGCAGGAGCCTATCTAACCACTGCGCCGCAGTGAGCCTTTGCCAAGCTCACTGCGCCGCAGTGGGCTAGCCAAGAACTGGGCAGACCTTAGCCACTGCGCCGCAGTGGCTAGGCCAAGCCACTGCGCCGCAGTGGCCTTTGCCAAGCTCACTGCGCCGCAGTGAGCCTTCCAAGCCACTGCGCCGCAGTGAGCCTTTGCCAAGCCACTGCGCCGCAGTGAGCCTTTGCCAAGCTCACTGCGCCGCAGTGAGCCTTTGCCAAGCTCACTGCGCCGCAGTGAGCCTCCAAGCCACTGCGCCGCAGTGAGCCGCCAAGCCACTGCGCCGCAGTGAGCCTGCCAAGCCACTGCGCCGCAGTGAGCCTGCCAAGCCACTGCGCCGCAGTGAGCCTTTGCCAAGCCACTGCGCCGCAGTGAGCCTTTGCCAAGCTCACTGCGCCGCAGTGAGCCTTTGCCAAGCCACTGCGCCGCAGTGAGCCTGCCAAGCCACTGCGCCGCAGTGAGCCTTTGCCAAGCCACTGCGCCGCAGTGAGCCTTTGCCAAGCTCACTGCGCCGCAGTGAGCCTTTGCCAAGCCACTGCGCCGCAGTGAGCCTTTGCCAAGCTCACTGCGCCGCAGTGAGCCTTGCCAAGCCACTGCGCCGCAGTGAGCCTTTGCCAAGCTCACTGCGCCGCAGTGAGCTGCCAAGCCACTGCGCCGCAGTGAGCCTTTGCCAAGCTCACTGCGCCGCAGTGAGCCTGCCAAGCTCACTGCGCCGCAGTGAGCCTTTGCCAAGCTCACTGCGCCGCAGTGAGCCTTTGCCAAGCCACTGCGCCGCAGTGAGCCTGCCAAGCCACTGCGCCGCAGTGGAGTAAATGGGATGAATTTGACTTACCAAAACCTTCACCTAGTCTCTAACCCGAATTTGACCCGAAATGGCTAGAAATCTTGCACTTTGAAACCCAAATTTTTGATATGTTGTTAAGATGGGGTTGATGATGAAAACCCCAAACAAAAATCTTGCTAAATTCCCAATATGTGAGATAGAATCTAGAGAGAGAGAGAGGTGTGTGTTTGTGTGTGTTTCTTGGAGGAGAAAAGAGAGAAGGAGGAGAGAAATGAAAGGGGGAAAAAGAGATAAGGAGAGGATTGGGTCTTGGGTGGCTGGTGGGTCGTGGACTACCCACGGGCCGACCCGTTTCCCTTCTCTAGTCAATTTACAATCGTTACACATTTAAACACACACATTTAAACACCGATCAAAACACATTATTGACCCGAATACGACACATTGCCATTTAATTCACGAAACGACCCAAATAGCTTCATTAACCTATATTGTTAGTCATATTACACGTAAAGTCAACGAGTCAAAATTCGCGGATGTTACATTATTCCCCCGTCAAAAGAATTTCGTCCCGAAATTCAACGAATCACCAATTGTTAAACAAAGGTGGGTACTTAGGCCTCAACTCTAGCGATCTCCACCACACATCAATCCATTTCTTGTCTTCGGCGACTTCATAATGAAGTCCATCACAATTTGTTTTCCTTCAAATCTCTCTCCCGTCTTTCACTACACGCTTATTCGCATCTCAGGAGTCTATAAGGGTTTTGACCACGCGCGCGATGTTAGGAAGTTAAGCATATACGAAATTTTAAATTATCGAGATGGGACAAGCCCGATAAGTCACCCGGAGAGGCCTCGGGAGACTCAAGATTATCGGAGACGACGTTAGTTTCCAGATTCTTAAGACGGTAGCTCTAAGGACGCTTGAGTTTGACAATTTGCATGAAACCCTAAAAACCCTACCGTTAAATTTTCCTACATTGGTAACCCTACTACACAACTAAGAACCGTATTAACCATTGGTATTCAAATTGTACTCACTTAATCGTCAAGGGCCTTAATATCATAGAGCACAACGTACGTGAAGAGTTTGTCGTCTTCTAGAGTCAAGATGTACACACGGGGTATTTGACCAAATTTGGTTAGTGAGTCGTTAAACCTTAAAAAAAAAAAAAAAAAAAAAAAAAAAAAAAAAAAAAAAAAAAAAAAAAAAAAAAAAAAAAAAAAAAAAAAAAAAAAAAAAAAAAAAAAAAAAAAAAAAAAAAAAAAAAAAAAAAAAAAAAAAAAAAAAAAAAAAAAAAAAAAAAAAAAAAAAAAAAAAAAAAAAAAAAAAAAAAAAAAAAAAAAAAAAAAAAAAAAAAAAAAAAAAAAAAAAAAAAAAAAAAAAAAAAAAAAAAAAAAAAAAAAAAAAAAAAAAAAAAAAAAAAAAAAAAAAAAAAAAAAAAAAAAAAAAAAAAAAAAAAAAAAAAAAAAAAAAAAAAAAAAAAAAAAAAAAAAAAAAAAAAAAAAAAAAAAAAAAAAAAAAAAAAAAAAAAAAAAAAAAAAAAAAAAAAAAAAAAAAAAAAAAAAAAAAAAAAAAAAAAAAAAAAAAAAAAAAAAAAAAAAAAAAAAAAAAAAAAAAAAAAAAAAAAAAAAAAAAAAAAAAAAAAAAAAAAAAAAAAAAAAAAAAAAAAAAAAAAAAAAAAAAAAAAAAAAAAAAAAAAAAAAAAAAAAAAAAAAAAAAAAAAAAAAAAAAAAAAAAAAAAAAAAAAAAAAAAAAAAAAAAAAAAAAAAAAAAAAAAAAAAAAAAAAAAAAAAAAAAAAAAAAAAAAAAAAAAAAAAAAAAAAAAAAAAAAAAAAAAAAAAAAAAAAAAAAAAAAAAAAAAAAAAAAAAAAAAAAAAAAAAAAAAAAAAAAAAAAAAAAAAAAAAAAAAAAAAAAAAAAAAAAAAAAAAAAAAAAAAAAAAAAAAAAAAAAAAAAAAAAAAAAAAAAAAAAAAAAAAAAAAAAAAAAAAAAAAAAAAAAAAAAAAAAAAAAAAAAAAAAAAAAAAAAAAAAAAAAAAAAAAAAAAAAAAAAAAAAAAAAAAAAAAAAAAAAAAAAAAAAAAAAAAAAAAAAAAAAAAAAAAAAAAAAAAAAAAAAAAAAAAAAAAAAAAAAAAAAAAAAAAAAAAAAAAAAAAAAAAAAAAAAAAAAAAAAAAAAAAAAAAAAAAAAAAAAAAAAAAAAAAAAAAAAAAAAAAAAAAAAAAAAAAAAAAAAAAAAAAAAAAAAAAAAAAAAAAAAAAAAAAAAAAAAAAAAAAAAAAAAAAAAAAAAAAAAAAAAAAAAAAAAAAAAAAAAAAAAAAAAAAAAAAAAAAAAAAAAAAAAAAAAAAAAAAAAAAAAAAAAAAAAAAAAAAAAAAAAAAAAAAAAAAAAAAAAAAAAAAAAAAAAAAAAAAAAAAAAAAAAAAAAAAAAAAAAAAAAAAAAAAAAAAAAAAAAAAAAAAAAAAAAAAAAAAAAAAAAAAAAAAAAAAAAAAAAAAAAAAAAAAAAAAAAAAAAAAAAAAAAAAAAAAAAAAAAAAAAAAAAAAAAAAAAAAAAAAAAAAAAAAAAAAAAAAAAAAAAAAAAAAAAAAAAAAAAAAAAAAAAAAAAAAAAAAAAAAAAAAAAAAAAAAAAAAAAAAAAAAAAAAAAAAAAAAAAAAAAAAAAAAAAAAAAAAAAAAAAAAAAAAAAAAAAAAAAAAAAAAAAAAAAAAAAAAAAAAAAAAAAAAAAAAAAAAAAAAAAAAAAAAAAAAAAAAAAAAAAAAAAAAAAAAAAAAAAAAAAAAAAAAAAAAAAAAAAAAAAAAAAAAAAAAAAAAAAAAAAAAAAAAAAAAAAAAAAAAAAAAAAAAAAAAAAAAAAAAAAAAAAAAAAAAAAAAAAAAAAAAAAAAAAAAAAAAAAAAAAAAAAAAAAAAAAAAAAAAAAAAAAAAAAAAAAAAAAAAAAAAAAAAAAAAAAAAAAAAAAAAAAAAAAAAAAAAAAAAAAAAAAAAAAAAAAAAAAAAAAAAAAAAAAAAAAAAAAAAAAAAAAAAAAAAAAAAAAAAAAAAGACAACTCTTGAAATCGTCTAACATAACTCTTGTAATCGGCTCCCTCCATATTGAGATTAGCAAACTCAATGGTCAAGTTTTGTAGTTCATAGGGAGGACAAAACTTTTCCTTCACTTTGTTCTTGAAATCGATCCATTCCAAGTTATAAGTCCGCCCCAAAGTTATCTCTTGGTTCCACCAACTCAAGGCGTCATTTTTAAACATGCCGGATGCATAAGAAATCCGGTCGTCATATGTGCAATGACTTCTTTCAATCACTGCCTCGATCTCCTCAAACCACCTTATACACTCTGTGGGACCGCCTCTTCCATTAAACTCCGGCGCCCCACAACTTTTAAAGTCTTTAAATATACACCCCTGTCGGTATCCTCCCTGTTGATTATACATGGGTATACGGTTATCCACTCTCACTGGTCCCTCTTCTTCGTTTTCCACATCCTGAGGTTGAGCATTTTCATTATTCACATTTTCCGGGGCTTCATTGTTTTGAGCCACATTGTTCTGCCCAAGACTTGCCGTGACTTGAGCAATAATGGTTGGCATGATACCGGCAACCGTTTGAGCGATTAACTCAGCCAAGTTTGGCTCAGGAACTTCACCACGACCCCTTCCTTGGCCCCTACCACGACCTCTACCACGGCCCCTACCACGACCTCTACCTCTACCTCCTTGTACCTCCGGTTGAGCTTCCGGTTGAGGTTCTTCCGATTCAGCCCTATAGTTCGTTCCGGCTCTCCTTGGTCTCACCATTTCTATAAAACAAGTGACACGTTGATCCTAGAGTTAGTCTCAAATGCTCACATGTTAGTCACACAAGTAGTCAATGCTCTCATACCGATACCACATACTCATTTCATATCATTAAGCTAAGGCAAAAGTGCTAGAATCCTATGAGATTGTTACTTAGCATATTATCATGTCAACTTCATTACAATTGTTCATTATTTACTCAAGTAATCATGCTCAATACATCATAAAATCAAACAATTAACACAATTGGGCTAAGTATAATCTGAATTTGATATGCTCTCTAGTTATTGACCAGGTATGTATACAGGGTGTACCAACGGCTAACCCTCCACCCAATCAACTTCCATTAAGCATATCGGTTCCTTATTATACTCTAAGCCATACATGCGCAATCCATGATGTCATTAACTTGTTATAATGTTGGGCGACCATAAAAGAGTTGATCGGGTTCTTTTAGGGTTGCCACAATATTATACTAAGTTAATACCATAACTTCATTTTGCTCTAACGCATCCAACAAACATCAATCAGTAACAACAATCCATATCAATGACAATTAATTTCGATCAATGCACACATTAACCACATTGTACCCATTCCACATTCATCACGTTGAATTCAATCCATCACATAAGTGGTCTTAACTACGAACTCACAATATACACTTTCTAAGGTTCACAGAATTCATGTTGCACACAATTTCCTAACCATGCATGCTATATGAAGAGTTTTAACTTAAGCCGTAGTCTAGGTCAACCGCCTAATTCTCTACGACCACGCATGGGCCACCATTCTGTAACACCCCAAGCCAAGGCTCAGAATATCACGGAAATCATATAGCACAAGGTGGAATTAATGTAGAACATGACTAAATGCAAATAAAGGATTCAGTGAACCCAACCAATAAAAGAAACAAGTATCAAAAATATAGCAGAAGCAAGTAATCGTCAAAGTTTACAAAACAACATCAAAAGAAAGCTATCAATCCTAAGTATAATGCAACATAAGGCAAATGGATCCTTGATCCATATAAGTCCAGTCCGGGTTCAACAGCAAGCAAACAATCAAACTCCACGCCCTGGATAACCTGGTTACCTGAAAAGTGTACTAAGCATAGTCAACACAAGGTTGGTGAGTTCGTAGTAATGGTCCATTAGAAACCATTGCCAATCATCATAATATACTAGTAGAGGCGAAACATGACTTACCGTGAGCCTCTAAGTAACACAATAACGTCCAACAACAAGATCACACAAAACAAGTAAGCGTGTAATAAGAGTGCACAAATGATGTAAATACCAATACATGTGCCAAAAGCATAAACAGTCATAATGCATATCATATCGTATATCAAAATCATAACAACCATGCCACAATTGCACCAAATAGGGTGTACTTGCATGTGAACCGCGTATAAACACCAACCACAAATTCAACCAACTATACGTACATACACTTAGGAGGATTCTACTTTCCTCGGATCCTAGATGCTTATATATAGGGTCACCCGCAGCCTTCCCACCACATCTACAACTCATTAAAGGTATCATCGTCTTCCATGTATGTACAACTATCCTAATAAAAATAATATACTTCACAACTTAACTAAGTCAATCAAACGTAATAAACCGTCTCATCAATCCAACAACTAAACCAATCGATCAATCACTCACCCAACCATTTAATCAACGACCATAAATCCGTAAGTTCACCAATACACCGATAAAAGTATGAATAAGTACGTATCTCACAAGTCAAGTACATCAAGGCATACATGTCTATCTCAAACGTAATCCCAAAGTCCATCATTTACTCTAAACAACGCGTACATACACTTAGGAGGATTCTACTTTCTTCGAATCCTAGATGCTTATATATAGGGTCACCCGCAGCCTTCCCACCACATCTACAACTCATTAAAGGTATCATCGTCTTCCATGTATGTACAACTATCCTAATAAAAAAATAATATACTTCACAACTTAACTAAGTCAATCAAACGTAATAAACCGTCTCATCAATCCAACAACTAAACCAATCGATCAATCACTCACCCAACCATTTAATCAACGACCATAAATCCGTAAGTTCACCAATACACCGATAAAAGTATGAATAAGTACGTATCTCACAAGTCAAGTACATCAAGGCATACATGTCTATCTCAAACGTAATCCCAAAGTCCATCATTTACTCTAAACAACGCGTACATACACTTAGGAGGATTCTACTTTCCTCGGATCCTAGATGCTTATATATAGGGTCACCCGCAGCCTTCCCACCACATCTACAACTCATTAAAGGTATCATCGTCTTCCATGTATGTACAACTATCCTAATAAAAAAATAATATACTTCACAACTTAACTAAGTCAATCAAACGTAATAAACCGTCTCATCAATCCAACAACTAAACCAATCGATCAATCACTCACCCAACCATTTAATCAACGACCATAAATCCGTAAGTTCACCAATACACCGATAAAAGTATGAATAAGTACGTATCTCACAAGTCAAGTACATCAAGGCATACATGTCTATCTCAAACGTAATCCCAAAGTCCATCATTTACTCTAAACAACGCGTACATACACTTAGGAGGATTCTACTTTCCTCGGATCCTAGATGCTTATATATAGGGTCACCCGCAGCCTTCCCACCACATCTACAACTCATTAAAGGTATCATCGTCTTCCATGTATGTACAACTATCCTAATAAAAAAATAATATACTTCACAACTTAACTAAGTCAATCAAACGTAATAAACCGTCTCATCAATCCAACAACTAAACCAATCGATCAATCACTCACCCAACCATTTAATCAACGACCATAAATCCGTAAGTTCACCAATACACCGATAAAAGTATGAATAAGTACGTATCTCACAAGTCAAGTACATCAAGGCATACATGTCTATCTCAAACGTAATCCCAAAGTCCATCATTTACTCTAAACAACGCGTACATACACTTCGGAGGATTTTACTTTCATCGAGTTCTAGATGCTTATGTATAGGGTCATCCGCAGCCTTCCCACCACATCTAAAACCTTTTGAAAGTAAAACCGACCTCTATGTATACACTACTATCCTAATTTATTTAACAATATCACAATCTCACACAAACCCATCAAGCCCTAAAGCAAAACTATCCATCATTCATCCAATGTCACCAACTAGACATTTTGTACGTGGGTAAAATCAAACAACACCAACAATCATTTACAAACACAAATAACAAGTAATCACATAAGTTTACACTTTTCAGCCCGAATCTCAAGCGAGTAGGGAACTACGGAACTCACCTTGATTTCCAAGCAAAACGACAAGTTAATATCGAGCTATAAATGTCCAACGACCGTCACGAGCCCACAACCTATCAATATATATCATGGTGTCATCAAAATCAACTCTATAACCCTATACAAGTTGGTTAATTAAGTATGAGTCGCGCCAAAGTCCCACAACGCCTTAATGACTCTCCCGCATGAACTATAACACTTTGACCCGACATTTTTAAAAATGGAAAAGGATTCAGATCAAAAGAACTTTACCATGAGAAAGTAGACTCTCTCACGATTCCAACGATAGGTCATATGACTTATTTGGACTTACGGATCAAAAGTTATTAACATTTGAAAAACGACGCGCAAACTTTCCAGCTTCTAACCACTGCGCCGCAGTGAGCCTTTGCCAAGCTCACTGCGCCGCAGTGGGCTAGCCAAGCCACTGCGGCAGTGAGCCTTCCAAGCCACTGCGCCGCAGTGAGCCTTTGCCAAGCTCACTGCGCCGCAGTGAGCCTTTGCCAAGCCACTGCGCCGCAGGACCTTTCTAACCACTGCGCCGCAGTGAGCCTTTGCCAAGCTCACTGCGCCGCAGTGGGCTAGCCAAGAACTGGGCAGACCTTAGCCACTGCGCCGCAGTGGGCTAGCCAAGCAGACCTTAGCCACTGCGCCGCAGTGGCCCTTTTCTGGCCAGAACCACAAGCAGCACCAGCAGCAGCAACAACAACCCAAAACCCTTAAACTCGACCCAAACCAACTCAAATCGATTTGTAGGAACTTGTAACTTAGATTGAAGCATAAATAAACATCATTAATCATAAATAAACATAACCCAATCCACAAATCCGACCAAAACATCAAAATCACACCAAAACCTTCAAACCCTAATTGAAACCCTAATTGAAACCCTAATTTGACCCAAAACAAGATTTAAGCCGATTTAGGACTTGTAAATGTTCAAGATGACTAGAAATGCATAAACAAACATAAATAGAAGTAAATGGGATGAATTTGACTTACCAAAACCTTCACCTAGTCTCTAACCCGAATTTGACCCGAAATGGCTAGAAATCTTGCACTTTGAAACCCAAATTTTTGATATGTTGTTAAGATGAGGTTGATGATGAAAACCCCAAACAAAATCTTGCTAAATTCCCAATATGTGAGATAGAATCTAGAGAGAGAGAGAGGTGTGTGTTTGTGTGTGTTTCTTGGAGGAGAAAAGAGAGAAGGAGGAGAGAAATGAAAGGGGGAAAAAGAGATAAGGAGAGGATTGGGTCTTGGGTGGCTGGTGGGTCGTGGACTACCCACGGGCCGACCCGTTTCCCTTCTCTAGTCAATTTACAATCGTTACACATTTAAACACCGATCAAAACACATTATTGACCCGAATACGACACATTGCCATTTAATTCACGAAACGACCCAAATAGCTTCATTAACCTATATTGTTAGTCATATTACACGTAAAGTCAACGAGTCAAAATTCGCGGATGTTACAATTAAACATGGAAAATTTCAAAAATACCCAAATGCATAAATTCAATTAATAATAAACATGTAAATTTTTAAATTTTTTAAACAACATTATCAATTTATAATTATATTCTCTTTTATTTTATCCCTTAATGTGACATGAAAAAGTGAGAAGGAAAGGAAGTGTCGGATACTCAACAATGATCCGTAGATTCCGACCAGAATGTTTGACGTTTTGCCACTTCTCTTTTTCTTGGTAAAAAAGGTTTAAAAAAAAAAAGAAAAAAAAAAAAAAAAAAAAAAAAAAAAAAAAAAAAAAAAAAAAAAAAAAAAAAAAAAAAAAAAAAAAAAAAAAAAAAAAAAAAAAAAAAAAAAAAAAAAAAAAAAAAAAAAAAAAAAAAAAAAAAAAAAAAAAAAAAAAAAAAAAAAAAAAAAAAAAAAAAAAAAAAAAAAAAAAAAAAAAAAAAAAAAAAAAAAAAAAAAAAAAAAAAAAAAAAAAAAAAAAAAAAAAAAAAAAAAAAAAAAAAAAAAAAAAAAAAAAAAAAAAAAAAAAAAAAAAAAAAAAAAAAAAAAAAAAAAAAAAAAAAAAAAAAAAAAAAAAAAAAAAAAAAAAAAAAAAAAAAAAAAAAAAAAAAAAAAAAAAAAAAAAAAAAAAAAAAAAAAAAAAAAAAAAAAAAAAAAAAAAAAAAAAAAAAAAAAAAAAAAAAAAAAAAAAAAAAAAAAAAAAAAAAAAAAAAAAAAAAAAAAAAAAAAAAAAAAAAAAAAAAAAAAAAAAAAAAAAAAAAAAAAAAAAAAAAAAAAAAAAAAAAAAAAAAAAAAAAAAAAAAAAAAAAAAAAAAAAAAAAAAAAAAAAAAAAAAAAAAAAAAAAAAAAAAAAAAAAAAAAAAAAAAAAAAAAAAAAAAAAAAAAAAAAAAAAAAAAAAAAAAAAAAAAAAAAAAAAAAAAAAAAAAAAAAAAAAAAAAAAAAAAAAAAAAAAAAAAAAAAAAAAAAAAAAAAAAAAAAAAAAAAAAAAAAAAAAAAAAAAAAAAAAAAAAAAAAAAAAAAAAAAAAAAAAAAAAAAAAAAAAAAAAAAAAAAAAAAAAAAAAAAAAAAAAAAAAAAAAAAAAAAAAAAAAAAAAAAAAAAAAAAAAAAAAAAAAAAAAAAAAAAAAAAAAAAAAAAAAAAAAAAAAAAAAAAAAAAAAAAAAAAAAAAAAAAAAAAAAAAAAAAAAAAAAAAAAAAAAAAAAAAAAAAAAAAAAAAAAAAAAAAAAAAAAAAAAAAAAAAAAAAAAAAAAAAAAAAAAAAAAAAAAAAAAAAAAAAAAAAAAAAAAAAAAAAAAAAAAAAAAAAAAAAAAAAAAAAAAAAAAAAAAAAAAAAAAAAAAAAAAAAAAAAAAAAAAAAAAAAAAAAAAAAAAAAAAAAAAAAAAAAAAAAAAAAAAAAAAAAAAAAAAAAAAAAAAAAAAAAAAAAAAAAAAAAAAAAAAAAAAAAAAAAAAAAAAAAAAAAAAAAAAAAAAAAAAAAAAAAAAAAAAAAAAAAAAAAAAAAAAAAAAAAAAAAAAAAAAAAAAAAAAAAAAAAAAAAAAAAAAAAAAAAAAAAAAAAAAAAAAAAAAAAAAAAAAAAAAAAAAAAAAAAAAAAAAAAAAAAAAAAAAAAAAAAAAAAAAAAAAAAAAAAAAAAAAAAAAAAAAAAAAAAAAAAAAAAAAAAAAAAAAAAAAAAAAAAAAAAAAAAAAAAAAAAAAAAAAAAAAAAAAAAAAAAAAAAAAAAAAAAAAAAAAAAAAAAAAAAAAAAAAAAAAAAAAAAAAAAAAAAAAAAAAAAAAAAAAAAAAAAAAAAAAAAAAAAAAAAAAAAAAAAAAAAAAAAAAAAAAAAAAAAAAAAAAAAAAAAAAAAAAAAAAAAAAAAAAAAAAAAAAAAAAAAAAAAAAAAAAAAAAAAAAAAAAAAAAAAAAAAAAAAAAAAAAAAAAAAAAAAAAAAAAAAAAAAAAAAAAAAAAAAAAAAAAAAAAAAAAAAAAAAAAAAAAAAAAAAAAAAAAAAAAAAAAAAAAAAAAAAAAAAAAAAAAAAAAAAAAAAAAAAAAAAAAAAAAAAAAAAAAAAAAAAAAAAAAAAAAAAAAAAAAAAAAAAAAAAAAAAAAAAAAAAAAAAAAAAAAAAAAAAAAAAAAAAAAAAAAAAAAAAAAAAAAAAAAAAAAAAAAAAAAAAAAAAAAAAAAAAAAAAAAAAAAAAAAAAAAAAAAAAAAAAAAAAAAAAAAAAAAAAAATTGTTCAACATGGAGGATTAATTAATTTGAGCATGTTTTATGGCCGAGTGATGAATTCTTGCTATATCCATTCTTTTTATACTAGTCTTGATACCCATATGATGTACGGATTGATGACTACATATGAAAAAAATTTGAGCATACCCAGTCGTCATATGCATTTGGTGGTATCAATCTATAATACCTTATAAAAAGGGAACCCCTCCCCTAGAGACTAGCCATAAATTTTTTTAAGGGGAGCAATTTTAAAAGTTGTTTGTTATTCAACCATAATGCAAGAAACCCGAATAATATATCTTTTATGAAATAATTAACTTGTATATATATCTTTCCTACAAAACTATTATAATTATTATAATTAGTTTGTGATAAATATATATAATAATTTGAAAGAAAATAGTTTTTTCCCGAACATCTACATTACACATTTACATACCCAAACAAAGAAAACTTTTTTTAACCTTTTCTTCATTTAATCTATTTAAAATCAAAACAACTCAAGTTTTTAATTCTCATAATGGAAAGATCTATCTCAAAATTAATGCTTGATTTTCAAATTATAAGCTTATGACAACATAATCACTCAATTCTTAAAATAACTACACTACTCCCTTTAACATCTTTTACTTTTACATTCAACACCGTCTCCGCCGCATTGCGCGAGCATATGACTCATAATAACTAAATCATAAAGATATTTATCAATATCCAATACTATTATTGATATTGGTAATGGTATCAGCTAATCAGAAAAAAATGATAAAACATAGTTTGCATAGTTATACAATATTCAAACAATTATAATAATGGTGATGAAAATTTTACATCTCCCTCTATTCTTTTTATATACAAGTTAAAATAATGTTTCATTTCCCTTAACCTTTCATTCTCAAATAAAATTCATTTAGTCTTTCATATTCAACCCACAAGAAAACCAACCAAAATAAAACAAAAACGAGTATCATTTTCTCACGTTTATCATATTTTTTCTCCTTAACTCTTCATCTTCAAATATAATACCCATGATAGTCCACAATATAATTAATCAAAATAAAATAAATAATAAAAAAATAGGACCCACTATCTACAATCACCCTCAACAAACCATTTCATCCACTTGGATTTTAAAAGTTCATCTACCCCACATTAATTTCATTTCTTAAAACTTCATCAACTCCACACATTTATTTTACCTCCTAGAAGCTCACCTAACATTCACTTTCTTACTCGCTTTAAAATGATGTTACACTCTTGGATTTCACCTCATATCTCATATTTGTACTACACCCACTCTCAAAAAATTCAAAATAAGGTTTTATTTTTTTCATCTCAATCCATTGATTTTCTTAAGATTTTATTTCTTAATCATCTTGTGAGTTTTAGGAAATCTGCTTACTTTAATAGATATGAGGCGCAAGATTACCCCTTGAGCATCACATCCTTGAACATCACCAATGAAATCGGATCTTAAAGGTATATATATTAGTTGTTTCATATTTTATTAGTAATTTTGATAAAATTTAACAACTTTTTGAAGTATTTTAACTTATTATTGTAACACCCAACATTTAAAAATATGAATTTCCAAAAACTTTTCACCTAACGGTGTTAAAGAATGCGGAATAACGTTTTAAAAGTCCAAACCATAAAATCCAGTTTGGTTTGTTCATAAAATAGAAGGTGTTACTCGTCACATCATCAAAATAGTATAAATGGAAATCCTACGGTTGCCCAACATAAAACAACCGTATACAAGTCATATCAAAACATAATAGTCATAACAAAATGAAATGTCTAAAAGGAGCAGCAACTATGGGTAACTAATAGCATCTTCAAGTATTCTACCCATGCCTTGCTCACTATCCATCATCACACTTCTAGCTTGCTAAACCTGAGGGGACAACTGTAAGTGCATGATTCTGTTGACAACAGCAACAGCGATTTGATCAGTATGTTTATGTTTTGTAATATGTAATCATAGACTTATGTTATGTTTAAACTTGTTATTTGGACTTAGATAATGTGAATGATTACATATTGATCAGAGGTTTGGTATGTTTAATGTTTACGACTTGTATGGATATGATTATAAGTAACATACAGATACAAGTGATAAACTAGTCACGTTTTAAGTAATTAAAGTATACTTAAAAGATGACAAAAGAAAGTGTGTATAAACTCGTGCTACAGTAACACGAGTTTGACTAAACTCGTGCTACAGTAACACGAGTTTGACTAAACTCGTGCTACAGTAACACGAGTTTGTCTAAGCTCGTGCTACAGTAACACGAGTTTGACTAAACTCGTGCTACAGTAACACGAGTTTGACTAAACTCGTGCTACAGTAACACGAGTTTGACTAAACACGTGCTACAGTAACACGAGTTAGTCTAAATACTCGTGCTACAGTAACACGAGTTTGACTAAACTCGTGCTACAGTAACACGAGTTTGACTAAACTCGTGCTACAGTAACACGAGTTTGACTAAACACGTGCTACAGTAACACGAGTTTGAGTAAACTCGTGCTACAGTAACACGAGTTTACTAAACTCGTGCTACAGTAACACGAGTTTGACTAAACTCGTGCTACAGTAACACGAGTTTGACTAAGCTCGTGCTACAGTAACACGAGTTTGACTAAACTCGTGCTACAGTAACACGAGTTTGACTAAACTCGTGCTACAGTAACACGAGTTTGACTAAACTCGTGCTACAGTAACACGAGTTTGACTAAACTCGTGCTACAGTAACACGAGTTTGACTAAACACGTGCTACAGTAACACGAGTTTGACTAAACTCGTGCTACAGTAACACGAGTTTGACTAAACTCGTGCTACAGTAACACGAGTTTGACTAAACTCGTGCTACAGTAACACGAGTTTGACTAAACACGTGCTACAGTAACACGAGTTTGACTAAACTCGTGCTACAGTAACACGAGTTTGACTAAACTCGTGCTACAGTAACACGAGTTTGACTAAACTCGTGCTACAGTAACACGAGTTTGACTAAACTCGTGCTACAGTAACACGAGTTTGACTAAACTCGTGCTACAGTAACACGAGTTTGACTAAACTCGTGCTACAGTAACACGAGTTTGACTAAACACGTGCTACAGTAACACGAGTTTGACTAAACTCGTGCTACAGTAACACGAGTTTGACTAAACACGTGCTACAGTAACACGAGTTTGACTAAACTCGTGCTACAGTAACACGAGTTTGACTAAACTCGTGCTACAGTAACACGAGTTTGACTAAACTCGTGCTACAGTAACACGAGTTTGACTAAACTCGTGCTACAGTAACACGAGTTTGACTAAACACGTGCTACAGTAACACGAGTTTGACTAAACACGTGCTACAGTAACACGAGTTTACTAAGCTCGTGCTACAGTAACACGAGTTTGACTAAACTCGTGCTACAGTAACACGAGTTTGACTAAACTCGTGCTACAGTAACACGAGTTTGACTAAACTCGTGCTACAGTAACACGAGTTTGACTAAACTCGTGCTACAGTAACACGAGTTTGACTAAACTCGTGCTACAGTAACACGAGTTTGACTAAACACGTGCTACAGTAACACGAGTTTGACTAAACTCGTGCTACAGTAACACGAGTTTACTAAGCTCGTGCTGCAGTAACACGAGTTTGACTAAACTCGTGCTACAGTAACACGAGTTTGAGTAAACTCGTGCTACAGTAACACGAGTTTGACTAAACTCGTGCTACAGTAACACGAGTTTGACTAAACTCGTGCTACAGTAACACGAGTTTGACTAAACTCGTGCTACAGTAACACGAGTTTGACTAAACTCGTGCTACAGTAACACGAGTTTGACTAAACTCGTGCTACAGTAACACGAGTTTGACTAAACTCGTGCTACAGTAACACGAGTTTGACTAAACACGTGCTACAGTAACACGAGTTTGACTAAACTCGTGCTACAGTAACACGAGTTTGACTAAACTCGTGCTACAGTAACACGAGTTTGACTAAACTCGTGCTACAGTAACACGAGTTTGACTAAACTCGTGCTACAGTAACACGAGTTTGACTAAACACGTGCTACAGTAACACGAGTTTGACTAAACACGTGCTACAGTAACACGAGTTTACTAAACTCGTGCTACAGTAACACGAGTTTGACTAAACTCGTGCTACAGTAACACGAGTTTGACTAAACTCGTGCTACAGTAACACGAGTTTGACTAAACACGTGTAGTCATCACGTGTTTACTAAACTCGTGCTACAGTAACACGAGTTTGACTAAACTCGTGCTACAGTAACACGAGTTTGACTAAACTCGTGCTACAGTAACACGAGTTTGACTAAACTCGTGCTACAGTAACACGAGTTTGACTAAACTCGTGCTACAGTAACACGAGTTTGACTAAACACGTGCTACAGTAACACGAGTTTGACTAAACTCGTGCTACAGTAACACGAGTTTACTAAACTCGTGCTACAGTAACACGAGTTTGACTAAACTCGTGCTACAGTAACACGAGTTTGACTAAACTCGTGCTACAGTAACACGAGTTTGACTAAACACGTGCTACAGTAACACGAGTTTGACTAAACTCGTGCTACAGTAACACGAGTTTGACTAAACTCGTGCTACAGTAACACGAGTTTGACTAAACTCGTGCTACAGTAACACGAGTTTGACTAAACTCGTGCTACAGTAACACGAGTTTGACTAAACTCGTGCTACAGTAACACGAGTTTGACTAAACTCGTGCTACAGTAACACGAGTTTGACTAAACTCGTGCTACAGTAACACGAGTTTGACTAAACTCGTGCTACAGTAACACGAGTTTGACTAAACTCGTGCTACAGTAACACGAGTTTGACTAAACTCGTGCTACAGTAACACGAGTTTGACTAAACTCGTGCTACAGTAACACGAGTTTGACTAAACACGTGCTACAGTAACACGAGTTTGACTAAACTCGTGCTACAGTAACACGAGTTTGACTAAACTCGTGCTACAGTAACACGAGTTTGACTAAACACGTGCTACAGTAACACGAGTTTGACTAAACTCGTGCTACAGTAACACGAGTTTGACTAAACTCGTGCTACAGTAACACGAGTTTGACTAAACACGTGCTACAGTAACACGAGTTTGACTAAACACGTGCTACAGTAACACGAGTTTGACTAAACTCGTGCTACAGTAACACGAGTTTGACTAAACTCGTGCTACAGTAACACGAGTTTGACTAAACTCGTGCTACAGTAACACGAGTTTGACTAAACTCGTGCTACAGTAACACGAGTTTGACTAAACTCGTGCTACAGTAACACGAGTTTGACTAAACTCGTGCTACAGTAACACGAGTTTGACTAAACTCGTGCTACAGTAACACGAGTTTGACTAAACTCGTGCTACAGTAACACGAGTTTGACTAAACTCGTGCTACAGTAACACGAGTTTGACTAAACTCGTGCTACAGTAACACGAGTTTGACTAAACTCGTGCTACAGTAACACGAGTTTGACTAAACTCGTGCTACAGTAACACGAGTTTGACTAAACACGTGCTACAGTAACACGAGTTTGACTAAACTCGTGCTACAGTAACACGAGTTTGACTAAACACGTGCTACAGTAACACGAGTTAGACTAAACTCGTGCTACAGTAACACGAGTTTGAGTAAACTCGTGCTACAGTAACACGAGTTTGAGTAAACTCGTGCTACAGTAACACGAGTTTGACTAAACTCGTGCTACAGTAACACGAGTTTGACTAAACTCGTGCTACAGTAACACGAGTTTGACTAAACACGTGCTACAGTAACACGAGTTTGACTAAACTCGTGCTACAGTAACACGAGTTTGACTAAACTCGTGCTACAGTAACACGAGTTTGACTAAACTCGTGCTACAGTAACACGAGTTTGACTAAACTCGTGCTACAGTAACACGAGTTTGACTAAACTCGTGCTACAGTAACACGAGTTTGACTAAACTCGTGCTACAGTAACACGAGTTTGACTAAACACGTGCTACAGTAACACGAGTTTGACTAAACTCGTGCTACAGTAACACGAGTTTGACTAAACACGTGCTACAGTAACACGAGTTAGTCTAAATACTCGTGTTACTGTAACACTAGCACGCGTTTGATACCAAGCACGTGTTTACTGTAACACTAGCACGCGTTTGATACCAAGCACGTGTTTACTGTAACACTAGCACGCGTTTGATACCAAGCACGTGTTTACTGTAACACTAGCACGCGTTTGATACCAAGCACGTGTTTACTGTAACACTAGCACGCGTTTGATACCAAGCACGTGTTTACTGTAACACTAGCACGCGTTTGATACCAAGCACGTGTTTACTGTAACACTAGCACGCGTTTGATACCAAGCACGTGTTTACTGTAACACTAGCACGCGTTTGATACCAAGCACGTGTTTACTGTAACACTAGCACGCGTTTGATACCAAGCACGTGTTTACTGTAACACTAGCACGCGTTTGATACCAAGCACGTGTTTACTGTAACACTAGCACGCGTTTGATACCAAGCACGTGTTTACTGTAACACTAGCACGCGTTTGATACCAAGCACGTGTTTACTGTAACACTAGCACGCGTTTGATACCAAGCACGTGTTTACTGTAACACTAGCACGCGTTTGATACCAAGCACGTGTTTACTGTAACACTAGCACGCGTTTGATACCAAGCACGTGTTTACTGTAACACTAGCACGCGTTTGATACCAAGCACGTGTTTACTGTAACACTAGCACGCGTTTGATACCAAGCACGTGTTTACTGTAACACTAGCACGCGTTTGATACCAAGCACGTGTTTACTGTAACACTAGCACGCGTTTGATACCAAGCACGTGTTTACTGTAACACTAGCACGCGTTTGATACCAAGCACGTGTTTACTGTAACACTAGCACGCGTTTGATACCAAGCACGTGTTTACTGTAACACTAGCACGCGTTTGATACCAAGCACGTGTTTACTGTAACACTAGCACGCGTTTGATACCAAGCACGTGTTTACTGTAACACTAGCACGCGTTTGATACCAAGCACGTGTTTACTGTAACACTAGCACGCGTTTGATACCAAGCACGTGTTTACTGTAACACTAGCACGCGTTTGATACCAAGCACGTGTTTACTGTAACACTAGCACGCGTTTGATACCAAGCACGTGTTTACTGTAACACTAGCACGCGTTTGATACCAAGCACGTGTTTACTGTAACACTAGCACGCGTTTGATACCAAGCACGTGTTTACTGTAACACTAGCACGCGTTTGATACCAAGCACGTGTTTACTGTAACACTAGCACGCGTTTGATACCAAGCACGTGTTTACTGTAACACTAGCACGCGTTTGATACCAAGCACGTGTTTACTGTAACACTAGCACGCGTTTGATACCAAGCACGTGTTTACTGTAACACTAGCACGCGTTTGATACCAAGCACGTGTTTACTGTAACACTAGCACGCGTTTGATACCAAGCACGTGTTTACTGTAACACTAGCACGCGTTTGATACCAAGCACGTGTTTACTGTAACACTAGCACGCGTTTGATACCAAGCACGTGTTTACTGTAACACTAGCACGCGTTTGATACCAAGCACGTGTTTACTGTAACACTAGCACGCGTTTGATACCAAGCACGTGTTTACTGTAACACTAGCACGCGTTTGATACCAAGCACGTGTTTACTGTAACACTAGCACGCGTTTGATACCAAGCACGTGTTTACTGTAACACTAGCACGCGTTTGATACCAAGCACGTGTTTACTGTAACACTAGCACGCGTTTGATACCAAGCACGTGTTTACTGTAACACTAGCACGCGTTTGATACCAAGCACGTGTTTACTGTAACACTAGCACGCGTTTGATACCAAGCACGTGTTTACTGTAACACTAGCACGCGTTTGATACCAAGCACGTGTTTACTGTAACACTAGCACGCGTTTGATACCAAGCACGTGTTTACTGTAACACTAGCACGCGTTTGATACCAAGCACGTGTTTACTGTAACACTAGCACGCGTTTGATACCAAGCACGTGTTTACTGTAACACTAGCACGCGTTTGATACCAAGCACGTGTTTACTGTAACACTAGCACGCGTTTGATACCAAGCACGTGTTTACTGTAACACTAGCACGCGTTTGATACCAAGCACGTGTTTACTGTAACACTAGCACGCGTTTGATACCAAGCACGTGTTTACTGTAACACTAGCACGCGTTTGATACCAAGCACGTGTTTACTGTAACACTAGCACGCGTTTGATACCAAGCACGTGTTTACTGTAACACTAGCACGCGTTTGAGTTCCAAGTTTTGTAGAGAAAAGGGGGGGAGATACTTTTATCAACCAGATTTCTGAGCTGAACTGGTAATTGGTATATCACAGAAGGGCTAGATTTCAGAATTTTACAGAGAAAAGGGGGAGATAAAAAATTTCAGATTTCTGAGTAAATTCTGTGCTACTTGAGAGACAAACCAAGATCTGTGTTTAGATGATGGTGTGCTTAATGTGAAATATGCTCAAGTATCAAATAGATGGCAGTTGTGAAAACTTTGTCGAAATATTAAGAGCAACGAAGTTGGTCATCTGTTGTTAAGTAATTGAAGATTGAACCTATTTATATTCCAAGAATAGAGATGATTATCAGGCGATCATTTATTGTGATTGCGAGATTAAAGATCTTTATATTTGGTGGTGTATACAACTGAAGGGGAGATCTGATAGGAAAGACTTCGGGTGGTTGGTGGAATTGTGAAGGTACAAGACAAAGTCAGATGCTGCTAGTTGAGACAGGATTTATGGTACTACGTTTTGTGATTCAAGCTACAGAGTTTCTTATTTTTGTGAGAGCTGATTGATTTGATGCTGATTGTTGGAAATTCAACTTCTCTATTATATGCCGGTTAAGCAAGTCGAGGAATGTCTCGAGCAAAGTTCCAAGCAGGAGGAAGATTGCATATGTTTAATTTGGAGATGGTTACTGTTGAGGGGGAGAACTACAATGAGAAGTGTTAGGTTAGTTGGTTGTCACAGAGATACAGAGATTTTGGAGTTTGAAGATCAGAGTGTTGTGTCAGAAGATCGAGTCTCAACAAAAGAAGACCCGGTATCATTAGTTAAGGGGGAGTTTGCTTTTGCAGGCTTTCGATTGCTAATGATTATCGGTGAATGAATTGAGTGCATCGGTCAAGGGGGAGACTGTAAGTGCACGTTCTGGTGCACAATTTGTGTCCGATGCATCTCAATTAAAGGGCTGTTACTTTACAGAGATTATCCAGATATTTGGACAAACTCGTGTGAACAGTACCACGAGTTTGGACAAACTCGTGTGAACAGTAACACGAGTTTGACTAAACACGTGTTACTGTAGCACGTGTTTGGATTTGACCACGCGTTTGGGTCACGAGTATATAAATACCATGACCAAACTCGTTCTCTCTTTTTCATTCTCAATTTTCAATTTCATTTTTTTCACTTTTTACCTCTTACACGCGTTTAGTTTAAAATCGTGATTAATTTGTCTTGATTGTGATCGGTTACTGTTCATCTCGATAAACTTGTTCTTCGTGATCTTTTTCGTGATTATTATACAGGTATTGCTTATTGCTTATTGTTCTTCGTACTTCTTCGTGTATAGTATACAGGTATTGTTATTGCTTATTGTTCTTCGTGATCTTTTTCGTGATTATTATACAGGTATTGCTTATTGCTTATTGTTCTTCGTATTTGCTGCTATGTATAGTATCATGATTAAGCTTATTTTTGAGAAGATGAACAGTGTCACGGGTTTGAATCTTACGCGTGTTTAAGAATTTGTACATCAAGAACACAAGTTTTCTTACCTTTCCACGCGTTTGGGTCACGAGTATATAAATACCATGACCAAACTCGTTCTCTCTTTTTCATTCTCAATTTTCAATTTCATTTTTTTCACTTTTTACCTCTTACACGCGTTTAGTTTAAAATCGTGATTAATTTGTCTTGATTGTGATCGGTTACTGTTCATCTCGATAAACTTGTTCTTCGTGATCTTTTTCGTGATTATTATACAGGTATTGCTTATTGCTTATTGTTCTTCGTACTTCTTCGTGTATAGTATACAGGTATTGTTATTGCTTATTGTTCTTCGTGATCTTTTTCGTGATTATTATACAGGTATTGCTTATTGCTTATTGTTCTTCGTATTTGCTGCTATGTATAGTATCATGATTAAGCTTATTTTTGAGAAGATGAACAGTGTCACGGGTTTGAATCTTACGCGTGTTTAAGAATTTGTTGTTTTTGGTGAAAAGATATGCTTGACAATGATTCTTGACCGACCATAAGTTTTCATTTCGATATTTTCTTTGCATGCTTAAAATAATGTTATCTGTTGATATTGATGCGTTGATGAGTTTTCTTTAAGTGTGCAGGACTTTCGATATTGGAATTGTGTGTTTTTTCCAAAGTTGTTAAAAAGTATCTGACCTGGTATCATTAGTTAAGGGGGAGTTTGTTTTTGCAGGCTTTCGATTGCTAATGATTATCGGTGAACGAATTGAGTCCAAATCAAGTCCTGGTATCGATGTTTTAAATGTCCGTTACTTTATGGTTTTATACATCACATTAACTTGTTGTGTAAGATTACCAAAGTTTATGTAATGGTTTTTCAGTTGATACAGGTATATCGTACAGTCAAGATTATCAGGTTTGATTGTTAAAATTTTATCTGCTAATGATGACTTGATTTTCAGGGGGTTCAATCATTGAGTTTTCATACAGGTTATCTCTATCCTGTGTGTATTGGCTGGTTATTCAGGTTTGATGGTAAAGGGTATGAAAATTCTCTAAGTGTTGTTTGAAAATGTGTTTGATTGTACAGGTAACACGCGTTTAATCATGTGGTAATCTACTCCACGTGTTTGGATTTGACCACGCGTTTGGGTCACGAGTATATAAATACCATGACCAAACTCGTTCTCTCTTTTTCATTCTCAATTTTCAATTTCATTTTTTCACTTTTTACCTCTTACACGCGTTTACCATTGACACACGCGTTTACCATTGATCACACGCGTTTACCATTGATCACACGCGTTTACCATTGATCACACGCGTTTACCATTGATCACACGCGTTTACCATTGATCACACGCGTTTACCATTGATCACACGCGTTTACCATTGATCACACGCGTTTACCTTTGATTACACGCGTTTACCATTAATCACACGCGTTTACCATTGTAACACGCGTTTAGTTTAAAATCGTGATTAATTTGTCTTGATTGTGATCGGTTACTGTTCATCTCGATAAACTTGTTCTTCGTGATCTTTTTCGTGATTATTATACAGGTATTGCTTATTGCTTATTGTTCTTCGTATTTGCTGCTATGTATAGTATCATGATTAAGCTTATTTTTGAGAAGATGAACAGTGTCACGGGTTTGAATCTTACGCGTGTTTAAGAATTTGTACATCAAGAACACAAGTTTTCTTACCTTTCCACGCGTTTGGCAAATAACGTGTTTACAAAACCTTTTCAACACGCGTTTGAAGAATTTGTACACGTGTTTAGGTCTTTTTGGCATACTACACGCGTTTACCCTACTACACGCGTTTACCATTGATCACACGCGTTTACCATTGTCACACGCGTTTACCTTTGATCGCACGCGTTTACCATTGATCGCACGCGTTTACCATTGATCACACGCGTTTACCATTGATCACACGCGTTTACCCTATTGCACGCGTTTACCATTGATCACACGCGTTTACCATTGATCACACGCGTTTACCATTGTAACACGCGTTTGAAGAATTTGTACACGTGTTTAGGTCTTTTTGGCATACTACACGCGTTTAACCTTGATTACACGCGTTTACCATTGATCACACGCGTTTACCATTGATTACACGCGTTTACCATTGATCACACGCGTTTACCATTGATCACACGCGTTTGAGACTTTAACACGTGTTTACAACCAGATTCAAAAATTTCCTAAGTTTTATTGTGCAGATTTATTATTGCTAAATTTTTGTTATTGCACTATTGTTTTTGCTTTACAGAAATGGCAGGAAATCCGAGAAACTTTTTCTCCACTCACAATCAGTTGATTGATTTGTCAAGAGATCGCAGAAATGTGGAGTTTCATGGGTTGCTTCAGTATTTGGAACGATCACGTATTCATTTCGTGATCACTCACAATCCAGTCTTATATCAAGGTTATCTGCATCACTTTTGGAACAATGCGTCTGTAAGGGTGGTTCAAGCGCAGCCAGCTCAAGGTGATAGACCTGCTGTCCCTCGGACTGTTAGGTTTCAGACCACTGTGGCTAATCAGACTTTTTCTTTCTCTGCTGCTGATTTGAGAGAGATATTACATTTGGGGACTGTTGAGGAAGAGAATGGTCCGATAGAGTTTGAAGAAACCTTGGTCAGAGGATGTTTTGGAAGGATGGGTCATGCTACGCCTGGTGCTAAATGGCCGATTGCGAAGGCAGGATTTTATGGCCAATGGAGGTTTTTGGCGCATGTTTTGATTGTGGCGATTAGTAATCGTCATGCAGGGTTCGATCAGTTAAATAAACAAGTCGGTTCGCAGATGGTGGCTTTGACTTTGAATAGGCCATATTCATTCTCGAACTATTTTTTTGATATTTTGAAGACCCAAATTACTCAGACTGGGGCGCAGAGGTTTATGATGTTGCCAAGGATAACGATGGCAATCATTAATCACTTTGTACCGAATCTGCCAGTCTTGGAGGATATATATGACATTGTTTCTCCACCAACTCGGATTTGGTCAATGATGTTGAAGATTAAGGAGAGTTATCCAAATCCTCAGAATGTGCCATTGTTTGGACATTTGATCAATCCAAACTATAGAGCTCCGGCTGTTGGTTGGGAAGATGAAGATGCGGTCGAAGGAGGAGGAAATAATGATGCACCACCTCCACCACCACCACCACGACCTCAAGTTCAAGTTCCACGTGTGGCTCCACGTCGACGACAAGCTCAACGACGGGTTCGTCCACGAGGTCATCCTCAGGTAGCACCACAGGCTCAGCCTGAAGTTAGGCAAATACAAGCTGCTGATGAAGATGTTCAGGCACATAATGAAGCGATGGAAGATCTGTTAGATCAGGCAGAAGGTGCTAACCCTGACGTTGGTGAGGCTTTTGTACAGGCTGCATTGGATCCAGATGATGTTATTGCACAAGTGGATAATTTCCAATCGTTGGATAATCTGGAGTTGTTTGTAGAATCTAATGCTGAAAGAGATCAAGAGCTGGATCGCTTATTGGAGGATGTAGATGATCAACTGAACTATGTTAGGGCTGATGTTGATCAGGCAAGTGGTTCTTCTTCTGTTGAGAAAGGTTTGAAGAGGGTTCGCACTGAAGTTGAGAGTGAACCAGAGGAAGAGGAGATACCCTTGATCAGACGAAGGAAAGTGCCTAGATCGGGAAAGGTTCTACCGGCTCATTTGGCTGCAGCATTTAAGACTTATAGACAACAAGAAGAGTCTGAGCAGAATGAGGTGACGGAAGGATCAGTTCCTGAGCGAGATGAGGCTTCAGTTGCTGTTGTTCCTATAAGCACTGTCTTTACTACTCTTTTTCGTCCACTACAACCGCCTATGATTGGTCGACCTCCAGTTTCTACACAGTCTACTACTCGACCTTTTGAAGCCAGACCAACATTTGAACCTGCGCATATCATGACGACTCAATTAAAGGTGAATCATTTGGAGACACGAGTTATGTCGTTGGAAGCTCAAATGAAGTCTATGCAAGGGTTAGTTGGGAAGTTAGTTGCTGAGTTGGAGGATGAAAAGCGTCAAAGTGCTGAACCAGAGGAAGAGGAGATACCCTTGATCAGACGAAGGAAAGTGCCTAGATCGGGAAAGGTTCTACCGGCTCATTTGGCTGCACGTCGACGACAAGCTCAACGACGGGTTCGTCCACGAGGTCATCCTCAGGTAGCACCACAGGCTCAGCCTGAAGTTAGGCAAATACAAGCTGCTGATGAAGATGTTCAGGCACATAATGAAGCGATGGAAGATCTGTTAGATCAGGCAGAAGGTGCTAACCCTGACGTTGGTGAGGCTTTTGTACAGGCTGCATTGGATCCAGATGATGTTATTGCACAAGTGGATAATTTCCAATCGTTGGATAATCTGGAGTTGTTTGTAGAATCTAATGCTGAAAGAGATCAAGAGCTGGATCGCTTATTGGAGGATGTAGATGATCAACTGAACTATGTTAGGGCTGATGTTGATCAGGCAAGTGGTTCTTCTTCTGTTGAGAAAGGTTTGAAGAGGGTTCGCACTGAAGTTGAGAGTGAACCAGAGGAAGAGGAGATACCCTTGATCAGACGAAGGAAAGTGCCTAGATCGGGAAAGGTTCTACCGGCTCATTTGGCTGCAGCATTTAAGACTTATAGACAACAAGAAGAGTCTGAGCAGAATGAGGTGACGGAAGGATCAGTTCCTGAGCGAGATGAGGCTTCAGTTGCTGTTGTTCCTATAAGCACTGTCTTTACTACTCTTTTTCGTCCACTACAACCGCCTATGATTGGTCGACCTCCAGTTTCTACACAGTCTACTACTCGACCTTTTGAAGCCAGACCAACATTTGAACCTGCGCATATCATGACGACTCAATTAAAGGTGAATCATTTGGAGACACGAGTTATGTCGTTGGAAGCTCAAATGAAGTCTATGCAAGGGTTAGTTGGGAAGTTAGTTGCTGAGTTGGAGGATGAAAAGCGTCAAAGTGCTGAACTCAGAGAACAGCTTCAACAGTTATTGGCTCAAGGGGGAGAAGGGTGTAGGGAAACTGAGTTGAAAAGGAAAGAGGATGAAGATGATGATGAGGATGCGAATGCTGATGGTGAGCCAAGAACTGAAGCTCAAGCAGAAGCATCAACTCAGGGGGAGACACCAAGACAAACAGAGTCAGAGATTGCTGGTACAGCTGGTGCTAGTACGTCTGGGACTCAGAAAGATTCAGGAAAAGCTGTTATGGTGGCTCCAGATGTAGTTCTTGATGATGATGAGAGTGATTCCAATTCAGGTAACTCAAATTCTGATCCTACTACCAATAAGTCTTCAGAGTCAGAGTTGCACCCATTAATAGTGCATAGACTAGAGAAGAGATTGGGATATGATTCACAAGCTCATTTGAGAGCTATGGCAGATTTTATGGATCCTGATGATTATTATGATCCAGGATCATATAAGGATCAAATAAAAGAGCAGTTAGGGTTAACTTGTACATCTTCAGAGTCAGAGTCGGATTCGGATTCAGATTTTGAACCAGAACCTTAAGAGATTAATGATTTGTAAACTTTAAATGTAAATAAGATAAAAATTATAAGATAAATATTGGTGTACTTGATGGTTACATTATATTTATGATATAGTTTATTTTACTTATGCTATCTTTTATGTCTTAATGTTGGTTGTCTTTGCATATTTGAAATATTTGAATTTTTAAATTTCAGATAAGCTTCAAAAGATAGATGCAGGTACATCTGAGGTTCAAAATGATGATTCTGAAAATGATGAAAGTTTGGAGGAAGGTGAAATGATTCCTGATTTGGACTGGGCTAATGTTCTTCAAGATGATGATTTTGTGCAACAACAAGTTCCAGATGATCAACAAGAGGTTCAAGCTGAACGAGTTTTTATTCCAAGTTCAAGAACTCTACACTTTATGGTTTTTACCAAAGTTGGAGATGATGAAGATATAATTACTCTAAGCTGGACTATTGAAGATTCTAAGGAATTTGATGTGACAGAGTATCCAGTGCCAAGTAGGGATGAAGATCACTTACATCAAATTGATAGAAAGATACCGGCAAGAGGATTTGTAGGAGAAGGTATGAAACCATCAGTCTTTTGGGATTTTGTTAGTGATAGAGATGCTCATACGTATGTCACTACTATTTTGAGTTGGTTTTTCGATGATGAGCTGAACTTGTTTATTATTAAAAGAGATGATGGTTGTCAGTACTTAAAGCCGATGAAAAGATATTTTAAGAGCCTTAGTGAATCCGATTTAATGGATTTAGGAAGGAAAAGGCTGGTTAATCCAAGTGGAAATGGGTATGCAACTTACTGGAGTAAGAAATTGCAAGATGATTACAGGAAAAGATTTTATGATGATTTTGATGCAACAACAAGTTCCAGATGATCAACAAGAGGTTCAAGCTGAACGAGTTTTTATTCCAAGTTCAAGAACTCTACACTTTATGGTTTTTACCAAAGTTGGAGATGATGAAGATATAATTACTCTAAGCTGGACTATTGAAGATTCTAAGGAATTTGATGTGACAGAGTATCCAGTGCCAAGTAGGGATGAAGATCACTTACATCAAATTGATAGAAAGATACCGGCAAGAGGATTTGTAGGAGAAGGTATGAAACCATCAGTCTTTTGGGATTTTGTTAGTGATAGAGATGCTCATACGTATGTCACTACTATTTTGAGTTGGTTTTTCGATGATGAGCTGAACTTGTTTATTATTAAAAGAGATGATGGTTGTCAGTACTTAAAGCCGATGAAAAGATATTTTAAGAGCCTTAGTGAATCCGATTTAATGGATTTAGGAAGGAAAAGGCTGGTTAATCCAAGTGGAAATGGGTATGCAACTTACTGGAGTAAGAAATTGCAAGATGATTACAGGAAAAGATTTTATGATGATTTTGATAAAACCAGTTTGTTCATAACGCCAAGATCCTTAAAGAAAGTTACGAAGGATGATGGGACTATTGAATTTGTTCAAAGGTCGATTAAGCGTGTATTGAAGGTCCCGGTAAAGAAATGGCCTCAAGATGTTTTGAGTACACTTGATCACTGGGAGATTCATAATAATACTGGTGAAGCGTTGATGTATGGAGATAAAAATAAGAGAGTTACTTTGTTGCGCATATATGATCCTATGCAGATAGTGAATCTTTCCAGAGATGATCAACGAAGGTTATACGACACTCAATGTTTGTTTATTCCTTCATGGACTACTGAGGAAAGCAGATATAGGAAGATTTTGCGTATTTGTTTACATGCTAATATTCATGCGAATAGCAGGAGATTGTTATTTGATGGATAATGTTTTTACAAGACTGAAGAAATCGTGTAGCTGATGTCAAGGGGGAGACTGTAAGTGCATGATTCTGTTGACAACAGCAACAGCGATTTGATCAGTATGTTTATGTTTTGTAATATGTAATCATAGACTTATGTTATGTTTAAACTTGTTATTTGGACTTAGATAATGTGAATGATTACATATTGATCAGAGGTTTGGTATGTTTAATGTTTACGACTTGTATGGATATGATTATAAGTAACATACAGATACAAGTGATAAACTAGTCACGTTTTAAGTAATTAAAGTATACTTAAAAGATGACAAAAGAAAGTGTGTATAAACTCGTGCTACAGTAACACGAGTTTGACTAAACTCGTGCTACAGTAACACGAGTTTGACTAAACTCGTGCTACAGTAACACGAGTTTGACTAAACTCGTGCTACAGTAACACGAGTTTGACTAAACTCGTGCTACAGTAACACGAGTTTGACTAAACTCGTGCTACAGTAACACGAGTTTGACTAAACTCGTGCTACAGTAACACGAGTTTGACTAAACTCGTGCTACAGTAACACGAGTTTGACTAAACTCGTGCTACAGTAACACGAGTTTGACTAAACTCGTGCTACAGTAACACGAGTTTGACTAAACTCGTGCTACAGTAACACGAGTTTGACTAAACTCGTGCTACAGTAACACGAGTTTGACTAAACTCGTGCTACAGTAACACGAGTTTGACTAAACTCGTGCTACAGTAACACGAGTTTGACTAAACTCGTGCTACAGTAACACGAGTTTGACTAAACTCGTGCTACAGTAACACGAGTTTGACTAAACTCGTGCTACAGTAACACGAGTTTGTCTAAATACGTGGTCATCACGTGTTTACGTATAAAACACGCGTTTGCTAATGGGCTTTGGGCTTTAAGGTATACGGTCCATAATTAGCACGCGTTTATGAACATTAAGTATAAATACTCACACTTAATACGTAATTAACAACAATTAATTAAGAGATTACGATTAAACTCTGTCCAATTAGCAAACCCGCGCGCGTTTAAGGTCTTAGGTTGTATTAACAACGAAAGACGATAATTTAATTAACCAAACAGGTTATCACGAGAGGATTCCGCACTCTCGTCATAACTATAAGCGTTCTCGTGTACGATCAGTCCACAAGGACCTACAACAACACATTTCAAGAAACAAGTGTTAGCTAACGAATTAGCTAAGTAAGATAACACTAAGTTAAATAACGTTTGTCCAATTAAAACTTGGTAAAACAGCTTTTCATATTAAAGACACATTTCGCATATCATCACAAACATATCATAGCATCAACATCTTTCATGGTAGGATTATCCATCCTAAATTTGCCTAATCATCATTTCATCATCACATATCATCACATTAGGTGTGACATAAGTCACGCATATCATATAAGGTGTAAGTTTGTGTGTAGGCGGTCATAAGACCTAACGGGAACCTCACACCCGACTAGATGGATGAGCCATACGGCGGTCCATCAAGTGTCGTTAAGGAATGGCAAGCCACTCCAGGAGTAGTCCGTATGTTCAAGACATTGGTGGGTAATCACTCCACCCGGAGATACTCAAACCACGTAATTACGTTGCAAGGAGCCACCCAAGCAACAACATATACGCACCCACCCGGCTAAGGTGAATACGGGTTAAGCTTAACACTTCATCATATATACGAGCTCGATTTCATCACATATAGTTTAGGTGACAAAGTTACCTAAACATAACATATAATCATCCTTTACGTTTGGGCCCTTAAACGTGCACGTGACATGGCAACCTATAGAGTCTAGTGAACTAGATGACCAAGACACACATACATGCACGTCATAATCAACATATACTTGCATCACATTTCATTTCATTGCATATAATTTCATAACATAACGTTGCATTGCATATAATGGGGAATGCATTTCAGGTCTCATAAGTCAAATACATATCCCATATAACCTCCCATACAACCCGAATACCCTTAGGTATACAAGATAAGATTAGAGAAGTTATATTCTGAAAACCATGCTTTTGTTGAATCCCTCAGCGTGTCAAAGTAGTGCATCTTACCTCGAAATAGCACGCAATAAAGGATAGCTAAGTTACCGAACAAAGCAACAACTCTCGTCTACCTATGATTAGTAAACGGCCATCAATACACTAGTCATTTAGACCATAAGCTGGAATTACATATCTAAGGACACACTCTAGGTTTCAGGAGTAAGCTATGTGTCAAAACGAGGTTACGGTTCAAAACTATAATATTTGCTGAAAACAGGTGAGTTGCGCCGCAACATAGAGTTGCGCCGCAGCTCAAGCAACTCGTTGCGCCGCAATGAAGGTAGTTGCGCCGCAACTTATCCTTCTGTAATTCCATTGCGCCGCAACACAGAGTTGCGCCGCAATGGCCAGCGACCTGCACCTACGAAATTCGATTATGCCTTCAATTCGAACCCAACCCTCTCCAGATCGAAAACTCAGTTTCAAATCATCAAAATCCTTCATATTAAGGCCTTAACAAAGCATTTCAACCTTTAGGAAAATCATACATGCCTTAATTCATCAAAATCATCACTAATTACACATTAATTGATTCCCTAATGCCCAATTATAATTCCTAATGACTCTTATAATCAAAAGGATCGGAAATCAATAAAATTATACCTTCTATACCTGCAACTCACAATGGGAACGGGAAAGGCTAGATTAAACACTTCCGAAACGCACTTTTGATAGCCCTTTTTGCTCAAGAATTGATTAGGGATAAAAGGGGGTGGTTAGGGCTTGAGAGGAAGTTAATAAATCTGCTAATGACACTCAAATGACTCCTCATGTGACCCTAAACCCGTTTTTGAGTTTCACCATATGTAAAATTTGGTCCCTAGGCTTCCATATAGCTCATTACTAGTCAAAAACTCCTCTAAGGACCATATACTACCTAAATACTTCGTTAATCACTCCTAATAGGCATATAGTTACTTCATAAACATATTTTCATATCATTCATTAAGACTTTCAAGTCTCACATATATAACACATAAATCACATATAAGCATTAAACCTAGCAATAGACTTAACGGACACATATTATTGACTTAACGACTTTAGTCAAACGTTAATAAAAGTTTGGGATGTTACAATTATTACTTTTGATAAATAATTTAGTTACTCCACGCTTTTAAAATCATTTAACACAACAAAAATATCAAATCATTATAATTATAATTTACAATATGTATTTATTATATTAGAAAACAATATATATTAACTCACGACCATTATATAAATTTTTTTCTTTTCTAAAATTTTTTTGTTAATCTAATTCATTTTTAAATTGTTTTTTTATATGAAAAAAACTTCGCATTCCAAGTTCCAACCAATATTTATTACTTTTGTAAGTAATTTAGTTACTCCACGCTTTTAAAATCATTTAACACAACAAAAATATCAAATCATTATAATTATAATTTACAATATGCATTTATTATATAAAAAAACAATATATATTAACTCACGAGTTATCGATAGTATAAATTTTTTTCTTTTCTAAAATTTTTTTGTTAATCTAATTCATTTTTAAATTGTTTTTTTATATGAAAAAAACTTCGCATTCCAAGTTCCAACCAATATTTATTACTTTTGTAAGTAATTTAGTTACTCCACGCTTTTAAAATCATTTAACACAACAAAAATATCAAATCATTATAATTATAATTTACAATATGTATTTATTATATTAAAAACAATATATATTAACTCACGACCACATTATATAAATTTTTTATGAAAAAAAAGAAGAAAAAGAAAAAAAAAAAAAAAAAAAAAAAAAAAAAAAAAAAAAAAAAAAAAAAAAAAAAAAAAAAAAAAAAAAAAAAAAAAAAAAAAAAAAAAAAAAAAAAAAAAAAAAAAAAAAAAAAAAAAAAAAAAAAAGAAGAAAAAAACACGGAGAAATGGAATGAAAATGGAGTTATCGATAGTATAAATTTTTTTCTTTTCTAAAATTTTTTTGTTAATCTAATTCATTTTTAAATTGTTTTTTTATATGAAAAAAACTTCGCATTCCAAGTTCCAACCAATATTTATTACTTTTGTAAGTAATTTAGTTACTCCACGCTTTTAAAATCATTTAACACAACAAAAATATCAAATCATTATAATTATAATTTACAATATGTATTTATTATATTAAAAACAATATATATTAACTCACGACCACATTATATAAAAATTATAAAAAGAAAAAGAAAAAAATCTACAAAAATTGAAGTTTTATTACCATCAAATTACCCAAAGGATAGCTCTCAAATTCCGTTCATGACAATAATCATCTTCCACAAAGAATCTTATACAAAGATCATATAGTTGTTTTTACACCGACAAATGATAGTTTTTATCAGAAAGAGAAGATAAGATGCAAGCAAGAATTCAATGCGAAAGGGGTAATAAACCTACTGAAGAAGAAAGGATCTATGATGTTATTATCTATAATCAAAGCCAGATTTAAGCAAGATGGAGTGAAAATGAACAGATCTCAACAGATCTTTATAGAACTGGAGAGAATAAAGGGTTAGAGTTTTATTTTGTGTTTATAAGGAATGTGTTACTCACGTGTTATTACTACTTTTTGTATGAGTTATTTGAGTTTCTTAGTGAAAGTCACGGAGAAATTGTAGCCATTAAAACTCATTTCCCCTTAAGATGGATGTAAATGTAAACGCAAAGGACTACATTCTCGAGAAATTGCAATTCATTGTGTTCATTAACTCTCAGTCCTACCAAACAAGGGAAATGAAGTTATTTCCCTTTCTTTGGCTTCATTCCCTTGTAAGGGTATGTTTGGTACAGAGATGAAGCTAAAGAAATGGATATGACTTCATTTCCCTTGTTTATTAGGGCTGGGAGTTAATGAACACGACAAATTGCAATTTCTCGAGAGTTTAGTCCTTTGCATTTACATTTCCATCTATTTTATGGGGAAATGAGTTTTGATGGCTACAGTTTCTCCGTGACTTTCATTAAGAAATTAAAATTCCTCATACAAAAAGTAGTATAAAGAAAATAACACGTGACCAGCACATTTCTTATAAGCATAAAAAAACTTTAGCCCTTTATTCTCACCAGTTTTATAAAGATCTTTTGAGATTTGTTCATTTTCACTCCAACTTGCTTAAATGTGGCTTCATTATAGGTAATAACATCATAGATCTTCCTTTCTTCAGTAGATTTTCTACCCTTTTTGCGTTGAATTCTTTCTTACATCTTATCTTCTCTTTCTGATAAAAACTATACTTTGTTGGTGACAAAACAAATATATGATTTTTATATTATTCCTTTTTTGAAGATGACTATTGCCATGAACATAATTTGAGAGCTATTCTTTAGGTAATTTGATGGTGATAATGTTGATATTGTGTGAACTTTCGTAAAGCCGACTAACCATATGTTTTCGGATCTTTGAGCCCGTAGGGCCATACACAATAGAATATCTATAATGTTTAACCATAAAGCTACGGAATGATATTTGATCATATACGCATTTAAATTAAATAGTTTTAATTAATTTATTCGTTTATAAAATTAACGCGAGTTAATTGAGATAAACGGATAAACCGACAACCGTTATTTATAGAAGTCGATTAAAGTTAGTTTTATTTGATTGGATAAATAACTTATTAACTAAAAATAGTTTAATTAGTTAAATAAGTTAACGGATTGGATAATTAATTAGTTAATGGTCCAAATTAATTAATAGTGGAATAATTAATATATGAAAAGTCTGGTCCATCCCCCCTAAGACCTCATGGCCGAATTCCATTAGGAAAGGGGAGGGAGGTTCGAATTTCCCATGAGGGAATTGTAAGGGTTTTAGTTTCCTAATCTAATCAGGAAACTATGCCTATATAAACCTCTTGAAAACCCTCGTAATTCAGACAATTATTGAAAACCCTAAAAACACACACAAAGGGATTCTCTCCCCTTGTGTGGTTCGACATTCACAAACCAAAAACACCAAAACCCCAGATTATTTTAGGTTTAATTATTTAGGGTTTTAGTTAAAACCCTAAATTAGTTTTTGCAAAAGGTTTATTGCCTTTGTTGTGACTGTGTCGAATTCAATAACCCTAAGGGTTATAGAATTAGACTTCTACTAGCAGAGGAGTTCGAATTCCACTAGGTGGAATTGTAAGGGTTTCGGTTGGTTGCGGTCGGAAGCTTAAAGGTGCCTAGCAGATCCTTGGTTGAAGCATTGTTCGTGTACACACTATTGGAGGATTTCTACTCTTGGAATCTTGTTTCCGAAATCTTCTATCTCAATGAGGAATCTTCTCTACCGCAACGAGGTTACTTTGTATTTAATTAAGTTACTTATATTGCATGCATGTGGATCTTGGAAAGAGATTAAAACAGTTTTTAATAGTTTATTAACACGCTTCCACTACTTACTTTGATTTAATGAAAAAGGTTTTATGAAAATTTAAATTTGTGACTCAAACCGAGTCGGTCACCTAGCCCATTTATTATTATTCGGTTAATAAAATCCCAACAAATAAAACTTCAAATTTTGTAGACATTTTTTCTTTTCCTTCTTCTTCTCTTTTTTAAATTTTTATATGATGTGATCGTGAGTTAATATATATTGTTTTTTTATATAATAAATGCATATTGTAAATTATAGTTATAATTATTTGATATTTTTGTTACGTTATATGATTTTAACAGTGTGGAGTAATTAGATTGCTTACAAAAGTAATAAGTATTGGTTGGAACTTGGCACTACTAGAAACAGGGCTATCCTTGACCCGCTTTTTATGACCCACGCTAATAGATGACGCGCAAAGTGAGAAGTCATAAAATAAGGGTCATTACGAGTAAATTTACTGTTGGGGATGACGCGTTTTCAGAAGCGTCATAACATATGGGTCATAATCTGTTAAAATTTAGGTTTCTAGATGACGCTCGTTTTGCTTCGTCCTAAATAGGGGTCATCGTTTTTTTGGCACGATTCCCTAGGCATCATTACTTATGTTTTTTTTTACAATCTCTGCCTTAATATTTTTTTTTGCCAAAATTTGAAAACGTTCCGCCATATTTTTCATCTCAAAACCTTCCCCCCTTCTCAAAACTCTCAAAACACTCGATCCCGCCCTAAATTTCTCAAAACTCTCAAAACACTCGATCCCGCCCTAAATTTCCCATCACTCTCAAACCTTCACTCGACATCAAACCCCTCTCAAAACACTCCCGCCCTAATTTCACTCGACATCAGCTTGCCCTAATTTTGAAAGGTATGCTTTCTGTTTTAATGTTTTCTGTTTTAATGTAGTTGTAGAGTTTTAATGTAGTTGTATAGTTTGCCCTAATTTGTTTGTTTGAGAGTTTTATATTTTCTGTTTTATATGTTATCTTTTTCTGTTTTACTAGGTAGTTATCTTTTTCTGTTTTACTAGGTAGTTATCTTTTTCTGTTTTACTAGGTAGTTATCTTTTTCTGTTTTACTAGGTAGTTATCTTTTTCTGTTTTACTAGGTAGTTATCTTTTTCTGTTTTACTAGGTAGTTATCTTTTTCTGTTTTACTAGGTAGTTATCTTTTTCTGTTTTACTAGGTAGTTATCTTTTTCTGTTTTACTAGGTAGTTATCTTTTTCTGTTTTACTAGGTAGTTATCTTTTTCTGTTTTACTAGGTAGTTATCTTTTTCTGTTTTACTAGGTAGTTATCTTTTTCTGTTATAAGGTAGTTATTTAACATGTAAGCTGGTGTTCTTGTTTTAGTTAATAAGGTTGGTATCACCAACAATATATTGGACTGTAGTTTTGTGCTAAGCTGCTGGAAATTCCAGATCAGCATCTATGTGTTTATGTGATAATTTGTTTAAGGGCTTTCGCAATCAAGGCAACTTGATGTATGTGACACTCTTCTTTGAAGGGGAGCCAAAATCTTAAACATATACAAATTTTTTATAGGCCTCATGTAAGTTAACTGTAAATAATGTAACTGTAATGATTTGTATAGTTTTAAGATGGTGTTCTTGTTTAACATGTATAGTTTACTAGGTAGTTATCTTTTTCTGTTTTACTAGGTAGTTATCTTTTTCTGTTTTACTAGGTAGTTATCTTTTTCTGTTTTACTAGGTAGTTATCTTTTTCTGTTTTACTAGGTAGTTATCTTTTTCTGTTTTACTAGGTAGTTATCTTTTTCTGTTTTACTAGGTAGTTATCTTTTTCTGTTTTACTAGGTAGTTATCTTTTTCTGTTTTACTAGGTAGTTATCTTTTTCTGTTTTACTAGGTAGTTATCTTTTTCTGTTTTACTAGGTAGTTATCTTTTTCTGTTTTACTAGGTAGTTATCTTTTTCTGTTTTACTAGGTAGTTATCTTTTTCTGTTTTACTAGGTAGTTATCTTTTTCTGTTTTACTAGGTAGTTATCTTTTTCTGTTTTACTAGGTAGTTATCTTTTTCTGTTTTACTAGGTAGTTATCTTTTTCTGTTATAAGGTAGTTATTTAACATGTAAGCTGGTGTTCTTGTTTTAGTTAATAAGGTTGGTATCACCAACAATATATTGGACTGTAGTTTTGTGCTAAGCTGCTGGAAATTCCAGATCAGCATCTATGTGTTTATGTGATAATTTGTTTAAGGGCTTTCGCAATCAAGGCAACTTGATGTATGTGACACTCTTCTTTGAAGGGGAGCCAAAATCTTAAACATATACAAATTTTTTATAGGCCTCATGTAAGTTAACTGTAAATAATGTAACTGTAATGATTTGTATAGTTTTAAGATGGTGTTCTTGTTTAACATGTATAGTTTACTAGGTAGTTATCTTTTTCTGTTTTACTAGGTAGTTATCTTTTTCTGTTTTAGGTTATGGATAAATCTTGGATTTTGTCCGATAGATTATCAATCGCATACGAGGAAGGTGTGAATGCCTTTTTAGAGTTTGCACAATGCAATAACCCAAATTCCGACGCCATTCCGTGTCCTTGTGTAAATTGTATCAATTTGTGTCACACTTCCATCTCCAACGTGTGTTATCACCTGTTTAAACACGGTTTCGATGAGAATTATAGTGTTTGGTCCTTCCACGGAGAAAATTCATCTAAGGATGAAGCTCAATGCCCTAATGAGTCTATACCTCCCGTGTTCGATTACACAAAGCAGATGCTACATGAGGCCTTCACATATGCAGAGAATGAACCTAGCTTATTGAAGTCACTTCTCGAAGAATGCGACAAGCCACTGTATGAAGGGTCTAAGTATAATGCACTAAATGGATTGCTGAAATTCCAAGCTTTGAAGGGTCAATTTGGCTGGTTTGATACAAGCTTTGATGCTTTATTGGGCGAGCTAAATGATGTTTTGCCTTCAAATAATACAATCCCTAAGTCGATATACGAGGCCAAGAAGTTGCTGAAAGGAATAAGCATAGAATACATTAAGTATCATGCTTGTGAGAATGATTGTGTCTTGTTCTGGGATGAGCACAAGGATGCTTCTCAATGTCCAACTTGTGGCACTTCTCGGTGGAAGGAGAATAGCAAGACGGTGCCGAGAAAAGTTGTTTGGTATTTCCCGCCCATTCCTAGATTTAGAAGAATGTTCTCGTCACCAAAAACCGCACATGACCTAACTTGGCACGCGCAAGGTCGGGTCAGTGATGGCAAGCTAAGACATCCTTGTGATTCCCCATCTTGGAAGCTTGTTGACGACAAGTGGAAAGAATTTGGAAAGGAAGATAGGAATCTAAGATTAACCTTGTCCGCGGATGGTATAAACCCTCATAAGTCATTAAGTGCAAAGTATAGTTGTTGGCCGGTTACCCTAGCAACGTACAATCTGCCTTCTTATTTGTGTATGTCAAGAAAGTTCATGATGTTGACTCTACTGATATCAGGTCCAAGGCAACCTGGTAACAGTATTGATGTCTACTTGGCACCACTAATAGCAGATCTGAAACAATTGTGGGAACCTGGCTAAAAGCTGTTGAAGATGAGTTAGAAAGAAGAAGAAAGAAAAGAAGAAAAGAAGAAGAAGAAAAAAGAGAGTTGGGCAGTGGGTCGACCCACAAGAAAAAAGAAAAGAAGAGACAAAGAGAATCCGACAACGAAGAAAAGAAGAAAAGAAAAAAGAAGAAAAGAAGAAAAGAAGAAAAGAAGAAAAGAAGAAAAGAAGAAAAGAAGAAAAGAAGAAAAGAAGAAAAGAAGAAAAGAAGAAAAGAAGAAAAGAAGAAAAGAAGAAAAGAAGAAAAGAAGAAAAGAAGAAAAGAAGAAAAGAAGAAAAGAAGAAAAGAAGAAAAGAAGAAAAGAAGAAAAGAAGAAAAGAAGAAAAGAAGAAAAGAAGAAAAGAAGAAAAGAAGAAAAGAAGAAAAGAAGAAAAGAAGAAAAGAAGAAAAGAAGAAAAGAAGAAAAGAAGAAAAGAAGAAAAGAAGAAAAGAAGAAAAGAAGAAAAGAAGAAAAGAAGAAAAGAAGAAAAGAAGAAAAGAAGAAAAGAAGAAAAGAAGAAAAGAAGAAAAGAAGAAAAGAAGAAAAGAAGAAAAGAAGAAAAGAAGAAAAGAAGAAAAGAAGAAAAGAAGAAAAGAAGAAAAGAAGAAAAGAAGAAAAGAAGAAAAGAAGAAAAGAAGAAAAGAAGAAAAGAAGAAAAGAAGAAAAGAAGAAAAGAAGAAAAGAAGAAAAGAAGAAAAGAAGAAAAGAAGAAAAACAACAAAGAAAAAAGAAAAGAAGAAGAAGAAGAAAAGAAGAAAAGAAGAAAAGAAGAAAAGAAGAAAAGAAGAAAAGAAGAAAAGAAGAAAAGAAGAAAAGAAGAAAAGAAGAAAAGAAGAAAAGAAGAAAAGAAGAAAAAAACAAAGAAAAGAGAAAAGAAGAAAAGAAGAAAAAGAACAAAGAAAAGAAGACAAAGAAAAGAAGAAGAAGAAAAAAGAGAGTTGGGCAGTGGGTCGACCCACAAGAAAAAAGAAAAGAAGCGACAAAGAGAAAAGAAGAAAAGAAGAAAAGAAAAAAGAAGAAAAGAAGAAAAGAAGAAAAGAAGAAAAGAAGAAAAGAAGAAAAGAAGAAAAGAAGAAAAGAAGAAAAGAAGAAAAGAAGAAAAGAAGAAAAGAAGAAAAGAAGAAAAGAAGAAAAGAAGAAAAGAAGAAAAGAAGAAAAGAAGAAAAGAAGAAAAGAAGAAAAGAAGAAAAGAAGAAAAGAAGAAAAGAAGAAAAGAAGAAAAGAAGAAAAGAAGAAAAGAAGAAAAGAAGAAAAGAAGAAAAGAAGAAAAGAAGAAAAGAAGAAAAGAAGAAAAGAAGAAAAGAAGAAAAGAAGAAAAGAAGAAAAGAAGAAAAGAAGAAAAGAAGAAAAGAAGAAAAGAAGAAAAGAAGAAAAGAAGAAAAGAAGAAAAGAAGAAAAGAAGAAAAGAAGAAAAGAAGAAAAGAAGAAAAGAAGAAAAGAAGAAAAGAAGAAAAGAAGAAAAGAAGAAAAGAAGAAAAGAAGAAAAGAAGAAAAGAAGAAAAGAAGAAAAGAAGAAAAGAAGAAAAGAAGAAAAGAAGAAAAGAAGAAAAGAAGAAAAGAAGAAAAGAAGAAAAGAAGAAAAGAAGAAAAGAAGAAAAGAAGAAAAGAAGAAAAGAAGAAAAGAAGAAAAGAAGAAAAGAAGAAAAGAAGAAAAGAAGAAAAGAAGAAAAGAAGAAAAGAAGAAAAGAAGAAAAGAAGAAAAGAAGAAAAGAAGAAAAGAAGAAAAGAAGAAAAGAAGAAAAGAAGAAAAGAAGAAAAGAAGAAAAGAAGAAAAGAAGAAAAGAAGAAAAGAAGAAAAGAAGAAAAGAAGAAAAGAAGAAAAGAAGAAAAGAAGAAAAGAAGAAAAGAAGAAAAGAAGAAAAGAAGAAAAGAAGAAAAGAAGAAAAGAAGAAAAGAAGAAAAGAAGAAAAGAAGAAAAGAAGAAAAGAAGAAAAGAAGAAAAGAAGAAAAGAAGAAAAGAAGAAAAGAAGAAAAGAAGAAAAGAAGAAAAGAAGAAAAGAAGAAAAGAAGAAAAGAAGAAAAGAAGAAAAGAAGAAAAGAAGAAAAGAAGAAAAGAAGAAAAGAAGAAAAGAAGAAAAGAAGAAAAGAAGAAAAGAAGAAAAGAAGAAAAGAAGAAAAGAAGAAAAGAAGAAAAGAAGAAAAGAAGAAAAGAAGAAAAGAAGAAAAGAAGAAAAGAAGAAAAGAAGAAAAGAAGAAAAGAAGAAAAGAAGAAAAGAAGAAAAGAAGAAAAGAAGAAAAGAAGAAAAGAAGAAAAGAAGAAAAGAAGAAAAGAAGAAAAGAAGAAAAGAAGAAAAGAAGAAAAGAAGAAAAGAAGAAAAGAAGAAAAGAAGAAAAGAAGAAAAGAAGAAAAGAAGAAAAGAAGAAAAGAAGAAAAGAAGAAAAGAAGAAAAGAAGAAAAGAAGAAAAGAAGAAAAGAAGAAAAGAAGAAAAGAAGAAAAGAAGAAAAGAAGAAAAGAAGAAAAGAAGAAAAGAAGAAAAGAAGAAAAGAAGAAAAGAAGAAAAGAAGAAAAGAAGAAAAGAAGAAAAGAAGAAAAGAAGAAAAGAAGAAAAGAAGAAAAGAAGAAAAGAAGAAAAGAAGAAAAGAAGAAAAGAAGAAAAGAAGAAAAGAAGAAAAGAAGAAAAGAAGAAAAGAAGAAAAGAAGAAAAGAAGAAAAGAAGAAAAGAAGAAAAGAAGAAAAGAAGAAAAGAAGAAAAGAAGAAAAGAAGAAAAGAAGAAAAGAAGAAAAGAAGAAAAGAAGAAAAGAAGAAAAGAAGAAAAGAAGAAAAGAAGAAAAGAAGAAAAGAAGAAAAGAAGAAAAGAAGAAAAGAAGAAAAGAAGAAAAGAAGAAAAGAAGAAAAGAAGAAAAGAAGAAAAGAAGAAAAGAAGAAAAGAAGAAAAGAAGAAAAGAAGAAAAGAAGAAAAGAAGAAAAGAAGAAAAGAAGAAAAGAAGAAAAGAAGAAAAGAAGAAAAGAAGAAAAGAAGAAAAGAAGAAAAGAAGAAAAGAAGAAAAGAAGAAAAGAAGAAAAAAGAAAAGAAGAAAAAAGAAAAGAAGAAGAAAAGAAAAGAAGAAAAGAAGAAAAGAAGAAGAGGGTTAGATTTTCGACAACATTTAAATTAATTAATAAAAATTAACAGTAATTAACAGAATTTGATCTTTGTTTTTTGTAGAAGACATTGGGTGTTAGGCGTGATTAACATGAAGACAAGTACCTGCTATTATCTTGATTCCCTATCGACTAGCGACGTCAATCTTCAGTTCAAGCAAATAGTGGATGCGTAAGTAATACAAATTATAGAATCTTTATGATGTATGATGTAATACTTAACTGGGTTAATTCTAAGGTTAGTTATTTGTTGAATATTATCTTGTGCTGCTGCTGTTTGTTAAGTATGTAGTTAGTTGTATGTTAAGTTAGTTAGTTAGTTACTTAGTTGGTTAGTTAGTTAGTTAGTTAGTTAGTTAGTTAGTTAGTTAGTTAGTTAGTTAGTTAGTTAGTTAGTTAGTTAGTTAGTTAGTTAGTTAGTTAGTTAGTTAGTTAGTTAGTTAGTTAGTTAGTTAGTTAGTTAGTTAGTTAGTTAGTTAGTTAGTTAGTTAGTTAGTTAGTTAGTTAGTTAGTTAGTTAGTTAGTTAGTTAGTTAGTTAGTTAGTTAGTTAGTTAGTTAGTTAGTTAGTTAGTTAGTTAGTTAGTTAGTTAGTTAGTTAGTTAGTTAGTTAGTTAGTTAGTTAGTTAGTTAGTTAGTTAGTTAGTTAGTTAGTTAGTTAGTTAGTTAGTTAGTTAGTTAGTTAGTTAGTTAGTTAGTTAGTTAGTTAGTTAGTTAGTTAGTTAGTTAGTTAGTTAGTTAGTTAGTTAGTTAGTTAGTTAGTTAGTTAGTTAGTTAGTTAGTTAGTTAGTTAGTTAGTTAGTTAGTTAGTTAGTTAGTTAGTTAGTTAGTTAGTTAGTTAGTTAGTTAGTTAGTTAGTTAGTTAGTTAGTTAGTTAGTTAGTTAGTTAGTTAGTTAGTTAGTTAGTTAGTTAGTTAGTTAGTTAGTTAGTTAGTTAGTTAGTTAGTTAGTTAGTTAGTTAGTTAGTTAGTTAGTTAGTTAGTTAGTTAGTTAGTTAGTTAGTTAGTTAGTTAGTTAGTTAGTTAGTTAGTTAGTTAGTTAGTTAGTTAGTTAGTTAGTTAGTTAGTTAGTTAGTTAGTTAGTTAGTTAGTTAGTTAGTTAGTTAGTTAGTTAGTTAGTTAGTTAGTTAGTTAGTTAGTTAGTTAGTTAGTTAGTTAGTTAGTTAGTTAGTTAGTTAGTTAGTTAGTTAGTTAGTTAGTTAGTTAGTTAGTTAGTTAGTTAGTTAGTTAGTTAGTTAGTTAGTTAGTTAGTTAGTTAGTTAGTTAGTTAGTTAGTTAGTTAGTTAGTTAGTTAGTTAGTTAGTTAGTTAGTTAGTTAGTTAGTTAGTTAGTTAGTTAGTTAGTTAGTTAGTTAGTTAGTTAGTTAGTTAGTTAGTTAGTTAGTTAGTTAGTTAGTTAGTTAGTTAGTTAGTTAGTTAGTTAGTTAGTTAGTTAGTTAGTTAGTTAGTTAGTTAGTTAGTTAGTTAGTTAGTTAGTTAGTTAGTTAGTTAGTTAGTTAGTTAGTTAGTTAGTTAGTTAGTTAGTTAGTTAGTTAGTTAGTTAGTTAGTTAGTTAGTTAGTTAGTTAGTTAGTTAGTTTTGTAGTTCCTTATATATATATATATATATATATATATATATATATATATATATATATATAGAGTGATATATATATATATATATATATATATATATATATATATATATATATATATATATATATATATATATATATATATATATATATATATATATATATATATATATATATATATATATATATATATATATATATATATATATATATATATATATATATATATATATATATATATATATATATATATATATATATATATATATATATATATATATATATATATATATATATATATATATATATATATATATATATATATATATATATATATATATATATATATATATATATATATATATATATATATATATATATATATATATATATATATATATATATATATATATATATATATATATATATATATATATATATATATATATATATATATATATATATATATATATATATATATATATATATATATATATATATATATATATATATATATATATATATATATATATATATATATATATATATATATATATATATATATATATATATATATATATATATATATATATATATATATATATATATATATATATATATATATATATATATATATATATATATATATATATATATATATATATATATATATATATATATATATATATATATATATATATATATATATATATATATATATATATATATATATATATATATATATATATATATATATATATATATATATATATATATATATATATATATATATATATATATATATATATATATATATATATATATATATATATATATATATATATATATATATATATATATATATATATATATATATATATATATATATATATATATATATATATATATATATATATATATATATATATATATATATATATATATATATATATATATATATATATATATATATATATATATATATATATATATATATATATATATATATATATATATATATATATATATATATATATATATATATATATATATATATATATATATATATATATATATATATATATATATATATATATATATATATATATATATATATATATATATATATATATATATATATATATATATATATATATATATATATATATATATATATATATATATATATATATATATATATATATATATATATATATATATATATATATATATATATATATATATATATATATATATATATATATATATATATATATATATATATATATATATATATATATATATATATATATATATATATATATATATATATATATATATATATATATATATATATATATATATATATATATATATATATATATATATATATATATATATATATATATATATATATATATATATATATATATATATATATATATATATATATATATATATATATATATATATATATATATATATATATATATATATATATATATATATATATATATATATATATATATATATATATATATATATATATATATATATATATATATATATATATATATATATATATATATATATATATATATATATATATATATATATATATATATATATATATATATATATATATATATATATATATATATATATATATATATATATATATATATATATATATATATATATATATATATATATATATATATATATATATATATATATATATATATATATATATATATATATATATATATATATATATATATATATATATATATATATATATATATATATATATATATATATATAGGTAAACCTGGACATTAATGGGTAGTCTTTTGAAAGAATAGCTTTTACTGATTTTTTCGAGTTGACATTATTTATCTCTACTCCTTTATAAAGAAAACACCCCACCCCTGTTGAAAAAAGAGTTGCAAAATTACCAACATGCCCTCCCCTCACGCCTTTCCCCAAGCCAATATATTAATTTTGTGTCTCCACTCTCCAGCCTCCCTCCATTCCCCCTCACGCCTGTCTTTTCTTTGGAACTCACAACCCAATTAATATGAAAGATATATGTAAGAGATGGACTCTTTATCTTCTACCCTTTTAAAAATCACGTCCATATCTACTTCTTCCATACCAGATACCACAACCACATTCCATATTCACTCCTTCTTCCATCATCGTCAATGCCAACTGCTGTCACATTAGCGCCGCTCACTGTGGCTGCTATTCCTTCCATGGCTACCCCTTCCGTGATGAGGTAAAAGATATTTTGTTGATGTTTTTCAAAAGCGCTATGAAATCTGTATAAACAATCACCATGTGATTTTCCCCAAAAGCTACTTCTTCCATGGCTGTCACATGTTCTCCATCAACGAAGCTCACTGACACTCCTACTCCTTCCATGTTTGCCCCCTTTGGTGATGAGGTAATCGATAATTTGTTGCTGTTTTTGATAATTTGTGAAAATCGTTCATTTGTTGTTGCTTTCTTTTAACCGGCCTGTTTAAACCTGCATATATAGATAGTATATACACAAATATAATATGTTTATACCAATCTTTTATATATTCTCCGTAAGTAATAGATTTCAACCTATTAGTTACTTTTCGACTTACCTTCCACTCATAATATCTTTCTTCAATAGTTGCCTCTTCCATCAATCCTTCCCAAGAATATACAACCTGTTGTAAAAAGGATTTAGTCCTCTTATAGAAAACACAACCTCACCCTTAGAAAATCTAATGGAAAATGGTTGTCTAATTTGGTCCAACTCTTGGAAAAAGCTACAGACCTCTATTACGTCATTAAAGTTGCCCGTGTCCGATTCATGTACACGATAACAATCTGCCGTTGTTTTTACTAGACAAACATGTGAGTTTTTAATTTAAATTTTGTAAATGTAAGGAATGTAAATATATGGATAATACAACTTTTATTAAGCTTTTTTGGTTTTTACTAGACAAAAAATGTAAGTTTTTGGTTGGCATTAGATGGATGATTGAACTTTTATTAAGCTTTTTTGGTTTAACAATGGTTGGATACTTTCCATGCATTTGTGGTTGTATTAATCTTTCTTCATCTCTTCATTCATCTACCACAACTCTGATTTCTTTGCGATTAAACCCTCTTTTAGTTCATAACATGGTAGCTTCTTTGTTCATGACCTCTGGTAGAGAAAACAATAAAGAATTAGTAGAAATAATGTTACCGGTCTTGAATGATTAATTAGAGCCTAGGAGAACATCTGAAAACACATGTAGCTTGCAATCACTAACTTTTTCCTGTATTTTATTCAAACCGGAAACACAGGTCCAAGTTTTGACTAATTCCATGCTTCAGCCATCTTGTGATCGACTGTCAAAGCTGTGATGAATAGTTAATAATTCAAGTGCTCATATTTCATAATGCAAGTCCAGGTTTTAACTATTCCTACATGTGCTTAAAGTTCTGTTGGGACAAATGAATGAAGAGATGAATATGTGTACAACATTATGGGTCGAGAGTTGGTCCAAATATAAGTTTAATGCATACAGCCACATGATTCTTTGCTCAAAAAGTTAAAGAATGGTGTTTTAAACAATTTTTGGTCATAATATTTAACACATAAAAACTTATAAAAGATGAAAGATCTAAGATGTAAATGAGGTTTGACTTTGACCCCTGCAGACCTGTTTAAAAATGACCAGGTTTGACCTGTAGTAAAAACTTCAAATGGTGTTTCCAGTTGAACCCGTGCAGAGCTGTTCAAAAATGACCAGGTTTGACTGTAGTAAAAATAGTTCTCTGAACCAGAAGGACAATAATTAGGGACAGTCTTAAACTTTAAATCGAACTAAACATGTCCATGAAAGTCAATACTCTTTAACTGCCAAAACGCATTAGAGTCAGTCCATCAGATTATTAGCTTTAGTATGCTAAAAACGCATGAAACGTAACTAATGAGGCTCGAATTCATTATCAGATGGTAACAAAGCAACCTCCTCAAAGACTGGTCATAACTCATAACTCCTAAAAGGTTGGGTTGGATTGGATTGACCCAAAACACTTCTTCATCCATTTTTTAATGTAATTATTGCATTAACTATTACTCCGTATAATAAAAGAAGTTGTAGTACTGAGACCGTAATTTGATAAACCGATTTAGGAGTTACGTTGCAACTTTTGACCCATTCCCTATACTTAGTAGTTCCATTAGGGGAGGAGGGGAAAGAAAGTTGTTTAGTTGACTGATATTAACTAATTAAAATAAAATTATGTTTGCCAGCAAGCTTGTGACACAAATAGAACCCTTGTCAATTGAATAATGCAGCAACATTGCGACACAAGTATTGTATATGTTCATGATTTGTAAATTAGGTAGACATATATGTTTTGTACATGGTATGAAGGTTGCAATATATATGGTTCAAAATATATCGTCTCTGGTGGTTGGAGAATGTCCTGATCATTACTAATGTTTGAAGTAACAACGGTGCAGTCAGATTTGCACATGTAGTGATTTCATTTCGCTCTTAATAGTTTGTAGATGTCAAGAAACAATCATTAAAGGACATACGTTTTAATAGTTAGGAGTCGGGTCATTGCTCCTTGTAAGTGATAGTACATCTAATCATGCAATCTATTTAGTTCTTCAGTTTTTACACATGATAAGAGACGTAAATAGATAGCAAAACAGTTTTAGGTAGGAGGAAACTTTAGCATCTAGATACATATTGTAGCTTCTGTAACTAACATGTTAAAATGTATACCCTTAAATAATTGTTTCTTTCCTGGGTAGTTGTAGTTCTTTTAGCTTATATCGACTAACATTCTCAAATCTTTTGAACAGAATGGCGATAAATGAGCTATCTGGTCGTAATGTGTTTTGCTGGAAGACATATCCATCAGTGATCACAAGTGTAGACATCCTGACTGATGTAGAAGTATGACTATGAAAGTAAATCTTTTTACATAAATACATCAAGACATCAAGGGTACCATAGAACTATTGAAGACACATCGTTTGGACACGCTGGGGTATGTACCATAGGGGCAGTATGGATATTTGTAGATCATGTTTCAATATTTGTTGGTTTTGCCCATGTCTTGATAGTATGGCATGTTTTTTTTTTTTTTTTTTTTTGTTTTGTGGTTACTTGGTTAGAACAAGCAGACTAGAAGAGCATGAATGAGTTAAAAAGCAACATGAAACACCATAACACAAGTTTCTATTATAATGGATATTTTAGGTGAATGATCGCACGTTGTTAAACATGCACTTTGTTAAGTGTGTTTTGTTATGTACGTGTTCGGTTGGAAACTTGCAATCCATTGTATTTGAAATCGAAAATACTTTTGGTATTCATGACATGAGAGCCAATGGTATCCGCCGCAACGCGCGGGTACCATGCTAGTCTAAAAAGAAAAAGTTTGTAAGAACTATTTTATCAAAGACTACCCATTAATTGCTAAGTTTTCCAAGTTGATAAAGTTGTTTTAATTTTTAGCTACAAAAGTAGAGATTCTCGATCAACGAAAGTTGATATCAACCAAATTTATGGTTTCATTGCAATATGCATATACCAACTTCCTAGACTCTGTTGATCATAAAACAACAAAAGTCAAAAATTAAACAAAGTACTTCATGTATAATCAATCTTCTTATATGTGAAAGTTGATAAACTTGTTTTAATTTCTAGCTACAAAAGTAGAGATTCTAGATCAACGAAAGTTGAAATCAACCAATTGCAACTAGGAAGTTCAGCCAGCGCGTTGCGCAACTTCAGTTATTGCGAATGCGTTTATTGTTGACATGGTTCTGTCATGTTAGTCTAATAGGGTTGAATCCATAACCATTTAATTGATACTCAATTTATCATAAATATGCCTGTTCAAAAACTTGTCATATTTTTCATATGACTTTTTTTTTTTGGGTAAAGATTTTACATGTATATTTTATATATATATATATTTTTTAATTTAAAGTAATGTCTCAATCCTGTTCAAAAGTTTACAACATTAAATGCATATCTTTAATTTTTTAAGAAAAGGAAAAATTAAAAATTAAAAAGAAAAAAATACTAAAAATAAGAAATCAAAACCATAAAAGTGAAAAGACTAAAATGAAAATGAGGTCTTTTTTTTATTGGGTTGAAAACAAAATATTGTAAAATGTGAGTAGATTTTGGGCTGGGCTGTGTGTGATTTCCACCCAACAAAACAAAAACTCTTTAAATGCAAACACATGACTACATGGGTCATACACTTGACCTTTCCTTTAGTAATCAGCATTTCATCCACTTGAACTAAAATGTAAATCATTAAGTCCTTCTTACCTTAAATATATATCTCATATGTGAATTTGTTTGAATGAAGGTGAATCACTATTCATATTATCTTCGGTTAATAAAGGTCAATGATGATGAAGAAACTTCGTACTACCATTAATTTCTTCTTGTTAGGACTAACTTATTCTTTTAGTACTAGGGGGAAAAGCCCGTCCGATGGACGGCCATGTATAAACGTACACTCTTCTTCATGTTCTTGTTTTGTATGGCGAAACTGTCTGCAATGTTGAAAGTTGTTGCAATATATTATTTTCGCTTGTCATGTATATTACTCTTCCAACAGAACAAATCAATTGGGATAATAAATAGATGGAAAAACAAAAGATACAAAGAATACCTTTTTAAACTTGCGGGGCTTGGGCTATGGATCCGGACATCGATCATGGAAAGAAAGGAAGAGAAAATAAAAGGAATTTTTTTTTTAATTAGAGACATGTTTTATGGATATAAAATGGATGGGTATTGTTTGGGGTTGGGTAATGGGTTTGTTAGTTGGGCTTTTGTTTGGTCTTTGGTCGGTTTCAAAAACTTGTCATATTTTTCATATGACTTTTTTTTTTTGGGTAAAGATTTTACATGTATATTTTATATATATATATATATATATATATATATATATATATATATATGTAATATATTTAAGAAAAAGTTTAAATAATATATATATATATATATATATATATATATATATATATATATATATATATATATATATATATATATATATATATATATATATATATATATATATATATATATATATATATATATATATATATATATATATATATATATATATATATATATATATATATATATATATATATATATATATATATATATATATATATATATATATATATATATATATATATATATATATATATATATATATATATATATATATATATATATATATATATATATATATATATATATATATATATATATATATATATATATATATATATATATATATATATATATATATATATATATATATATATATATATATATATATATATATATATATATATATATATATATATATATATATATATATATATATATATATATATATATATATATATATATATATATATATATATATATATATATATATATATATATATATATATATATATATATATATATATATATATATATATATATATATATATATATATATATATATATATATATATATATATATATATATATATATATATATATATATATATATATATATATATATATATATATATATATATATATATATATATATATATATATATATATATATATATATATATATATATATATATATATATATATATATATATATATATATATATATATATATATATATATATATATATATATATATATATATATATATATATATATATATATATATATATATATATATATATATATATATATATATATATATATATATATATATATATATATATATATATATATATATATATATATATATATATATATATATATATATATATATATATATATATATATATATATATATATATATATATATATATATATATATATATATATATATATATATATATATATATATATATATATATATATATATATATATATATATATATATATATATATATATATATATATATATATATATATATATATATATATATATATATATATATATATATATATATATATATATATATATATATATATATATATATATATATATATATATATATATATATATATATATATATATATATATATATATATATATATATATATATATATATATATATATATATATATATATATATATATATATATATATATATATATATATATATATATATATATATATATATATATATATATATATATATATATATATATATATATATATATATATATATATATATATATATATATATATATATATATATATATATATATATATATATATATATATATATATATATATATATATATATATATATATATATATATATATATATATATATATATATATATATATATATATATATATATATATATATATATATATATATATATATATATATATATATATATATATATATATATATATATATATATATATATATATATATATATATATATATATATATATATATATATATATATATATATATATATATATATATATATATATATATATATATATATATATATATATATATATATATATATATATATATATATATATATATATATATATATATATATATATATATATATATATATATATATATATATATATATATATATATATATATATATATATATATATATATATATATATATATATATATATATATATATATATATATATATATATATATATATATATATATATATATATATATATATATATATATATATATATATATATATATATATATATATATATATATATATATATATATATATATATATATATATATATATATATATATATATATATATATATATATATATATATATATATATATATATATATATATATATATATATATATATATATATATATATATATATATATATGTAATTAACCCATATGAGTAAACTTGAATTATAAATTAACTAAATACTTAACAATTAATTACCATATTAAATAGTGTAACACCCCAAGTCGAGGCTCGGAATATCACGGAAATCACATAGCACCAGGTGGAATTACAATAGAACAAACTAAATGCAATTAAAGATTCGGTGAATCCAAAACATACGAAGTAAGTAACAAAATACAACAGGCGTAAGCTACGCTGGGCAAGTTTTGACTGGGCGTAAGGTACGGTCAATATGGGCGTAACCTACGGCCCTCTAGAAATGTCATTTTTGGCGTAGAAGTTGGCGTAAACAGTTAGATTTTGGCGTAAGGTCCATTTTGAAGATAGGGATAGGCGTAAGCTACGCCCAAAGAGCCGTAACCTACGGCCCTCTAGAAATGTCATTTTTGGCGTAGAAGTTGGCGTAAACAGTTAGATTTTGGCGTAAGGTCCATTTTGAAGATAGGGATAGGCGTAAGCTACGCTGGGCAAGTTTTGACTGGGCGTAAGGTACGGTCAATATGGGCGTAACCTACGGCCCTCTAGAAATGTCATTTTTGGCGTAGAAGTTGGCGTAAACAGTTAGATTTTGGCGTAAGGTCCATTTTGAAGATAGGGATAGGCGTAAGCTACGCTGGGCAAGTTTTGACTGGGCGTAAGGTACGGTCAATATGGGCGTAACCTACGGCCCTCTAGAAATGTCATTTTTGGCGTAGAAGTTGGCGTAAACAGTTAGATTTTGGCGTAAGGTCCATTTTGAAGATAGGGATAGGCGTAAGCTACGCTGGGCAAGTTTTGACTGGGCGTAAGGTACGGTCAATATGGGCGCAACCTACGGCCCCAAGGGGCGTAGGTTACGCCCCATACTGGGCAGCAACACCACCAGCAGCAACAAGTGCAGAAACTCAAGACCCAAAAACCCCAAAAACGACCCAAACCAATCCAAAACGATTTGTAGGAACTTTTAACCCAAATTGAAGTATAATCAAACATTATTAACCATAAATACACATAACCCAACAATCAATAATCAACAACATAAGCCACTAATCACAAATTAAACCGACTATACGTACTTATACTTCAGAGGATTCTACTTTCTTCAAGTCCCAGATGCTTATATATAGGGTCACCCGCAGCCTTCCCACCACATCTAGAACCCAATGAAGGCATAACCGACTTCCATGTATGTACGTCTATCCTAATATAAAAGTAATACTTAACTAAAACATAGCCCAAGTCAATAAAACGAAACGAACTATCCCATCAATCCAACAATCAAGTCAACCCATCAATAAATCAATAAATGCAAGTAAACACGTCAGGTTTACACTTTTCAGCCCGAATCTCAAGCGAGTAGGGAGATACGAAACTCACCTCGATTGGTTATGAAAGCTAAATTGATATAATGTCAAGTTATTGACGTACAATGTTCTCCTCGCGTCCAACACCTAGATATTGATCATATACATACACATTAACACGCATGAACACATATACGTAGCTTAACAAATTCTCGACAAAACCCTAATTAGGTTTCCAAAGTGCTTTCCGACGTTAAATGACTTCTACGACTCTAAATCAATGTTATATAAGATAAGAAGTGAATTAGATTAAGACTCAGCGCGTAAAACGGTCTAGAAGGTCAAACTAGGTCAAACAAGGAACATTTTCCAGAAAACAAAGGCCGTAACTTACGGCCTTCAGGGGCGTAAGGTACGGTCGCAAAAATACAACAGGCGTAAGCTACGGTGAAAAGGGGCGTAAGCTACGCTGGGCAAGTTTTGACTGGGCGTAAGGTACGGTCAATATGGGCGTAACCTACGGCCCTCTAGAAATGTCATTTTTGGCGTAGAAGTTGGCGTAAACAGTTAGATTTTGGCGTAAGGTCCATTTTGAAGATAGGGATAGGCGTAAGCTACGCCCAAAGAGCCGTAACCTACGGCAAGGGGCGTAAGCTACGCTGGGCAAGTTTTGACTGGGCGTAAGGTACGGTCAATATGGGCGCAACCTACGGCCCCAAGGGGCGTAGGTTACGCCCCATACTGGGCAGCAACACCACCAGCAGCAACAAGTGCAGAAACTCAAGACCCAAAAACCCCAAAAACGACCCAAACCAATCCAAAACGATTTGTAGGAACTTTTAACCCAAATTGAAGTATAATCAAACATTATTAACCATAAATACACATAACCCAACCCACAAATTCGACCAAAACATCATAATCGTCCACAAATCCTTCAAACCCTAACCCTAACCCTAATTTCCATTTTTACCATTTTCAAGTCTTGGAATCCCATAAAAACGACTAGAAACATAAGAACAAGCATAAATAGAAGTGAATGGGATGAATTTAACTTACCAAAACGTCTCCTTGAGCTCAAACCCAAATTTGACCTAATTGGGTAAAAATGCTAGAACTTGGCTTTGATTCTTTGATAAGATGAAAGTGAGATGAAAGTGACTATGATTTCTATGTTATAATCGATCCAACACTAATTTGATGCAAGAAATGGTGAAGAAGATTGAAATGGGTCTTGCTTTGCTTTTGAGAGAAAGAGAGAAAGAGATAGGTAGAAATGAGAAGGAAGAAGGAAGGAAAGGATAATGGGGGGGAAAATGGGTCTTGGGGCTGGTGGGTCATGGACTACCCACGGGCCGACCCGTTTCCCTTCACAAGCCTCAACACAATTAGTTACACATTTAAATACCGACCAACACATATTATCGACCCGAATATACCACATTGTCATTTAACTCACAAAACGACCCAATTAATTCATTAGCTTAAATTGTTAGTCATATTACACGTAAAGTCAACGGGTCAAAATTCACGGATGTTACATTATTCCCCCGTTGAAAGAATTTCGTCCCGAAATTCAGCAAAGCCCTAATTATTAAATAAATGAGGATACTTAGACTTCATGTGGTCTTCTCGCTCCCAAGTGAACTCGGCTCCACGTCTAGCATTCCATCTAACCTTAACAATCGTGTAGCGTTTGTTCTTGAGTTTCTTCTCTTGACGATCCAAGATCTCCACCGGCTCTTCAACAAAGTTCAAATTCGAATTAACTCTAATTTCATCCATAGGCACATGATGTGTAGGATCCGCCAAACACTTGCGCAAGTTACAAATATGAAACACATCATGCACACCGTTAAGCTCTTGAGGCAATTCTAGCCGATAAGCAACTTTTCCAACCCGTTCAAGAATCTTGAAAGGACCAATATACCTTGGTGCAAGTTTTCCTCGCTTCACAAAACGTACGACTCCCTTCCAAGGTGACACTTTCAAAAGTACTAAATCACCAACTTCAAACTCCAACGGTCTCCGCCTCACATCGGCATACTTCTTTTGACGTTCACGGGCCAATTGCAACTTCTCCTTAATTTGGGATATTACCTTAGTCGTTTCAATCACAATTTCTGGCCCGATAAGTTGACTCTCTCCAATTTCCGCCCAAGCTAGGGGAGAACGACATATCCTACCATATAATGCTCTAAAGGGCGCCATTTGAATGGTAGCATGATAACTATTGTTGTAGGAAAATTCGACTAGAGGCAAATGGTCTTCCCAACTTCCACCAAAATCAATTGCACACGCCCTCAACATGTCTTCAAGTGTTTGGATGGTTCTCTCGGTTTGCCCATCCGTTTGAGGGTGAAACGCCATACTCATGTCAAGTCGAGTACCCATGGCTTTTTGAAAGGCTTCCCAAAATTTTGATTTGAAACGGGCATCTCTATCGAAAATGATAGAAATTGGCACTCCATGTTTAGATATTACTTCCTTGATGTATAAGCGAGCCAAAGTGTCAAATTTATCGGTTTCGCGAATGGCTAAAAAGTGAGCCGACTTCGTTAACCGATCTACTATCACCCAAATTGTGTCACGACCGCTTCTTGTCTTCGGTAGCTTAGTAATGAAGTCCATTGAGATATGTTCCCACTTCCATTCGGGCATCACCGGTTGTACCAACAAACCGGGTGGCTTCTTGTGATCGGCTTTGACTTGTAAGCAAGTAAGACACTCACTCACATACCTAGCCACATCACGCTTCATGCCCGGCCACCAATACAAATCTTTCAAATCAAAGTACATCTTATCCGACCCGGGATGGACCGAATAAGGCGATAGGTGAGCTTCATTCATAATAAGTGTTCTTAAGTCGCCAAAAATAGGAACCCAAAGTCTTTCAACCATGTATAGCCCATTATCATTCTTCCGGTCGAATTGTTGTTCCATGCCATCTAGGTTCTCGTTTCCAAAGTTTTCCGGTAGGGTGGCTTGAATTTGGGCTTCAATGATCCGATCACGAATATTTGGCCCTACCGTGAGGCTCATAGCTCTAGCCCGTCTTGGCTTCACTCTCTCCTTTTGGCTCAAGGCATCGGCTACTACATTTGCCTTGCCCGGGTGATAACGGATGTCACAATCATAATCACTAAATAGTTCTAACCAACGCCTTTGCCTCATATTCAATTCACTTTGGTTAAAGATGTGTTGGAGACTTTTGTGATCGGTATAAATCACACATTTGGTGCCATAGAGATAATGCCTCCAACACTTCAAAGCAAACACAACCGCTCCCAATTCCAAATCATGTGTCGGGTAGTTCTTCTCATGCACCTTCAATTGCCGAGAGGCATAAGCAATTACCTTACCCCTTTGCATAAGAACACAACCCAACCCTTGCCCCGAAGCATCACAATAAACAACGAAATCTTCAATTCCATCCGGTAGCGTCAAAATAGGAGCATCACATAGCATCTCTTTAAGAGTTTGGAAGGCGCTTTCTTGTCTTTCGCCCCATTCAAAGTTTCTATCTTTTTGAGTCAAGAGGGTGAGTGGTTGTGCAATACGGGAGAAATTTTCAATGAATCTTCTATAGTAACCCGCCAACCCAAGGAATTGGCGGATCTCGGATGGCGTTTCGGGTCTTCTCCAATTCTTGACCGCTTCAATCTTGCTTGGGTCCACATGAATACCATCCTTGCTCACTACGTGACCAAGGAAGTGGACCTCTTCCAACCAAAACTCACACTTGGAAAATTTTGCATACAATTTCTCCTTCCTTAGTAATTCAAGCACTTCACGCAAGTGCTCAACATGCTCCTCCTTCGTCTTCGAGTATACAAGTATGTCATCAATGAACACAATGACAGACTTGTCTAAGTATGGTTGACACACCCGGTTCATCAAGCCCATGAACACCGCCGGTGCATTAGTCAACCCAAAAGGCATTACGGTGAATTCAAAATGACCATACCTTGTGCGAAAAGCCGTTTTGGGGATGTCATCTTCATGTACCCGGAGTTGATGATAACCCGAGCGAAGATCGATTTTTGAGAAGTGCTTAGCTCCTTGAAGTTGATCAAACAAGTCATCAATTCTTGGGAGAGGATATCGGTTCTTCACGGTGAGCTTGTTCAATTCCCGGTAATCAATGCACATTCTGAAGGATCCATCTTTCTTTTTGACGAAGAGAACAGGAGCACCCCAAGGAGATTGACTAGGGCGAATGAAACCCTTCTCTTGGAGTTCCTTGAGTTGAGTTTGTAGCTCCTGCATTTCGGTTAGGGCTAGTCTATATGGAGCTTTTGCTATGGGCGCGGCTTCGGGAATAAGATTGATACGAAAATCAAGTTCACGGGTTGGAGGTAATCCCGGTAAGTCATCCGGAAAAACATCGGGAAAATCACAAACGATAGGAATGGTCTTCAATTCTACCTTTGAGATGGTAGCACTAAAGACTTTAGAATTAGAGGAATCGGAGGTTTCGCCTTGAACCCTAAGAATTTTACCGTTAGCCAAAGGTATTTTAACAACTCTCTCGCCACAATCAATGGTTGCATTTACCGCCGTCAACCAATCCATACCCACTATAATATCAAAACTACCAATGTCAAGGGGCATAAGGTCAATGAAGAAGTCGACATCTTCCAAAGTCAAGACACATTCTCGAAGTATTTGACTAATTCTAGTTAGTGACCCGTTTACCATTTCAATGTCAAGCACATAGTTTAGAGCACACGGATGCACATCAATCAAAGGAACAAAGTTAGAAGACACGAGGCTAAAATCGGCCCCGGAATCAAATAGAACGGTGGCATGGAGACCATTAAGAAGAAAAGTACCTGCTACAACGTTAGGATCATTGCGGGCTTCATTTGCATTGGCCGCAAAGGCTCGGCCGCGTGGTTGCACTTGGTGGCCTTGTTGTCCCCGGTTTTGATTAGGCCCGACCATTTGTAGTTGATTGGGGTGAACGGCTACTTGAACTTGTTGTCCCACCCATCGAGGACAATTATTTCGGTAGTGGTCACGGCTACCACATTCAAAACATTCGCCTCTTCTTTGGTTACCTTGAGGAGGAACGGCTCGAATAGGAGCCGCATTCATTGGGCCGGCTCTTGGAGCTCTACAATTCTTAGATGCGTGCCCAACTTGGTTGCAATTATAGCATGCCCCACATGGAGTAGTGGCGGGATGGTGCCTGTTGCACCTCCCACAGAAAGGATGAGGCCCGGTATAAGGCCTTCTAGCCGGTTCTACCGCCGCCATTACCCTACCCCTATAAGCATTCTTGGGGTCAAACCTTCCCGCTTTCTTTACCCCACTTGACTCACCCCCTTCTTTCCTCTTGTTTGATGAGGACTTACTCAAAACACCACATCTCAGTAAATCTTCAGTCACACTCCCGGCTTGGTTGACCGCATTAGCCAAAGAAGTAGGCATGTTGGAGTTTACATAAGATCGGACTTGAGGATTCAAGCCCAATACAAACTTCTGGATGGCCTGTAACTCGGTACCCACCAAGTGAGGAATGAGGGTGGACAACTCTTAAAATCGTCTCACATAGCCCTTGTAATCGGCTCCCTCCATGTTTAGATTTGCAAATTCAATGGTTAAGTTTTGTAGTTCATACGGAGGACAAAACTTTGCTTTTACTTTGTTTTTGAAGTCAATCCACTCCAAATTTTGAGTCCGCCCCAACGTTATTTCTTGGTTCCACCAACTCAAGGCGTCATGCCTAAACATGCCGGATGCATAGGAAATCCGGTCATCATAGGTGCAATGACTCCTTTCAATCACCGCCTCTATCGCCTCAAACCACCTTATACATTCCGTGGGACCCCCTTTCCCATCGAACTCCGGTGCCCCACAACTCTTAAAATCTTTAAATATACACCCTTGGCGGTATCCGCCATATTGATTATTCATGGGCATCCCGATACCAACTCCCACTGGTTCCTCTTCTTCATCTTCTTCGGCATAAGGTTGATCATTTTCATTGTTTACGTTTTCTGGGGCTTCGTTGTTTTGAGGCCCATTGTTTTGCCCAAGACTTGCCATGACTTGAGCAATGATGGTTGGCATGATGCCGGCGACCGTTTGTGCGATTACCTCGGCCAAGTTTAGCTCAGGAGCTCCACCACGACCCCTACCACGGCCCCTACCACGACCTCTACCACGGCCTCTACCACGGCCCCTACCTCCCTGTACCTCCGGTTGAGCTTCCGGTTGAGGTTCTTCCCCTTCAGCCCTATAGTTCGTTCGGACTCTCCTTGGTCTCTCCATTTCTATAAAACAAGTGACACGTTGACCCGAGAGTTAGTCTCAAATGCTCGCATGTTAGTCACACAAGTAGTCAATGCTCTCACACCGATACCACATACTCATTACATAATATTATGCTAAGGCACCAGTGTTAGAATCATAAGGGATTTTTACATATCATAACATTACGTTGAATTTATTACAATACCCCATCATTAATTTAAGTAATCATGCTCAAAATATCATGCAGTTAAACAACTAACACAAATGATTCAAAGTATAATCCGAATTCGATATGCTTACTAGTTATTGACCTGGTATGTATACAGGGTGTACCAACGGCTAACCCTCCACCTAATCAACTTCCATTAAGCATATCAGTTCCTTATTATACTTTAAGCCACGCGTGCGCAATCCACGATGTCATGAACTTGCTATAACATCGGGTAACCATAAAAGAGTTGATCGGGTTCTTTTAGGGTTGCCACAATATTATACTAAGTTAATGGCATCCTTTCATTTTGCCCTAAATCGTCCAATTAGTTCCAACAATTAACAACAACACACCATACTAACCGTAATCCACATTCATCACATTGAATTCAAGCTATCACACAAGAGGTCTTAACTACGAACTCACACAGGGATTCACATAATTCACATTGCACACGAATTTCCTAACCATGCATGCTATATGAAGAGTTTTAACTTAAGCCGTAGTCTAGGTCAAACCGCCTAATTCTCTATGACCACGCATGGGCCACCATTCTGTAACACCCCAAGCCGAGGCTCGGAATATCACGGAAATCACATAGCACCAGGTGGAATTACAATAGAACAAACTAAATGCAATTAAAGATTCGGTGAATCCAAAACATCACAAAGTAAGTAACAAAATACAACAGGAGCAAATAGCCATCAAAGTTAACAAAATAACAACCAAAGATGGCAAACGATCCTAAGTATAATGCAAAAGGCAGGCCAATGAATCCTTGATCCATGAAGTCCATAGTCCGGGTTTACAGCAAGCAAAGCAACTAAACTCCACGCCCTGGGAGAACCTGATTACCTGAAAAGTGTACTAAGCATAGTCAACACAAGGTTGGTGAGTTCGTAGTAATGGCCCACAAGGAACCATAGACAAAATCATAAAGCACGAAAGGAGGCTAAACCTGACATACAGTGAGCCTCTACGAAACACAATAATGTCCAACAACAAGATTACACAAGCGCAACGCGTGAAATGAGAAATGCATAAATGATATGAGTATCAATGCAAATGTCGGAATGCATGAATAAGCCAATATGCCTATCCTATGCGTGAGCTCAAGTCACCAATGCAACGATACCCTTCTGTCATCGCAATGAACAAGGCTGTATCTCAAAATCGTCGAGATATATATGTCTATATACTCGGAGTCAGGTCTACATCCAAAATGGGTGCATACATCTATGCACCAGGATGTCGGCAATCCCCTGCCGAGGGTCATCAACAATGTATGCAATGCTTACAATCGAATGTAATATGCATAAATCATGAACCAACAATCAATATACGATAAACCTGCGCCAACAATCCATATTCGTCAAACATAACCCAGCAACCAATATACGACCATCATACGCCAACAATCAATAATCAACAACATAAGCCACTAATCACAAATTAAACCGACTATACGTACTTATACTTCAGAGGATTCTACTTTCTTCAAGTCCCAGATGCTTATATATAGGGTCACCCGCAGCCTTCCCACCACATCTAGAACCCAATGAAGGCATAACCGACTTCCATGTATGTACGTCTATCCTAATATAAAAGTAATACTTAACTAAAACATAGCCCAAGTCAATAAAACGAAACGAACTATCCCATCAATCCAACAATCAAGTCAACCCATCAATAAATCAATAAATGCAAGTAAACACGTCAGGTTTACACTTTTCAGCCCGAATCTCAAGCGAGTAGGGAGATACGAAACTCACCTCGATTGGTTATGAAAGCTAAATTGATATAATGTCAAGTTATTGACGTACAATGTTCTCCTCGCGTCCAACACCTAGATATTGATCATATACATACACATTAACACGCATGAACACATATACGTAGCTTAACAAATTCTCGACAAAACCCTAATTAGGTTTCCAAAGTGCTTTCCGACGTTAAATGACTTCTACGACTCTAAATCAATGTTATATAAGATAAGAAGTGAATTAGATTAAGACTCAGCGCGTAAAACGGTCTAGAAGGTCAAACTAGGTCAAACAAGGAACATTTTCCAGAAAACAAAGGCCGTAACTTACGGCCTTCAGGGGCGTAAGGTACGGTCGCAAAAATACAACAGGCGTAAGCTACGGTGAAAAGGGGCGTAAGCTACGCTGGGCAAGTTTTGACTGGGCGTAAGGTACGGTCAGTATGGGCGTAACCTACGACCCTCTAGAAATGTCATTTTTGGCGTAGAAGTTGGCGTAAACAGTTAGATTTTGGCGTAAGGTCCATTTTGAAGATAGGGATAGGCGTAAGCTACGCCCAAAGAGCCGTAACCTACGCCCGGGAGAATTATAACTAGCGTAACCTACGGCCCCAAGGGGCGTAGGTTACGCCCCATACTGGGCAGCAACACCACCAGCAGCAACAAGTGCAGAAACTCAAGACCCAAAAACCCCAAAAACGACCCAAACCAATCCAAAACGATTTGTAGGAACTTTTAACCCAAATTGAAGTATAATCAAACATTATTAACCATAAATACACATAACCCAACCCACAAATTCGACCAAAACATCATAATCGTCCACAAATCCTTCAAACCCTAACCCTAACCCTAATTTCCATTTTTACCATTTTCAAGTCTTGGAATCCCATAAAAACGACTAGAAACATAAGAACAAGCATAAATAGAAGTGAATGGGATGAATTTAACTTACCAAAACGTCTCCTTGAGCTCAAACCCAAATTTGACCTAATTGGGTAAAAATGCTAGAACTTGGCTTTGATTCTTTGATAAGACGAAAGTGAGATGAAAGTGACTATGATTTCTATGTTATAATCGATCCAACACTAATTTGATGCAAGAAATGGTGAAGAAGATTGAAATGGGTCTTGCTTTGCTTTTGAGAGAAAGAGAGAAAGAGATAGGTAGAAATGAGAAGGAAGAAGGAAGGAAAGGATAATGGGGGGGAAAATGGGTCTTGGGGCTGGTGGGTCATGGACTACCCACGGGCCGACCCGTTTCCCTTCACAAGCCTCAACACAATTAGTTACACATTTAAATACCGACCAACACATATTATCGACCCGAATATACCACATTGTCATTTAACTCACAAAACGACCCAATTAATTCATTAGCTTAAATTGTTAGTCATATTACACGTAAAGTCAACGGGTCAAAATTCACGGATGTTACAAATAGTTTCAAATTTGTTTTCATATCACTCAAAATATAGATAGATTTGAGGGGGGGGGGAAATGGGTCTTGGGGCTGGTGGGTCATGGACTACCCACGGGCCGACCCGTTTCCCTTCACAAGCCTCAACACAATTAGTTACACATTTAAATACCGACCAACACATATTATCGACCCGAATATACCACATTGTCATTTAACTCACAAAACGACCCAATTAATTCATTAGCTTAAATTGTTAGTCATATTACACGTAAAGTCAACGGGTCAAAATTCACGGATGTTACAAATAGTTTCAAATTTGTTTTCATATCACTCAAAATATAGATAGATTTGGCCCAATTTAAACCTGACCCGGGAGGGAAAGCAATTAAATATTTATGGCTATTCTAGGGCTCGAGGAAACATGCCTCGTATTTTCTACTTTAGTTTAATTTAGTTATCCATTATTAAAAATGAATAGAAATAAATATAATTGTATATATTTTTATTTTTTAACTATATGTTTTTGACTAATAAACGATAATTTTTTGTTTCACAAAGTTTGATATTCAAGCGCTATCAAGTTATTAAAGTGTTAAACTACTCCTATAGTCGTATTAGCTTTTGTTGGGCCTGAGCTGGATTGCAGTTTAAGTCTACATATAAAACTGCAGATAGAATAACATAAACCCAACGTGAGTTGAGCTCAAATTGTGTAGTTAAAAAACATATTTTTTGTTGTTTGTAGGATCGCATGGGTTGTAGCCCAAATACACGAATGAGGGTAACGGGTAACCAAAAGATTTCGCATATGGTCGCATAGGTTGTAGCACAAAGTCGAGAAATCAATAAATATGTTCAGTTTGGGGTTGAGTCGTCCTTTGCAAATTTCTTAAATCAGTATTGTTTAATTCTAATTTTACACAGTTAATTTTTTTTTCTCAAGGTTTTGATTTCTCAAAGCGAAAATTATGTAGACAACAAAATCACTACATATAACACCTAAATGTCATGTGTTGTGATACGAATCTAATATATATATATATATATATATATATATATATTATATATATATATAATATATATATATATTATATATATATATATATGTAGTATTGTACATGCCGAGCCGAATAACTTTTTAGTATAAGTCACTTTTCATGGTCACAAGATTAATTTATAGTTCCAATCCAGAGTACGCTTGCTATAAAAGTTACAATCACTTATAATTTTTTTACAAGCGACTGAAAGCCTTAGAAAATTCGTAGTAGGGTGAAGCGGCTGACATGGAGGTCTGACCACACGATTGTTACTTCGCCACTGGCATGATGGACCATGGACGGACCTACATCATCGGAGGTGTTCGAGGAAAAAGGTGTGATTTGTTTCTATACCATTGTCATGATTGTTACATTTAAAGTTTGAAGCTTAAACACTTCATACCACGCTGCCAATTTTTGGCAAATTGATAAGTTTTAGCAAAAAAAATCGACCAATAGAAATATGTCATGTGGCCTTCCAAAAAAGCGCCAAATTTTGCCAAAAATCTATTACACAAAAAGAATAAAAAGTATGCTCCCAATATTAAATATACAAGCTCCCAACGTTCACTACAATTGACCAATTAGTGCCGATGTTACTTGCCAAAAGAGCCAATCCTACTTGCCAATTACTTGCCAATGGAGGGGGTGCAATGGAGCCAAAAAGCCAATTCTTGCCAATGGAGGGGGTGCAATGGAGCCAAAAAGCCAATTCTTGCCAATGGAAGAGGCCGATGCAAAGTGTCAACTTTACCCTTGCCCCTTACGACTAAACTATTCCTTTTTTCCAACTTCACAAATATTGTACTTCTTATTCATAAATGATTTACTTTCACCTTACAAGTCATGAAAAATTATAAGTTGTTTGGTAGTTGCAACCTCCCTAATCTCAAAATGTCCAATTGCTTAGGGATGTTTAGACATGTAAATATTAGGTCTATCTATTATCACTCAAAATCTTAAACCTTTTTAAAAGCTTTTTCCATTTCAGTTTTATCAAAAAGTTTAATATAAGTTTGAAATCTGTCTGCTCAAAAAAACAAAAAAAACAAAATATTTTTAAATAATTACCATCCAATGACTTTAAAATTACAAGTCATTCGGCAAATAAGTCTTTGTTTTCGATACAAATGAGCCTTTGATGACATTTTCAGAACAAAAAACTATTCATTAAGTCATGATTTAAAAACCCACTATCATTTATTTGATTGATACGAGCATAGTGCTCGTGCAATGCGACGGTAAGAATTCACAACGTGCGATATGTCGCGATGACTACAATTTACAAAGTAGTACTTATATTTTCATTCGGTTAGAACTTTTGTTGTTAGTTATTAAACAATTGAGCATATAACTATGACAGTTATAATCATCTCAACTTATTCAACTACGGATACAAATTTCAAACGGATTAAAAACTATTTGCCTTAATTATAATTTTTTTGTTAGAGCATTCGTAATGGTTCACACCACCACACCAGGTGGTGTGACACATCAACACCGTTCCACAACCACCCAACAGGCACACCATATCCGTAACAATAACCACACCATACCATATTATTTTTATATTTTTATTAAAAACATAAACATTTATCTATATAAATATAAACCTTTTACAGTAATTAAGAAAAAGTTATAACTATAACTAAATATTTTGTAAAACAATAAAAATTGAAATACGAATTAATTAAGTGAAAGTGATTGAGTTAATGCAGCATAAGTCTATAACCCACCACCACAAATTCAAAAGAAATGGAAAAGCAAGTGAATGCAGTGTGCGACTACTTCCTGACCACTGCCAGATAACACAACCCACCACCGCCGGCAACACATCAACATAGACCGGCGTTGACCGCCTGCACCACCCCAAATATCAGATCTAGTAACGATAGACCGGATCTTCACCGATTTGACCTTTTTTCGGCACAAGTCGTTGAGGTGCCGTCGATGGAGTGATTTCTGGTCTAATCGGGGTGGAAGAGATATAGTGATTTCTGGTCCAATCGGCGATGATGATGATGATACCGGCGATGATGGATTACGGTGGAGGAGATGGAGGGTTGGGTGGATTCTGACGGGGTGAGGAGATATAGTCCAATCGGCGATGATAATGATGATTCCGACGATGATGGATTACGGTGGAGGAGATGGAGGGTGGGGGTGGGGGTGGAGGTGAAGGTGAAGGTGGAGGTGGAAGTGGAGATGGAGGAGATGGAGGGTAGGGTGGAATCTGACGATGTGTTTTGGTGTTTGGAGGAAGGGTATTTTTGTCCAATAAATGTGAGGGTATTTTAGGTACTTCAAATCATCTTTTGAAATTTTAAAAAGTGGGCTGCTGCTTTATATGTATTACGAGAGAAAATATCCGCACGTTGCGGCGATGAGATGGTGGAGGTGATAGATCATAGAGCGTGATAGGTCATAGGAGGTAATAGGTGTGATAGCCAAATGCCTTAGCCGTACGGGTTCCGCTATCGGATTTAAAAATTCGTCGAAAGTATATCGAATGACATCTCTAATGAAAGAGCATGAAATTTTAAGAACACCCATATAATTTTTATAATTTATCGATGTACGGTTTTGAGATAAAAGATTTTGAAAGAATTAGAGGAATAAAATGATTTATGGAGGAGAGAAAAAAAAACGAGTAGTTGAGATTTAAGTAGAGAGATAAAAATGAGTGGTTGAAAAGTTAAAAAGTTGAAAGTTGAAAAAATTTGGAAGAAACAAATGCTTTATAATGTAGTAGATATAAAGATAGATATAGATATAGATAAGATATAGATAACAGTGAAAAAAAGCTTGGTTCCTAACTGAAAATTCTTTACCACCACATGTCTAAGGCCTCTCCCTAAGCTAGAACACCCCACCCCTCTTCCACACCTCTTCCACACTGCCACATCAGCTTTTCTCTCTCTTCATCCACCTCTTCCACACTTACTCCCAATAACCCCTCTTCCACACCTCTTCCACACCTCTTTCACAACTCACAAAAACCCACATCTGACCCCACCTCCTCTCTCTCTTTCTCGTCATTCTTCTTCGATGGAACGACATCAGCGGACGAAGACCCCCATCGACGAATTGCTACCAGTGGTGTCTTGGTCGAAGAGGGGTCGAAGAGGGGTCGACGACCCCCTTAGTGACCGGCCTAACAAGTTTAAGACTACCAGAAAAATGCAACAACTACTATCTCAATTCCTACCATCACCGAATGTCCGAATCGTGTATACGTGTTATAAATAGTAAATTTTAATATTTTTGCTATGACATCTTTGGAATTTTATGTTAGAAAGTATAAAGTAAAAAAAGCGAAGAACCATCCCCAAAGTGCCTTAATGGTAACACAGATGCGGTATCAGAAAATAATCCTAAAAGGACAAAGCTAAAAGTTCTAGAAAAAATTTAAAAAATTTATCCCTGGGTTTAGTCACAAACAGGTTTTATCCCTAACTTCACAATATTTCAGGTTCATCTCTGTTTTAACCGGCCCCGGCCCCCTCTTCTGTTGTTGGAACTTGGAACTAGTAATAGTTCTGTTGCACAAAATTGGTGGTTTGTATTGTTTCTAATGAAAAATGTTTATCACGTTGTCCACGACTATGGCACTATATGTCTGCAAAACAATATTTGGAGTATGATTTTCCTCATACTAATCCATTTAGAATGTGGAGTTCTTGTAATGCCCCTAACTTACAAAACGTACAAAATGATATCAAAAGGAACTTAAAGGACAAAAGGGGCATTAATCTTATTCAAAGTCAAACCAAAGTTAAACCAAAGTCAAAGTAACAAAATATTCAAAAGTACTTATAATCCAACATAAAGAACTAAAGCTTGAAGAACTCTAAGGCCAAAGGTGTTAAGTCCAAATCGTTCTACGCACTTCGCTCGTTCCCAGTGCCCCCTTGATCACCTGCCGTATAAGAAAGAAAAAGGAATACGGCCGAGCAAAAGCTCAGTGAACGGATATGACAAAAGCAAGAATATAGTATGAAAAGTGAAGACATATTTTTATAAACCGACTTATTTTCGAAACAAACTTATTTCAAATCAAAGTACAAATATGTATAATTCCACAATATATTATAAATCAAGTATATATATATCAAATACAAAAAAACCAAGTTTCATAAAATAATGCATCTAAGAGTCAAACAAATAACTTATCAGGGCCGAATGAAATCATAGGGTAGCTACTCCACTAATCATTCATTTTTGGTGCGAAACGCCTCGTATGACACTACGATAAGCGCCCACCGTCAAACAAAATATTACCTAGGACCGATCCATACGCCTCCTATCAAAATATAATATAATGAGCTCGAACCACTACCGGGTTATCAAAAGGAGACGCCGTAGATCAAATCAAATACACCGCTACGGCCGGTGCCACGTCATCGGTGTCACAATAACGCACCCATGGGACCTCCATGGATAGGTTACTCTTATATGCATATCTTAAGAAACCGTTTTGACCGACTTATAAACTTAAATATATATCGAATATGTTTTCAAATGACAAAACTAGTTTTCGGACAAATAAATAATTTTATTTATTTATCTAGAATTGCTAGAGACAAAATGAAGTGAATAAAAGGATTGGGACTTGGGTGGAATAAGAGTTGCAAGTAATTCAAAGGCTTTAACTTTCAAGCATCATCTTCTTTTGGTAAGTTTTTAATTATAAATTTTATAATACTTTTAACACATAATTGTTACTTCATCTAAACAGATCTTTTAGTTGGTCGATTTATTTATTTATTTTAATTTTGTTTTGATAAATTAGTCATGTAGTGATATAAGAAATAAATCACTTATGGTTAGGGTAGTAAAACAAACTAGAATAAATACTATACATACATGCTACTCAACAAAATCAAAAGTTGTTGTCTAAAGTGTCCAACATATCTCTTTTGTTTATTGCAAATATATTATAATCGACTTTTATGATCTAACTATATCCATTTTCAACTTTTTGGATTAAACTTGTCTGCTTTGTATTGTAAATTTAATTAAGGTTTGAAACAATATCTTGTAAAAAAATGGGTTCATTTTCACGATAAGATTTCTTTGTGGTGTCGCACGTGTTTAAAGAGTTTAGGTATACAAATCATCTATGGGAAATAAGATGTATAGAAAAATAACTCTCAGTTTACTTAAAGCACCTAAATTAAGTTTATAGTTATAGTTTATAATAAAAACTTAATTCACGTGAATTGCGAATAAGCATCAAATATGCTGGATGTAAATGAGCCTAACAATAACAATTATAAAAATATTGATAGATTACAATTTATAGATAAATAAATAAAGCTGTTGTAATGACATATATAATCACAACAGAATCTTATATTAAACTCGGGAAGAAAAAAGGGGGAAATAATAATAATTAAGGATATTACATACTCCCTATTTGAATATATTTTGTGCTTATACTCTTGTATATGATTAGATTCGGTTTGGTGATCGCGTTTCGTTGGTGGCTCTTGCAATTTTGAATTCGTTGTGATCGGCGATAAGGTACGGATATTCTAGATCGTGTTAGGATCTTTTCGGTACAATTCTTCCTCTTAAAACTTTGTTTGTATATATATATAATAGTACGGATATTCTAGATCGTGTTAGGATCTTTTCGGTACAATTCTTCCTCTTAAAACTTTGTTTGTTATATATATATATAATAGTACGGATATTCTAGAGGTTATTAGGAGCTTTTCGGTACAATCTTTTCTCTCAAAACTTTATTTGTTATATATATATAATAGTACGGATATTCTAGGTGGTATTAGGATTCCTTTCCGGTACAATCTTTCCTCTCAAAACTTTATTTGATTAAATGTGTAATTTTTATGAAAATAACGTGTTATCTGCAAAGTTATTTGTTTGTTATCCTTTGTATAAGTATTGTGATATCCCTACCTTTTGATGTACTAACGAGGTTGCCTTCATGATTATTGATTGGGGAATCATAATATTTTGTTATCGATAGTTGTGTCAAAACCGTCTCTTGAAACCCGATTCGAAAACTGTCCCTAAAAAAGGTGGGTTTGGTGTGTTACATTTGATGCGATGAATTGTGCACTAATATGTCCCTTGAATATTCGTTGGCCGAGAGATAATACAGTCGCATTTTATGAATCATATTAATTGGCCCCGAAAGATTAATACAGTCGCATTTTGTGATTCATGATATGTCCCTCGAATATTCCTTGACCTGAAATATTAATACAGTCGCATATTATGAGTTTTGATGACTCTATTAGAATTTTGTATGAATTGGGTAGACAGAGATGTGGTTTTAAGTCAAATATAAAATGTCTCAAAATATATACTTTTAAATTATTTATTTGTCCGAAAACTAGTTTTGTCATTTGAAAACATATTCGATATATATTTAAGTTTATAAGTCGGTCAAAACGGTTTATTAAGATATGCATATAAGAGTAACCTATCCATGGAGGTCCCATGGGCGCGTTATTGTGACACCGATGACGTGGCACCGGCCGTAGCGGTGTATTTGATTTGATCTACGGCGTCTCCTTTTGATAACCCGGTAGTGGTTCGAGCTCATTATATTATATTTTGATAGGAGGCGTATGGATCGGTCCTAGGTAATATTTTGTTTGACGGTGGGCGCTTATCGTAGTGTCATACGAGGCGTTTCGCACCAAAAATGAATGATTAGTGGAGTAGCTACCCTATGATTTCATTCGGCCCTGATAAGTTATTTGTTTGTTATCCTTTGTATAAGTATTGTGATATCCCTACCTTTTGATGTACTAACGAGGTTGCCTTCATGATTATTGATTGGGGAATCATAATATTTTGTTTGACTCTTAGATGCATTATTTTATGAAACTTGGTTTTTTTGTATTTGATATATATATACTTGATTTATAATATATTGTGGAATTATACATATTTGTACTTTGATTTGAAATAAGTTTGTTTCGAAAATAAGTCGGTTTATAAAAATATGTCTTCACTTTTCATACTATATTCTTGCTTTTGTCATATCCGTTCACTGAGCTTTTGCTCAGCCGTATTCCTTTTTCTTTCTTATACGGCAGGTGATCAAGGGGGCACTGGGAACGAGCGAAGAGCGTAGAACGATTTGGACTTAGCACCTTTGGCCTTAGAGTTCTTCAAGCTTTAGTTCTTTATGTTGGATTATAAGTACTTTTGAATATTTTGTTACTTTGACTTTGGTTTAACTTTGGTTTGACTTTGAATAAGATTAATGCCCCTTTTGTCCTTTAAGTTCCTTTTGATATCATTTTGTACGTTTTGTAAGTTAGGGGCGTTAAAGTTCTCCTTTGTACAGTGAAAATACACCGGTTAATTTTTTTTTGGGGTAAGAGGTAATACACCGTGTGAATTGCATTCAACAAATAAAAGGTTTGGGCAATATGACCGAGGTTTATATTGACTGGTTACATCAAACACACCAATGTGTTGGAATATGATCACGTTAAATAAATGCATGTCCGAAAATGTTTAAGCCTACGGGGTCACACGCAATGACACTTAGATATCCGGTAATATGTATATATTGTATCTACATATTTATAATCACCAAATTAAGAGAAATGATAATTGGACATTATTAACTAGATATGTTAATTAGAATTATTATATTATATATATAAATATATATATTATATATATATATTAAATATTAATTAATAATTAATGTATATATATATATATATATATATATATATATATATATATATATATATATATATATATATATATATATATATATATATATATATATATATATATATATATATATATATATATATATATATATATATATATATATATATATATATATATATATATATATATATATATATATATATATATATATATATATATATATATATATATATATATATATATATATATATATATATATATATATATATATATATATATATATATATATATATATATATATATATATATATATATATATATATATATATATATATATATATATATATATATATATATATATATATATATATATATATATATATATATATATATATATATATATATATATATATATATATATATATATATATATATATATATATATATATATATATATATATATATATATATATATATATATATATATATATATATATATATATATATATATATATATATATATATATATATATATATATATATATATATATATATATATATATATATATATATATATATATATATATATATATATATATATATATATATATATATATATATATATATATATATATATATATATATATATATATATATATATATATATATATATATATATATATATATATATATATATATATATATATATATATATATATATATATATATATATATATATATATATATATATATATATATATATATATATATATATATATATATATATATATATATATATATATATATATATATATATATATATATATATATATATATATATATATATATATATATATATATATATATATATATATATATATATATATATATATATATATATATATATATATATATATATATATATATATATATATATATATATATATATATATATATATATATATATATATATATATATATATATATATATATATATATATATATATATATATATATATATATATATATATATATATATATATATATATATATATATATATATATATATATATATATATATATATATATATATATATATATATATATATATATATATATATATATATATATATATATATATATATATATATATATATATATATATATATATATATATATATATATATATATATATATATATATATATATATATATATATATATATATATATATATATATATATATATATATATATATATATATATATATATATATATATATATATATATATATATATATATATATATATATATATATATATATATATATATATATATATATATATATATATATATATATATATATATATATATATATATATATATATATATATATATATATATATATATATATATATATATATATATATATATATATATATATATATATATATATATATATATATATATATATATATATATATATATATATATATATATATATATATATATATATATATATATATATATATATATATATATATATATATATATATATATATATATATATATCTTAAACAGAATATACATGCGTGTGAACCGCGTATATAAATAGGCCATGCTTGCGTGTGAACCGCGTGCGTGTGAACCGCGTAAAATATATATATGCTTGCGTGTGAACCGCGTATAAACATATATTAAGCTTGCGTGTGAACCGCGTGCGTGTGAACCGCGTATATAAATACCATGCTTGCGTGTGAACCGCGTATAAACATATATTAAGCTTGCGTGTGAACCGCGTATAAACATATATTAGCTTGCGTGTGAACCGCGTATAAACATATATTAGCTTGCGTGTGAACCGCGTATAAACATATATATAGCTTGCGTGTGAACCGCGTATAAACATATATTAGCTTGCGTGTGAACCGCGTATAAACATATATTAGCTTGCGTGTGAACCGCGTATAAACATATATTAGCTTGCGTGTGAACCGCGTATAAACATATATATAGCTTGCGTGTGAACCGCGTATAAACATATATTAGCTTGCGTGTGAACCGCGTATAAACATATATTAGCTTGCGTGTGAACCGCGTATAAACATATATTAGCTTGCGTGTGAACCGCGTATAAACATATATTAGCTTGCGTGTGAACCGCGTATAAACATATATTAGCTTGCGTGTGAACCGCGTATAAACATATATATAGCTTGCGTGTGAACCGCGTATAAACATATATTAGCTTGCGTGTGAACCGCGTATAAACATATATTAGCTTGCGTGTGAACCGCGTATAAACATATATTAGCTTGCGTGTGAACCGCGTATAAACATATATATAGCTTGCGTGTGAACCGCGTATAAACATATATTAGCTTGCGTGTGAACCGCGTATAAACATATATTAGCTTGCGTGTGAACCGCGTATAAACATATATTAGCTTGCGTGTGAACCGCGTATAAACATATATTAGCTTGCGTGTGAACCGCGTATAAACATATATTAGCTTGCGTGTGAACCGCGTATAAACATATATATAGCTTGCGTGTGAACCGCGTATAAACATATATTAGCTTGCGTGTGAACCGCGTATAAACATATATTAGCTTGCGTGTGAACCGCGTATAAACATATATTCGCGTGCGTGTGAACCGCGTAAAATATATATATATGCTTGCGTGTGAACCGCGTATAAACATATATTAAGCTTGCGTGTGAACCGCGTATATAAATACCAAGCTTGCGTGTGAACCGCGATAAACATATATTAAGCTTGCGTGTGAACCGCGTATAAACATATATTAGCTTGCGTGTGAACCGCGTATAAACATATATTAAGCTTGCGTGTGAACCGCGTATAAACATATATATAGCTTGCGTGTGAACCGCGTATAAACATATATTAAGCTTGCGTGTGAACCGCGTATAAACATATATTAGCTTGCGTGTGAACCGCGTATAAACATATATTAAGCTTGCGTGTGAACCGCGTATAAACATATATATAAGCTTGCGTGTGAACCGCGTATAAACATATATTAGCTTGCGTGTGAACCGCGTATAAACATATATTAAGCTTGCGTGTGAACCGCGTATAAACATATATTAGCTTGCGTGTGAACCGCGTATAAACATATATTAAGCTTGCGTGTGAACCGCGTATAAACATATATTAGCTTGCGTGTGAACCGCGTATAAAATATATATAAGCTTGCGTGTGAACCGCGTATAAACATATATTAAGCTTGCGTGTGAACCGCGTATAAACATATATTAAGCTTGCGTGTGAACCGCGTATAAACATATATTAAGCTTGCGTGTGAACCGCGTATAAACATATATTAAGCTTGCGTGTGAACCGCGTATAAACATATATTAAGCTTGCGTGTGAACCGCGTATAAACATATATTAAGCTTGCGTGTGAACCGCGTATAAACATATATTAAGCTTGCGTGTGAACCGCGTATAAACATATATTAAGCTTGCGTGTGAACCGCGTATAAACATATATTAGCTTGCGTGTGAACCGCGTATAAACATATATATAAGCTTGCGTGTGAACCGCGTATAAACATATATTAAGCTTGCGTGTGAACCGCGTATAAACATATATTAAGCTTGCGTGTGAACCGCGTATAAACATATATTAGCTTGCGTGTGAACCGCGTATAAACATATATTAAGCTTGCGTGTGAACCGCGTATAAACATATATTAGCTTGCGTGTGAACCGCGTATAAACATATATTAAGCTTGCGTGTGAACCGCGTATAAACATATATTAAGCTTGCGTGTGAACCGCGTATAAACATATAGTATGTTTGAGTGTGTACCGCACAAGTCAAGTAGAACAAAGCGTATATGAACATCCCAACACATTCCCAATATCCATCAATCACTCTAAACAACGCGTACATACACTTCGGAGGATTTTACTTTCATCGAGTTCTAGATGCTTATGTATAGGGTCACCCGCAGCCTTCCCACCACATCTAAAACCTTTTGAAAGTAAAACCGACCTCTATGTATACACTACTATCCTAATTTATTTAACAATATCACAATCTCATACAAACCCATCAAGCACTAAAGCAAAACTATCCATCATTCATCCAATGTCACCAACTAGACATTTTGTACGTGAGTAAAATCAAACAACACCAACAATCATTTACAAACACAATTAACAAGTAATCACATAAGTTTACACTTTTCAGCCCGAATCTCAAGCGAGTAGGGAACTACGGAACTCACCTTGATTTCCAAGCAAACGACAAGTTAATATTGAGCTATAAATGTCCAACGACCGCCACGTGCCCACAACCTATCAATATATATCATGGTGTCATCAAAATCAACTCTATAACCCTACACAAGTTGGTTAAGTAAGTTTGAGTCGCGCCAAAATCCCACAACGCCTTAATGACTCTCCCGAGCATGAACTATAACACTTTGACCCGACATTTTTAGAAATGGAAAAGGATTCAGATCAAAAGGACTTTACCATGAGAAAGTAGACTCTCTCACGATTCCAACGATAGGTCATATGACTCAATTGGACTTACGGATCAAAAGTTACGATATTTCAAAATAAATCAGGTTTTGCTGTTCTGGAGGAAAGGTGCGGAGCACCAAAGAGGAGGTGCGACGCACCAAATGCTCAGAAATGCCCAGATCAGTTCCAAACAAGCCAAACACGAACCAAACTCAACCCAAACTCAATTTTTGATCACCAAATCGACTAGTGATGTTTCAAGACTCATTTTAAAGCTTATACAAACATATTTCAACATAAATAAACATAACCCCTATCTTAGTTTCGATTCATAACATCATAATCACATCCAAATCATTCAAACCCTAAATAAACCTAATTTGACCCAAAACAAGATTTAAGCCGATTTAGGACTTGTAAACGTTCAAGATGACTAGAAATGCATAATCACATCCAAATCATTCAAACCCTAAATAAACCTAATTTGACCCAAAACAAGATTTAAGCCGATTTAGGACTTGTAAACGTTCAAGATGACTAGAAATGCATAAACTAACATAAATAGAAGTAAATGGGATGAATTAGACTCACCAAAACTTCTCTTTGAGCTAGAACCCGAAATTAGGTCAAAATGGGTAAAACCTTGCACTAAGACTTTGATTCTTCGATATGGTGACAAAGAGATGGAGACGAAGATGATTCCCGAGTTAAACTAGTTCCAAAACGCCAAATGATGCTAGAGAAATGAAGAGAGGAGATGGTTTGGTCTTTCTTTCTACTTAGAGAGAAAAGAGAAAGAAAGAAAGAAAGAAAGAAAGAAAGAAAGGAGAAGAGAGAAAGAAAGAAAGAAAGAAAGAAATGAAAAAGAAAGAAAGAAAGAAAGAAAGAAAGAAAGAAAGAAAGAAAGAAAGAAAGCCTTCTATTGAAAACTGAAAGAGGTAAGTGATCAATGAAAGTTAATGACGCAAGTACACAACTCAATAGAAAAAACACTTTCATCAATGAAAGAAAGAAAGAAAGAAAGAAAGAAAGAAAGAAAGAAAGAAAGAAAGAAAGAAAGAAAGAAAGAAAGAAAGAAAGAAAGAAAGAAAGAAAGAAAGAAAGAAAGAAAGAAAGAAAGAAAGAAAGAAAGAAAGAAAGAAAGAAAGAAAGAAAGAAAGAAAGAAAGAAAGAAAGAAAGAAAGAAAGAAAGAAAGAAAGAAAGAAAGAAAGAAAGAAAGAAAGAAAGAAAGAAAGAAAGAAAGAAAGAAAGAAAGAAAGAAAGAAAGAAAGAAAGAAAGAAAGAAAGAAAGAAAGAAAGAAAGAAAGAAAGAAAGAAAGAAAGAAAGAAAGAAAGAAAGAAAGAAAGAAAGAAAGAAAGAAAGAAAGAAAGAAAGAAAGAAAGAAAGAAAGAAAGAAAGAAAGAAAGAAAGAAAGAAAGAAAGAAAGAAAGAAAGAAAGAAAGAAAGAAAGAAAGAAAGAAAGAAAGAAAGAAAGAAAGAAAGAAAGAAAGAAAGAAAGAAAGAAAGAAAGAAAGAAAGAAAGAAAGAAAGAAAGAAAGAAAGAAAGAAAGAAAGAAAGAAAGAAAGAAAGAAAGAAAGAAAGAAAGAAAGAAAGAAAGAAAGAAAGAAAGAAAGAAAGAAAGAAAGAAAGAAAGAAAGAAAGAAAGAAAGAAAGAAAGAAAGAAAGAAAGAAAGAAAGAAAGAAAGAAAGAAAGAAAGAAAGAAAGAAAGAAAGAAAGAAAGAAAGAAAGAAAGAAAGAAAGAAAGAAAGAAAGAAAGAAAGAAAGAAAGAAAGAAAGAAAGAAAGAAAGAAAGAAAGAAAGAAAGAAAGAAAGAAAGAAAGAAAGAAAGAAAGAAAGAAAGAAAGAAAGAAAGAAAGAAAGAAAGAAAGAAAGAAAGAAAGAAAGAAAGAAAGAAAGAAAGAAAGAAAGAAAGAAAGAAAGAAAGAAAGAAAGAAAGAAAGAAAGAAAGAAAGAAAGAAAGAAAGAAAGAAAGAAAGAAAGAAAGAAAGAAAGAAAGAAAGAAAGAAAGAAAGAAAGAAAGAAAGAAAGAAAGAAAGAAAGAAAGAAAGAAAGAAAGAAAGAAAGAAAGAAAGAAAGAAAGAAAGAAAGAAAGAAAGAAAGAAAGAAAGAAAGAAAGAAAGAAAGAAAGAAAGAAAGAAAGAAAGAAAGAAAGAAAGAAAGAACCAAATATTTCGTTGACTTAAATTGTTAGTCAAGTTGCACGTAAAGTCAAACGGTCAAAACTCACGGATGTTACAAATAAAACCTAGTCCAAGTCAAAAGATGTTAGCTTGAAGGTTAAGTTATTAGGGATATATTTATATCTTATATATATCTTAATAATTAACCCTAAGAAGATAACTAAAAAAATATCTCTCTCTCGGTCGAAGGGTCGAACATAACACAACAATCACGACTTTTGTACCATTTGTGAACTTACATCATTATCTTCTATACTGGAAAAGAGACATGTAACAGTAACATTTTGTCCTTACATATATATATATATATATATATATATATATATATATATATATATATATATATATATATATATATATATATATATATATATATATATATATATATATATATATATATATATATATATATATATATATATATATATATATATATATATATATATATATATATATATATATATATATATATATATATATATATATATATATATATATATATATATATATATATATATATATATATATATATATATATATATATATATATATATATATATATATATATATATATATATATATATATATATATATATATATATATATATATATATATATATATATATATATATATATATATATATATATATATATATATATATATATATATATATATATATATATATATATATATATATATATATATATATATATATATATATATATATATATATATATATATATATATATATATATATATATATATATATATATATATATATATATATATATATATATATATATATATATATATATATATATATATATATATATATATATATATATATATATATATATATATATATATATATATATATATATATATATATATATATATATATATATATATATATATATATATATATATATATATATATATATATATATATATATATATATATATATATATATATATATATATATATATATATATATATATATATATATATATATATATATATATATATATATATATATATATATATATATATATATATATATATATATATATATATATATATATATATATATATATATATATATATATATATATATATATATATATATATATATATATATATATATATATATATATATATATATATATATATATATATATATATATATATATATATATATATATATATATATATATATATATATATATATATATATATATATATATATATATATATATATATATATATATATATATATATATATATATATATATATATATATATATATATATATATATATATATATATATATATATATATATATATATATATATATATATATATATATATATATATATATATATATATATATATATATATATATATATATATATATATATATATATATATATATATATATATATATATATATATATATATATATATATATATATATATATATATATATATATATATATATATATATATATATATATATATATATATATATATATATATATATATATATATATATATATATATATATATATATATATATATATATATATATATATATATATATATATATATATATATATATATATATATATATATATATATATATATATATATATATATATATATATATATATATATATATATATATATATATATATATATATATATATATATATATATATATATATATATATATATATATATATATATATATATATATATATATATATATATATATATATATATATATATATATATATATATATATATATATATATATATATATATATATATATATATATATATATATATATATATATATATATATATATATATATATATATATATATATATATATATATATATATATATATATATATATATATATATATATATATATATATATATATATATATATATATATATATATATATATATATATATATATATATATATATATATATATATATATATATATATATATATATATATATATATATATATATATATATATATATATATATATATATATATATATATATATATATATATATATATATATATATATATATATACCATTAAACATTGGGTTCCTTTAAATGTTCCTGAAGACATGAAACCAATTGTGAATTCTGTTTGGGATAAACCAGAAATAGCGTTAGAAATGTATGAAAAATATGCCGAAAAAGCTGGTTTTGTAGTTCGCAAAGCATCGGTAAAATATAGGAAGGATCGTACTGTATCAAACAAGTACTATGTGTGCAATAAAGAAGGTAATCGAAAGAAAGTTCAAGCAATTGACACATTAATGAATGATGTGCCTGAAAGTAGTAGAACTCGTCGAAATTCTAACTACGCAATTACTGGTTGTGAAGCCCGTATTAAGTTGAAAAACAAAAAAGGTACTGATTTTTGGGTGTTATATGAATTTGAAAAGAAGCATAACCATCCTATGATAGACGAGAGAAACAAACATTTGTCAAAACCTTGTAGGAAACTCTTATTTGAGGACCAGGTTTTTATCCAAAACGTTTCGACAAATAATATAGGTGCTACAAAGGCATATAGGTTACGTGCGGCCATGAAAGGAGGGTACCAGAATGTTCGGGGAACTGTAGATGATTATAAGAACACGAAAGCAGCCATTAACCTTTTCGTGGGTAATAGGGATGCACAGATGCTTGTCGATAAATTAGAAAACAGATCAGTGTGTTTGCCTGAGTTTTCGTTTGATTATAAATGCGATAAAGATGAGCTGGTTTGTCTTTTCTTTGCTGATGAAACATCAAAGTGCAACTACAAAGAGTTTGGAGATGTCATTGCTTTTGATGCGACGTACAACACAAACAAGTAATAGTTCATGGTTCTCTTTTGTTTGCTATATATATGTATATCATGTACAATTCATATAACGACATTCATTTTCGTCTAGGTACAAGATGGTGTTTGTGCCTTTTACAGGTGTTGACAATCACAATAAACGTGTGACATTCGGCGCCGGTCTTTTGAAAAACGAAGACATACCATCTTACTCTTGGCTACTTAAAGCATTTATGAATGCCCACACCCATCAGCCAACCCTAGTGCTAACTGACCAGGACCCATCATTGAAAACAGCAGTTGCTGAACAAATGCCTGAATCAACCCACCGACTTTGTATGTGGCACATAATGAACAAGTTGCCATCCAAGGTACCATATAGTGCTGAAGAATTTGAAACAAGATGGAATTTGTTGATTGAGGAGTTTGAGTTGGAAGACCAGAAATGGTTAAAAGACATGTACAATATTCGAAACATGTGGATTCCAGCATTTTTCCATCATTTATGGATTTTTTGTTTCAGTTTGATCATTGCCATCAACTTTCATTTTTTAGGACAATTTATGGATTTTTTTGTTTCAACTTTCATTGTTTTACCAGTGATTGTTTATTACTTAGAATCATTAGCAGTCAAATACCAAGTGCAGGCATACATGTGCTCATACGAATATTCGTTGCACAATATCACTAATAGTCAATAAAAATTAGTTGCATACATGCACTCATATGCTAGTCTGTTGCTTATAACCAATAATAGTCAGATACAAAGTAGTTGGATACATGTACTCATATGGTTGTGTTGCTTATAACTAATAATAGTCAGATACAAAGTAGTTGGATACATGTACTCATATGGTTGTGTTGCTTATAACCAATAATAGTCAGATACAAAGTAGTTGGATACATGTACTCATATGGTTGTGTTGCTTATAACCAATAATAGTCAGATACAAAGTAGTTGGATACATGTACTCATATGGTTGTGTTGCTTATAACCAATAATAGTCAGATACAAAGTAGTTGGATACATGTACTCATATGGTTGTGTTGCTTATAACCAATAATAGTCAGATACAAAGTAGTTGGATACATGTACTCATATGGTTGTGTTGCTTATAACCAATAATAGTCAGATACAAAGTAGTTGGATACATGTACTCATATGGTTTGTTGCTTATAACCAATAATAGTCAGATACAAATTAGTTGCATACATGCACTCATATGCTAGTCTGTTGCTTATAACCAATAATAGTCAGATACAAAGTAGTTGGATACATGTACTCATATGGTTGTGTTGCTTATAACTAATAATAGTCAGATACAAAGTAGTTGGATACATGTACTCATATGGTTGTGTTGCTTATAACCAATAATAGTCAGATACAAAGTAGTTGGATACATGTACTCATATGGTTGTGTTGCTTATAACCAATAATAGTCAGATACAAAGTAGTTGGATACATGTACTCATATGGTTGTGTTGCTTATAACCAATAATAGTCAGATACAAAGTAGTTGGATACATGTACTCATATGGTTGTGTTGCTTATAACCAATAATAGTCAGATACAAAGTAGTTGGATACATGTACTCATATGGTTGTGTTGCTTATAACCAATAATAGTCAGATACAAAGTAGTTGGATACATGTACTCATATGGTTGTGTTGCTTATAACCAATAATAGTCAGATACAAAGTAGTTGGATACATGTACTCATATGGTTGTGTTGCTTATAACCAATAATAGTCAGATACAAAGTAGTTGGATACATGTACTCATATGGTTTGTTGCTTATAACCAATAATAGTCAGATACAAATTAGTTGCATACATGCACTCATATGCTAGTCTGTTGCTTATAACCAATAATAGTCAGATACAAAGTAGTTGGATACATGTACTCATATGGTTGTGTTGCTTATAACTAATAATAGTCAGATACAAAGTAGTTGGATACATGTACTCATATGGTTGTGTTGCTTATAACCAATAATAGTCAGATACAAAGTAGTTGGATACATGTACTCATATGGTTGTGTTGCTTATAACAACAATCGATTCAATTCAAGTAATTAATACGCAACTCCTATAGCTAGTGTTATATAAATATTACCAATGTTTTTGGAGCTTTTCCATATTTTTGTTCAACTGCCAATAATACTACTTGGTTGTCAATAATATCATAGGATGGTGTCTTTAGATTGTAACAGATTAAGTAGTAATGCCTGTCTTGTAGAATAGGAAAGAAAATCTGCAAGTAACAATCAAATCAATTAGTTTCAACCATTCCTACTTTTTTAACAGGTATGCATATGATTAGTATTTGTTTCCCATACCAGGTCAACATCTTTCAGGGTCATCAATGCAGGATTTGAGCTAACTTCCACAAGGCCTGACATGAATAACTTCATCCTCGCTGCCTCATCTTTATCTTGCTGATTAATGCAATTTCCTTGTAGCACATGTGTTATGAAGATCACTATATATTAGGTGGTTTACTATATAAAAAAGAGATTTTGTTTATACCGTCATCCCTGTGTGACAGAATAATCTAAATGGTGAGGAGATGTTTCTTTTCTCTTCATCAATGTTTAACAGTGCAGCCCAACCGTCTATAACATCTACAGCTACCCAACCTTGTCGTGCAAGGCTACAAACCGAGTCACGCACACTCTCACTTCCATCTTTTGTCGCAAAAACAATATCCCTGTTACATAAAATATAAATACAAGATACTATTTGTGCATACATGCTCACAATCGTCGAAACATAAATAGATTGCCTTAACAAAATCCAAACTCAAATCGATAGATGTTTCATACGTGTTATTGACATTGTTGCCGGCTGGTTTATTCCTGCTCCTGTTACTTCTTCTTCTTCCAGATGATTCTACATTCAAAATAATAATTTTAAACCCTAGTTATAAATATTTTTTAATCTGAATAATTTTTTTTTTACTATTTCAAACATTATAATACAACATTTACCTGTTTCATCTTTTTTTTTTTTTTTTTTTTTTTTTTTTTTTTTTTTTTTTTTTTTTTTTTTTTTTTTTTTTTTTTTTTTTTTTTTTTTTTTTTTTTTTTTTTTTTTTTTTTTTTTTTTTTTTTTTTTTTTTTTTTTTTTTTTTTTTTTTTTTTTTTTTTTTTTTTTTTTTTTTTTTTTTTTTTTTTTTTTTTTTTTTTTTTTTTTTTTTTTTTTTTTTTTTTTTTTTTTTTTTTTTTTTTTTTTTTTTTTTTTTTTTTTTTTTTTTTTTTTTTTTTTTTTTTTTTTTTTTTTTTTTTTTTTTTTTTTTTTTTTTTTTTTTTTTTTTTTTTTTTTTTTTTTTTTTTTTTTTTTTTTTTTTTTTTTTTTTTTTTTTTTTTTTTTTTTTTTTTTTTTTTTTTTTTTTTTTTTTTTTTTTTTTTTTTTTTTTTTTTTTTTTTTTTTTTTTTTTTTTTTTTTTTTTTTTTTTTTTTTTTTTTTTTTTTTTTTTTTTTTTTTTTTTTTTTTTTTTTTTTTTTTTTTTTTTTTTTTTTTTTTTTTTTTTTTTTTTTTTTTTTTTTTTTTTTTTTTTTTTTTTTTTTTTTTTTTTTTTTTTTTTTTTTTTTTTTTTTTTTTTTTTTTTTTTTTTTTTTTTTTTTTTTTTTTTTTTTTTTTTTTTTTTTTTTTTTTTTTTTTTTTTTTTTTTTTTTTTTTTCTAATTTTTTCCCCCTTTTCTACAAAAAATATTTTAAAAAAAAAAATTTATACTTTTTGCATCGGTGATTAGACAGCTAACTAAAAGTCCAAAACTTTTGCCGCCAGAGTTTAATCTTAGCTACTTTTTTCGCATAACTTCGAGTTTTTTAACTTTATCCACCAAAGTTTCATAACTTTTGCCACGAAAATTTGGTTTTCAACTTAATGTCTTTTAACTTTTATCACGAGAGTTTTGTTTTTCTCCCGGGCCAACGCCCGGGTAGAAATGGTTTTTTTTTTTTCTCTAATTTTTTCCCCCTTTTCTACAAAAACTATTTAAAAAAGAAAAAAATTTATACTTTTTGCATCGGTGATTAGACAGCTAACTAAAAGTCCAAAACTTTTGCCGCCAGAGTTTAATCTTAGCTACTTTTTTCGCATAACTTCGAGTTTTTTAACTTTATCCACCAAAGTTTCATAACTTTTGCCACGAAAATTTGGTTTTCAACTTAATGTCTTTTAACTTTTATCACGAGAGTTTTGTTTTTCTCCCGGGCCAACGCCCGGGTAGAAATGGTTTTTTTTTTCTCTAATTTTTTCCCCCTTTTCTACAAAAACTATTTAAAAAAAAAAAAATTTATACTTTTTGCATCGGTGATTAGACAGCTAACTAAAAGTCCAAAACTTTTGCCGCCAGAGTTTAATCTTAGCTACTTTTTTCGCATAACTTCGAGTTTTTTAACTTTATCCACCAAAGTTTCATAACTTTTGCCACGAAAATTTGGTTTTCAACTTAATGTCTTTTAACTTTTATCACGAGAGTTTTGTTTTTCTCCCGGGCCAACGCCCGGGTAGAAATGGTTTTTTTTTTCTCTAATTTTTTCCCCCTTTTCTACAAAAACTATTTAAAAAAAAAAAAATTTATACTTTTTGCATCGGTGATTAGACAGCTAACTAAAAGTCCAAAACTTTTGCCGCCAGAGTTTAATCTTAGCTACTTTTTTCGCATAACTTCGAGTTTTTTAACTTTATCCACCAAAGTTTCATAACTTTTGCCACGAAAATTTGGTTTTCAACTTAATGTCTTTTAACTTTTATCACGAGAGTTTTGTTTTTCTCCCGGGCCAACGCCCGGGTAGAAATGGTTTTTTTTTTCTCTAATTTTTTCCCCCTTTTCTACAAAAACTATTTAAAAAAAGAAAAAAATTTATACTTTTTGCATCGGTGATTAGACAGCTAACTAAAAGTCCAAAACTTTTGCCGCCAGAGTTTAATCTTAGCTACTTTTTTCGCATAACTTCGAGTTTTTTAACTTTATCCACCAAAGTTTCATAACTTTTGCCACGAAAATTTGGTTTTCAACTTAATGTCTTTTAACTTTTATCACGAGAGTTTTGTTTTTCTCCCGGGCCAACGCCCGGGTAGAAATGGTTTTTTTTTTCTCTAATTTTTTCCCCCTTTTCTACAAAAACTATTTAAAAAAAAAAAAATTTATACTTTTTGCATCGGTGATTAGACAGCTAACTAAAAGTCCAAAACTTTTGCCGCCAGAGTTTAATCTTAGCTACTTTTTTCGCATAACTTCGAGTTTTTTAACTTTATCCACCAAAGTTTCATAACTTTTGCCACGAAAATTTGGTTTTCAACTTAATGTCTTTTAACTTTTATCACGAGAGTTTTGTTTTTCTCCCGGGCCAACGCCCGGGTAGAAATGGTTTTTTTTTTCTCTAATTTTTTCCCCCTTTTCTACAAAAACTATTTAAAAAAAAAAAAATTTATACTTTTTGCATCGGTGATTAGACAGCTAACTAAAAGTCCAAAACTTTTGCCGCCAGAGTTTAATCTTAGCTACTTTTTTCGCATAACTTCGAGTTTTTTAACTTTATCCACCAAAGTTTCATAACTTTTGCCACGAAAATTTGGTTTTCAACTTAATGTCTTTTAACTTTTATCACGAGAGTTTTGTTTTTCTCCCGGGACAACGCCCGGGTAGAAATGCTTGTTTAATAATAATGATGGTCAATTTTGTTTGATGGTGGGATTTTTGAGTTCGACAGAAACATATAGTTGTGTCCATAAAAACAACAATAAAAGCAAACTATGAGTTTTAGGCTTTTGGTGATTCAAGATCTAACAATCTTCGGGTATTGTTCGACGTGTCGTGTGTGCGATCGTAGAGAGGTTTTACTTTAAACCCTAAATAATAATAATCTTATTATTAATTATTATTGGAAGCTAAGCTAAAAGGTACATATTCGATTCTTTACTTTGTTAATTATTATATTGCATATATGATTTATTCCGCTGCGTACTCGTGATTATTTATATGATAATTGTGCATGAATCCTAACAGTGGTATCACGAGCCTACTATGTGATATATTAGTTACAAAGTTCAAAACTTGAAGGGGGTTTAGGGTTGGTTCGATTTATTTAATAATTAAATATTAAAAATCGTTTTTTGTTTATTTATTTTAATTAAAATCGAAATTTAATAAAAATAAAATTAGGGTTTTTGTTTTTATTATTAATTCAACCTAATTAAGTTAATGGTTAAATTAAAACCCTCTATGCAAGTTTTGATTGTATGAATTGACATGTTTATTTGATAAATTGCATGTTTTATGTACTTTTAATTTAATGTTGTTAAATAGAAGTAAAAATCATAAGGAATTCATTCAAAATTCTTTATGATTATTACTTAGATATATTGATATAACTTGCTTAGTTAGATGGTCCAATAATTAGGGTTAATTATTTGATAATTGTGTGACTATGTGAATTTTTCGTGTGATTTTTCCTGTTTGACACCTGTTCACTAAATAATTCATATAAAATCAATTGTAATGAGTTAGGAGCTGTCCTTTGGACTGTAGATGCACGACTCATAGGGCTACAACTTTGTAGTTCTGGTCGAAGGCTGATTCGGACTGCAAATAGGACTAAACTGGTCGTGAAGCTTCTGGAAATTTTCAGTCAGCATGTTTATATGTATTTATTTGATAATTGTTTGTTTAAAGGCTTACGCAATCAAGGCAACTTGATGTATGTGGTCCTCTTATACATTAACCATAGTGACCATGTTTTAGGTGGCCCACCATAAATCATTGCAGGATTAATTGTTAATAGTTAGTAAGTTTATTATTTTGCTTTTATTATAAAGGGCTAAGTGCGTCGGAATGCAGTCAACTAATCACCAAAAGTTATTGTGTGCACGAACTCTAGGTCAGCTTTATTGTATTCAAGAAACTTGAAAAGCTGGTTATAGTAACAAGTAATTGGGATCCTAGCTTACGTGGCACCGGTTACCTTCACATAACACTAATTTTGTACCTTTTTAATTATTCTTTCTCTCTTACCTAGTTACTTTCCCATTTTCTTTTTTCTGTTCTTTCTTTTCCCAGAATCCCACTCAATCAACCACCATCATCATCAATTCATCATCATTTTCACTTTACAAATACCAATATACCATCGCCTCCTAAATGAATGAAAAGGAAATCAATAAACTGCTTTACATTACCAAAACACACACACACTGCCAGAAATGACAACGACAGTGGTTTGCTCGTCGATGGAGAGTTGGTGGTAGGGGGTAAACGAGAGTGAGAGTGACAGTGACAGATTGAAGCTTCGTTGCCTAACTTGTACAACCCAATGCCGAGAAATCACTGTGTGTATCAATGGATCGGTTTTCCGGCCATCGTATTTCCAATCTTTTTTTCGACCAGCCTTTTTTCCGGCCATTTGTGACAGAAAAAGGATGTTTTTCCGACCACCACGGTTTTCTCACAAACCAGCTCCCAAACACAACCCACTTCGTATACTCCGATACCGGAATCTATTCCCGGCGAAACTCCGGTAAGTAAGCATCAACTTTCCGTCCGCCGGAGATAAAACCCGATCCAGTCCAACCCTTTTTGAAATGATGGCTAATGAACCTGTGTGTTTGTTAGAATACAGTAAAAATTTTGGGATTTAAGTTTTATTATATGAGTAAATAAATTTGATTATTTGAAGAACATATGAAAGTGTATTCATTATATATTTTTGGATGGAAGAGAAACTGATGGGGGAGAAAATAACGAGATATAAGAAATGCTTACAATTCTTTGATGAATAACACTTGCAGATTCCTGGAAAATGGTTATATTTTTTTGCCTTGTGTTTATCTGTAAGCCGACTTATGGTGGTTGTTTTGAAGAAACGACGACGTTTTGTAAGTGGATAAATAGAATACGTTTTGTAACTGCCACGTAAGCAGTCAATGGGTCAAAGTGAAATTGATGACCTGCTAACTTCTTACCCGGTCACTTTTGCATGCTATGAGACTCTTGAACAAGTTTCTTGAATACAATAAAGCTGACCTAGAGTTCGTACACACAATAACTTTTGGTGATTAGTTGACTGCATTCCGGCGCACTTAGCCCTATTATAAATGGTGATGCAAAATTGTTTTATTGAAAAGAATAAACTTGACTAAGAAATATCAAAATATGATTTTGTTTTAATACAATTGGTGTCTTACAATCAAAAGATACACCGGCTCACTCATTTGAACAAACTCTAAGAGAGGTATAAGTCGGAGTGCGCTAGCCTTCTAAAAGAGCGGCTTTTTAATTGCGTATATCGCAAACCTTTGCTCCTGCGCTTATTTGTGCGTTCAAATGGAGCTACCGAGCTCTTTTTGTGTTGTTAAGACAATAAAAATGATTTTATTAAACATTATGTTATGAAGATGTGCATGAGTCTTCATACATAAAATTTTGATTCACATCAATTGCATTACCCAATTAAAGTTAAGTCTTTGCCACCCACTTTGCTAAGAACACTTGCAAGTGTTTTTTGCTCTACGTGAGACGTAGGTGAATTGTACCTCCAAGGTAAATTACTACTCATCGTGAGACGGTGGTAGACTATTTACAAGTTCTTAATTGGGCGACTTAAAGCGAGTTAAGCGGTGAGACCTTGACCCGTGGCATAAGATGGGACAAAACATGTTTACAACACACTTAATACCTCTATAAGTGTTGTTGTAAGTCCCATAAATCTAGGAATTGCACTTGTAATGCAATTACTGCTCGTCACTTACCTTTTGAGTATGTCATTTCTAGCAGATCAACTGATGAAATGATGGTATGCCAATTGGATCCTAGCCTTAATGAAATTAATCGTTAAATGATTTAACATTGGGTGATTATATTTCTTAAGGATTTATTATCGAAAATACCGATAATTGAACTTGAATCTGTTTTGTAAATGGCAACAAATCCTTCACAAAACATACACCAATCGGCTTTCAGGTCGATGCTAGAAAGATAAAAACTTTCTGAACCAATTTCAATGACTGGTATCGTCAACTGAGAATTGTTCTAAGAGCTGAAAAGAAAACCGATGTCCTTGAAAATCAGATACCCGTTATCCCTGACGTGAGTGTCACTGCTGTGCAGTTGGAAGCATACAATACTCAGTACGATAGACATATTGAGGTTGCTTGTTTGATGCTGGTAGCATGACTCCCGAGCTTCAAAAGCAATTCGGATTGCACAATCCGTATGATATGATCAGAGAACTCAAGTCTATGTACGAAAAAACAAGCTGGAGTTGAATTGTTTGAACTTGTTGAGTCACTCCATGATTTGAACACGAGTATGGGAAGCCGGTGAGCGCTCATGTACTCAAGATGAAGAGTTACTTTGAGCATTTGGAATGGTTAAACTATGCGTATCCTCTGCCTATTGCTATTGGCATGATTCTTAAGTCTCTTTCAAGGGATTTTGAGAATTTTGTGCGCAATTACAATATGCACAACATGAGCAAAACCATAGTTGAACTTCATGCCATGTTAATTGAGTTTGAGAAAAACCTTCCCAAGAAATATGAGACACCCCAAGTTCTTATGATCAAGGGGGAAAAGGTTCAGAAAGGAAAACAACCGAAAGCTAAGGGCAAGAACTTTGGTAAGAGAAAGCAAGGTGCTTCAGTCTCAAAACCTAAAAAGACCCCTATGGCGAAAAAGGAGCATCCGGCTAAAGACCAGGCTAGTCATCACTGTGTTAAAGTGGGACACTGGAAGAGGAATTGTTCTAAGTATCTAGCTGAGTTGAACAAGAAGAAGAAGAAAGTTGGTTTAACCAGTTATTCAAGTATCTTCAAAATTGAATTATATGTGTTGTTGTGATTCAAATGATAATTCAATAGCAAAAGAGTCAAACTTAACTTGGACTCTACCTATCTTTGGCATTGTCGTCTTGCTCATGTTGGCAAGAAACGCATTGAAAGACTTCAACGTGAAGGGATCTTACAATCAAATGATGAATCATTTGAAAAATGTGTGTCTTGTGTCTTCGGCAAGATGACAAGAAAATCTTTTCCACATAAACCGGAGAGGGTTAAAGAACTACTTGGACTTATACATACCGATGTATGTGGCCCATTTAGACATGTGTCAAGGAAAGGTGCTAGCTACTTCATCACTTCTACGGACGATTTCAATCGTTATGGTTATGTTTACTTGCTTAAACATAAACATGAAATCTTCGAAACATTAAATGAGTTTAAAAATGAAGTATAAAATCAACTCGGTAAAACCATCAAGATTCTTCGTTCGGATCGAGATGGGGAATACTTAAGCCAAGAGTTTAAGGATTATCTAAAAGCTTGTGGAATTATTTAACAGCTTACTCCTCCATATACTCTACAGCATAATGGTGTATCTGAGAGGAGAAATTGAACCTTGTTGGACATGGTGAGATCAATGATGAACCTTACGACTCTCCCATTTTCATTTTGGGATTATGCTCTAGAGACTGCTGTGCGCATTCTCAATATGGTTCCAACCAAGAAGGTTGAAAAGACACCGCATGAATTGTGGCATGGAAGTGTTCCTAATTTGTCTTACTTAATGGTCTGGGGATGTGAGGCACTTGTGAAATGAGATACGCCTGACTAACTTCAACCTAGATCCGTTAAGTGCATCTTTGTAGGATACCCAAAGGAAACGATGGGTTACTACTTCTAGTTTCCTACCGATAACACTGTTAAAGTTGCTCGATATGCTGAGTTCTTTGAAAAGAATCTCATCACTCAAGAAACCAGTAGGAGGATTGTCGAACTTGATGAGACTCAAGAAGAAGATGTGTCACCTTCTGAAAATACTAGCGATCATCAACTTGGGAGGGGGATGTTCAAAGTGATGAACCTCAAGTTGAAGATAATGCGATTCCAATTCGTAGGTCTTCAAGCACAATACGTGCTCGTGAAAGATTGAATCTTAATATTGAGTCTGAAGAACACGTATTAGGAGACTTAAATGAACCTCCTAATTTCAAAGCTGCATTATCAGATCCAGAATCTAACAAATGGCTTGAAGCTGCGAATGTGGAAATGAAATCCATGAAAGATAATCAAGTCTGGAGCTTGGTTGATCTTCCACGTAGTGGTAGAACCGTTGGGTGTAAATGGATCTTCAAGAAGAAGACCGACATGGATAGAAATGTACACACCTATAAAGCTCGTCTTGTGGCGAAAGGCTATACTCAACTCTATGGAGTTGACTATGAGGAAACTTTCTCTCCCATAGCGGACATTAGAGCTATTACGATCATCTTAGCCATAGCAGCGTACTATGATTATGAGATATGGCAAATGGATGTCAAAACGCTTTCTTGAAGGTTTTGTTGATCCTAAATATCCCAACAAAGTGTGTAAGCTTCAAAGGTCCATTTATGGACTAAAGCAAGCATCAAGAAGTTGGAATAAAATGTTTGATGAGGAAATCAAAAAGTTTGGTTTTGCTCAAAATCCTGATGAGCCATGTGTATATCGCAAAGCTAGTGGGAGTAATGTTACTTTCCTTGTCTTATATGTTGACGACATATTGATAATAGGAAATCATATTCCAATGTTTCAAGATGTAAAATCCCATCTTGGAAAGTGTTTTGCTATGAAAGACTTGGGAGAAGCAGCATTTATTCTTGGAATCAAGATCTACAGAGATAGATGTAAACGATTGATTGGACTAAGTATAAGTGTTTATATTGATAAGATCTTGAAGAAATTCAAGATGGAGAATTACAAGTGTGGTTTTGTACCTATGCAAGAAGGACTTAACTTATCTAGCAAACACGGTGCCTCAACACCTGAGGAGGTGGAGCGTATGCAAAGAGTTCCTTATGCTTCGGCTGTGGGATCTATTATGTATGCGGTAAAATGCACTAGACCTGACATCGCGTTCGCGCAAAATATCGTTAGCCGATATCCACAAAATCCGGGTGAAGATCACTGGACTGCTGTTAAGAATATTCTTAAGTACATGCGTGCTACTAAAGATTTATTTCTGGTGTATGGAGGAAATCCCGATACAGAGCTCAAAGTGACTGGATACTGTGATGCTGGATTTCAGACTGATAAAGATGATACAAAATCTCAGTCGGGATACGTCTTCGTTTTAAATGGAGGCGCGGTGGATTGGAAGAAACAAACCACAGTTTCTATGTATGCGACAGAGTCTGAGTATATTGCCGCCTCAGAAGCCGCCATGAAAAATCGTCTGGATTAAAAAGTTTTATTCCGGGTTTAACGTTATGCCCTCAAATAACACACCTTTAGATTTGTATTATGACAGTATTGGTGCAATCTTTATTGCCAACGAACCCGGAGTTTAGAAATGTGCCAGATATTATTCTAGACGATATCACTATGTTCGTGAGCAAATCGAACTAAGAGATATCAAGTTACTCAAAGTTCACACAGATTATAACTTAGCTGATTCCTTTTACAAAGACATTGTCAAAAGGAAAACTCAATAAGCATGCCGAGGGCATAGGACTTAAATTAGCTAGTTATATCATGTAAATCTGTGATTGGTATTTGGATAAAGGATGTTAAACAATTATTATTTTACAAATGAATTAAACTACGTGGTATGTTTGTTTTCATTTAATATTAATTGTATCCTATATTTGCATGTTTAAATCCATGAATATTTAATATTCTAAATGTCCATTGTCGATTAACTATATGGGAATATAGTTAAACTAAGACAAATCTGAGTGATTGGTAATATTCTTAGGAATATTTGAAGATGATCCTACCAAACTCACATAATATCCGTAGAGATGCATATCGGACTACCCACTTAACGAATCATCACTTTATGGATCGGCGTCATTAAGTGAAATTCGTGAAATGGTTGCTTTATTTATGTTAGATCGAAAATCGACCAAGTATAATTTGTTCAGAAATAGCTGAAGCTCAGTGAAGAATACTTGTACAAAATTTTGAAGTCGTTCAGAATTAGTTCACTGAAGCTTCACTTCAGTTCAGATCAACGTATCAGAATACCATTCAGCTGAAGTCAAAGACTGAAGTCTGGAGAAAGAGAATCAACTCAGATGTGGAGCTCAAAAGTTGATTCTACCTGATCGAATACTGAAGCATCTCAGTGTAAAGTACTTACAACACTTTACACTGATTATGAGGAACCCTTTTTACTTTACTAACCTTTACCCAGTTAATAGCTTTAACTATTAACAAGTACAAGGTTGAGTAAAAGGTTGGGAATAAAGTGTGAAACGTCACATCAACAACTTTCACACTTAAACCTTAAAAGTACGCATGTTAAGGAATTGACTTTAATTCCTTAAATGCTCCCAACCATATTTGTACGGCCTGGTCCACATCAGCATGAACCTTGCCTATAAATATAAAGGCTTCTCACAACTTGCAAATAGCTTGAAACCTTAGCATTACAACTTGTGATATATACTCTAAGTAATCCTTACGAGTATTTCCAAGTTACTAGATCACTTGTATTTCTAGGTTGTTTAGATATTTACACTTGGGTGTTTATCTTTGTTCCGCAACAACCTTTGTATTTGTTTATATCAATAAATCAAATACATTGAAAAAGTACATCGTGTCTCAATGCTACATACTTGAAATATACATATTATTTATATAGTTTCAGCACTTATTGTTTCTCGCATTTACTTTCAGTACCTTTACCTTATTGTTTATCCATATCTGGATCGTATTCTGAATTGGTCAACTTCCAGTTAGAATTACTTGTCAGTCGGGTTTTAACCATCTATATTTGGGACTCACAATTGGTATCAGAGCAGCAAGGTTGAATTATATTAATTCATTAACCTTTGATCTGCAAAGATGGTTGACCAAGTATCCAATGAAGGATCTGACCCTAATGCTAATACTCCACCTGTCATCAACAACAATATACCATCGCATAATGTACACGTACACTTTCCAAATAATCCTGTTCCCAAGTTTGATGGGAACAGTGAAAATTTTCAAACATGGAAAGCATGCATGCTCAAATATATTGCTGGTGTTGAAAGACATTTGACCGATATTCTTAAAGAAGGACCCTTTGTCCCCATGAATGCCTCCTCTGTTGTCAGAAATGCTGATGGGACTCCTAGGGTATCACCTAAGGAGAAGGATCATTGGTTTGAGGAAGATTATAGGCTGGTAGACCTTGATACCAAGCTACAAAATATGATCTTGTATGCTGTTCCTGAAACTCTTATGCCCACCCTTGTTTTACTTGAAAATTCAAAATTAATGTGGGAGGAACTTATGACACAGTTTGAAGGCACCTCTGAGACTATAGTCACAAGAAAAGTTGCTTTAAATAAAAGATATGAGTCTTTTTTTGCTATCCCTGGTGAAACTTTAACTCAAATATACATCAGATTTACTAATCTGGTAAATCAATTGAAAGCCCTGGGTGTAACTAAAGACAAAGAAATTTTGTTAGAAAAGTTTTGTGACATCTTACCTTCTAAATGGGAAAACTTGATCTTGGTTTTAAGACAAGGAAAAACCTTGCACAGTCACACTCTTGCTTCCCTATATGGAGCCTTCAGATACACTGAAGAGAACAGAGCTGAGAGAGCTGTGGCTGAGCAAGATGCCAAAAATCATGCTTCTACCAGTTCAGTCATGGTTCAGTACTCTGAGCCACATGGGACTGCTCTACTATCTTCTGAGAGTGATTATTCTGACTCGATGAAGAAGATGCTCTCTGAAATGTTAAAAACTGGTATTTCTGTTAATGTAACTCATAATTGTGATGAGGATGACAATGATGATCTGGTTACAATGCTGGCTAAAACGTTCAATCGTTTTAAGGCCAAATCAAATCGATCTGGCAAACCATTTGCTTCCAGCGCTTCTATTGACAAGTCTAATCTTGAATGCTTTAAGTGTGGCAAGAAAGGACATTTCATGAAGGAATGCAGATCTAGTCAGCCTTCATCATCACAATCATCCCCTAATCATTCTATTTTTCAGAAATCTGATGATAGCTATAAGGCTAAGTACAAGAAGCTGAAAGCCCAAATAGCTCTCATGGATCAAGACAACTCAAGCAATAATAGTTGTATGATTGCCAAGACTGAAAAATGGGAAGAATCTGACGAGTCATTTGATGATGAGGAAGAAGTTAGGGACATGTGTTTCATGGCACGTGAAGATCAAGGTCATTTGGTCAAATCTGATGTTGAATCTGGTCGATGGGTGGATATAGTCATGAAAAAGGTTAGTGACTTTGGTTTTGAAAGTAATGAGGAACAAAAATTGGACCTTTTGGTTCTTTTAGAGGCTGACATTTCATTTGTCGAAACTGTGCGTTCAGAAAGCCTAAAAATGTTTGAAAGTAATACTTCTAAACTGAACGCCAGTCAGGCCAGACTAAAAGAGCTGAAAGATGTTCAGTTGGCTTTAAAAAGTTATCAGTCTATGGTTGCCACTTTAGAGTTGGAAAAAGAAGAATTAAAAACCATCCTTGAAAAGGAACAAAAAATAATTAAATCTTGGATGAAAGCACCAAATCCAGATGCTGCAACTAAAAATACTTTTGCAAATCAAAGAACAACATATGAATCTGGTGATCTTCATTTGGCATCTATAATCACTGATTTAGATGCACTTCCAAAGGAAATGAAACCAGAAATTATTTTTCCTGAAGTTGGCAAACAGAAAACTGTGACTGATAAGGCCCAGGAACAATCTGAGGGTAAATCTGAAACAGCTCAGACCACTGTTTCAGAAAAGAAGGCTAAATCCAAAAAGCCATCCCCTCAGTCTTCATCTAAGGTTCCTAAAACCAAAAGAAGAAGAAAAATGTCTCCCCCACTGAGCCATCTACCTCAGATTCAGGTAAGGCTCAGGTGTCTAATGAAGAATCAATTTTGTTAAGGTTAGAGAGTCAATTTCAATTATTGGCTAGACAAGTGCAAAGCTGCAATGCACGCTTAAAAAATGTTGAAACCACTCATCTTCAACCTAAACAAAATGCAAATCCTTTTTCCAAACAAATCAAGCAAAACTCTGAAAAGAAAAAGGTTGAAAGCTCCATCAAACCAACTGTTTTTATTTCATCTGAAATAATGACTGAGATTCCTTTTGATCCTTCAGTTCCTCATATACCAAAGAAATCTGAGACGTCTAAGGGAGAGTCTAGTGAACCCATCAAGAGATGGGTTCCCAAAAAGAACTAATCTTTGTGTTTGTGCAGGGAGACCGAAAGAAGAATATATGGTATCTTGACAGCACTGCTGGTAGAACCATGACTGGTTATCAAACCCTGCTAGAGGAATATAGGGTGCAAGAGGGGCCCTCAATAACTTTTGGTAATGATGAAAATGGAAAAACTGAGGGATATGGTGTGGTGAATAATGGACAAGTCAAATTCACACGTGTTGCATATGTGAATGGTTTGAAATATAACCTGATCAGTGTCAGTCAACTGTGTGATGATGGCTTCAAGGTATTATTTGATATTTCACAAGGCACCATATTCAACAGAGATGGAAAGGTAGTATTGATTGCACCAAGAAAAGGAAACATTTATATCATTGATATGAATAGTTCACCCACTGAACAATGTTTCTACACAAAGGCAGATGAAGACACAAACTAGTTGTGGCACAAGAGATTATCCCATCTGAACTTCAAGAATATTAATAAGTTGTCAAGAAAACAACTTGTTGATGGGATACCCTCAATGTCTTTCAATAAAGACAAGCCATGTCCAGGTTGTGAAATGGGTAAGCAGAAAAGAGCTTCATTCAAGACAAAGCAAAGTTTTAGTATAACTGAACATCTTCACATGCTTCACATGGACATCTTTGGACCAGTGAATGTTCAGACAAGAGCAGGAAAGAAGTATACCCTTGTTATTGTTGATGAATATTCAAGATATTGTTGGGTAATTTTCCTCAGATCCAAGAGTGAAGCTGCTGCTGAAATCATTGCTCTCATCAAACAAATTGAACTCAAGCATAAGCGAAAAGTTTGTCAGCTCAGAAGTGACAATGGCACTGAATTCAGAAATGCCACTCTGGAGTCCTTCTGCACTGAAACTGGCATATCTCAGAACTTCTCCTCAGCCCACACACCAGAGCAGAATGGTGTAGTAGAAAGAAAGAATCGTACGCTGATTGAAGCTGCTAGAAGTATGCTAAATGAATCTGGTCTTCCCAAGAATTTCTGGGTTGAAGCTGTTGCAACTGCTTGCTACACTCAGAACAGATCTGTCTATGTCAAAAGACACAAGAAGACAGCCTATGAAGTACTCAGAAATAGAAAGCCTAATATTGGATATTTCCATGTATTTGGATGCCCAGTATACATTCTGAATGATTCCAGTCAGCTTGGAAAATTTGATGCAAAAGCTGATGAAGGGTACTTCCTAGGATATTCAACAAATCGCAAAGCCTTTAGAGTCTATAACAAGAGACTTGAAAAGGTTGATGAGTCAATTCATGTTACCTTTGATGAATCTAATTCTGCAATCTTTAAGAATTCAACTCCTGTACCACCCTCAGAAAGTCCAATAAGTTTTGGTGATTCTGATCCTATTGTCCAATCTGATCAGTCACCTGAACCTGCTTCTGAACATCTCAGTTCAGAACCAATAATAAACAAGTCAAGCAACATTCCATTCTATCCTTCAGTCAGTTTTAAACTACCTTCTGAACTAACTATTGGATCAGATGTACATGCTGCTTCACCTCAGATATCATGTTCCACTGAATTACCCCAATCTGAACAGTTTCATGATGCAAATTATGATCTGCAGGAGGAAGATGATGAGACTGAAGTAGTCTTTTCTGAAGCACCTCCTGAAGTAAATCAGAGGAGCTCTTGCACTGATATCATTGTTCATCCTGGTCATTACACTAAGTGGACACGAGCACATCCAATCGATCAAATCATTGGAGATTCCACTAGTGGGGTTCAGACCAGAAGAGCCACAAGCGATCAATGCTTAAATGTCAGCTTCTTATCACTGATAGAACCGAAGAAGATTGACGAGGCTATGAAAGACCCTAGCTGGATTGAAGCCATGCAAGATGAGCTTAATCAGTTTAAGAGGAGCGATGTTTGGGAACTTGTTCCTTGTCCTAGTGATCTAAAGAAAGAACCAATTGTGACAAGATGGGTCTTCAGAAACAAGATGGATGAAGATGGTCATATGATTCGAAACAAGGCAAGACTTGTTGCAAAGGGTTACTCACAAGAAGAAGGAGTAGACTTTGATGAAACTTTTGCACCAGTTGCCAGACTAGAAGCTATCAGAATTTTCTTAGCTTTTGCAGCTCATCATGAGTTCAAAGTCTATCAAATGGATGTCAAGAGTGCGTTCTTGAATGGTGAATTGGAAGAAGTTGTGTATGTGTATCAGCCACCAGGGTTCATAAATGAAGAAAGACCTCATTGGGTATACAGACTGAACAAAGCATTATATGGTCTGAGACAAGCACCTAGGGCCTGGTATGATACTCTTACTAAACATCTTCTGAAACATGGTTTTAAAAGGGGTGCAATAGATAACATTTTATTCATATTGCATGATAAAAGTGATATCCTACTTGTACAAATTTATGCCGATGATATTGTGTTTGGGTATACAAATAACAAAATGTGTAAACAGTTTTCTGAAATAATGTCATCTGAGTATGAAATGAGTATGATGGGTGAACTGACATATTTTATGGGTCTTCAAGTAAAACAAACCAGTGATGGTATTTTTATAAATCAAGAAAAATATGTCAGAGATTTATTAAAGAAATATCAATTTGATTTTGTCTCATCAAAAGATACTCCTATTTCTGCACCATTAACTTTGGACTCAGATCCCAATGGAAAACAAGTGGATCCCACAAAATATCGTGGTATGGTGGGATCCCTCATGTACTTAACTGCTAGTAGACCTGACATAATGTTTGCAACATGCCTTTGTGCAAGATTTCAGTCTGATCCCAGAGAAGCACACGCAAATGCTATGAAAAGGATTTTCAGATACCTTAAAGGTGTCCCCAGACTTGGTCTTTGGTATCCCAAAGGCTCAAGTCTAGATCTAATGGGTTATTCAGATTCTGATCATGCAGGTTGTAAAATAGATAGGAAAAGTACCACAGGTGGTTGTCATTTCCTAGGTGGCAAATTAGTTAGTTGGACAAGTAAGAAGCAGACTGCAGTATCACTCTCCACAGCTGAAGCTGAATACATTTCTGCAGCCAGTTGCTGCGCTCAGATTTTGTGGATGAAGAACCAACTAACTGATTATGGTGTTAATTATACAAAGACTCCAATATTTTGTGATAACACCAGTGCCATTGCCATCTCTCACAATCCTGTCATGCACTCCAAAACTAAGCATATCGACCTCAGGTATCATTTTATTAGAGATCACATTATTAAAGGTGATATTGAACTTCATTTCATTCCCACTGACAAACAACTAGCTGATGTTTTTACAAGACCCTTGATCATGTAGATGTTGCAGCTCTTGGTCTTTCACTGGAAAGATATCAGAAAATCAAAAATGATCCAAGAGTGCAGAAAGCAGTAGTTGATATGCTTGAATATGAGTGTGGGATGATGTATTCACCTCTGGAACAAAAGCTGGAAAGTCTCACTTTCAAGTTGTCTATTAAAGACTTGAAGAAAAATAGAATGAATGAGATGGATTTGAAAAAGAAAGAGATTCTAGCTGAAGTTGCCAAGGTTGAAAGGCAATTGTTAAGGCCACCCACAAAACCCAAAGTGACTGGACCAAGGTCTTCAAGAAAGAACATTCGTGATGCTGACCTTTCTACCTTCAAGCCAATGTCTGATGATGCTACTGAGATCGAAAGGAAACATGAAAAGGATCAGTATGAGCATTATATGAAGCATCGATCCCATCCAGCTAAAATAACTGACATAGAAGTAACAAAAGCCGATGGATTGAAGCTCTTTGATTTGGTTGTTAAAAGAGAAGGAAGGGTAGCTGAAGAATATCATCAGGTTTCAGTGCACGAATTTGGGATTTCTGAGCATAGAGAGATGATCCAGATTCTGAGGGGGAAGCCAAAATCTGCTCTGATTGGTGCATGGTTATCAAGAATACAACAAAAAATGCAAGCCAAGGTAGAGATTGAAGGCAGATTATTTGGAAAGAAGGATCATTCTCCACTGAAGAGAAAAGCTACTGAAGCACCTTCTGGTTCGAGGCCTGCGAAGAAGTAGTTTTCTTTTCAGTTTATCATTTACTTGTATAAATATTTGCAAATGTAACAAACACTTCAGTTTGTATATATATGTTACATTTTGTAGCTAACAAGTAGATGATAGGTTTAAGTTAGAAAAATCACAAGTAAAATTCTGAGACATCAATGATCTATAAGATGTACTTAGAAAATGTTTACAACTTAAACAAAAACTTGTATTTCAGACTTACAAACATGTATAGATAGAAGTCTGAGATGCATGCACTATTTCAGAACAAATAGGGGGAATTTGTTAGGTCGAAAATCGACCAAGTATAATTTGTTCAGAAATAGCTGAAGCTCAGTGAAGAATACTTGTACAGAATTATGAAGTCGTTCAGAATTAGTTCACTGAAGCTTCACTTCAGTTCAGATCAACGTATCAGAATACCATTCAGCTGAAGTCAAAGACTGAAGTCTGGAGAAAAAGAATCAGCTCAGATGTGGAGCTCAGAAGTTGATTCTACCTGATCGAATACTGAAGCATCTCAGTGTAAAGTACTTACAACACTTTACACTGATTATGAGGAAGCCTTTTTACTTTACTAACCTTTACCCAGTTAATAGCTTTAACTATTAACAAGTACAAGGTTGAGTAAAAGGTTGGGAATAAAGTGTGAAACGTCACATCAACAACTTTCACACTTAAACCTTAAAAGTACGCATGTTAAGGAATTGACTTTAATTCCTTAAATGCTCCCAACCATATTTGTACGGCCTGGTCCACATCAGCATGAACCTTGCCTATAAATATAAAGGCTTCTCACAACTTGCAAATAGCTTGAAACCTTAGCATTACAACTTGTGAGATATACTCTAAGTAATCCTTACGAGTATTTCCAAGTTATTAGATCACTTGTATTTCTAGGTTGTTTAGATATTTACACTTGGGTGTTTATCTTTGTTCCGCAACAACCTTTGTATTTGTTTATATCAATAAATCAAATACATTAAAAAAGTACATCGTGTCTCAATGCTACATACTTGAAATATACATATTATTTATATAGTTTCAGCACTTATTGTTTCTCGCATTTACTTTCAGTACATTTACCTTATTGTTTATCCATATCTGGATCGTATTATGAACTGGTCAACTCCAGTTAGAATTACTTGCCAGTCGGGTTTTAACCATCTATATTCGGGGCTCACAATTTATCCTTAGACTTGAGATACAAGCAGGTTATGCATGTATGGATTGCAATTTCTTGATATAGTTCTAACTGTCCTGAATAAGGTAGTAACAAATGGCTATTTTCAGAAATGTAGTGAAATGACATAACTAACACGTGTAGTCAAAATAAGATTTGTTCCTTCAACTTGCAATTGAAGAATGATACCATTTGGCGCCCTCATTGATTAATTAAGATGTTTGTATGGCCATACCCAAATGAACTCCAGATGTTGTCTCGATTAATTTGGTAATCTTAATTAGTTGTAGAAATGAGAAACATAATCGTTAAATTATGGAATGACATTGATCCATATCCATAATTAACAAGGTATCTGAAACAAAGGGATAATAAACACTGAAACCATTTCAAGATACTTTAAGAAACTATACTTAAATATTTTCGGGAGCATTGGCGTGTTGCTAGACGCTAACCAATGTTATTGCCTTTATTATAACATGTTCAAGTGGGAGCTGTTAGAATATGATCACGTTAAATAAACGCATGTCTGAAAATGTTTAAGCCTACGGGGTCACACGCAATGACACTTAGATATCCGGTAATATGTATATATTGTATCTACATATTTATAATCACCAAATTGAGAGAAATGATAATTAGACATTATTAACTAGATATGTTAATTAGAATTATTTATTAATTAATAAATATGAATTATTAATTATTAAATATTAATTAATAATTAATAATTAATGTAATTATTAATTAAACCCTAGTCCAAGTCAAAAGATGTTAGCTTGAATGTTAAGTTATTAGCGATATATTTATACCCTATATATATCCTAATAATTAACCCTAACAAGATAACTAAAAAAATATTCTCTCTCTCTCGGTCGAAGGGTCGAACATAACACAACAATCACGACTTTTGTACCATTTGTGAACTTATATCATTTAATAATAATGATGGTCAATTTTGTTTTATGGTGGGATTTTTGAGTTCGATGTTTCTTGTTGTGTCCATAAAAACAACAATAAAAACAAACTATGAGTTTTAGGCTTTTGGTGATTCAAGATCTAGCAATCTTCGGGTATTGTTCGACGTGTCGTGTGTGCGATCGTAGAGGGGTTTTACTTTAAACCTTAAATAATAATAATCTTATTATTAATTAATTATTGGAAGCTAAGCTAAAAGATACATATTCGATTCTTTACTTTGTTAATTATTATATTGCATATATGATTTATTCCGTTGCGTACTCGTGATTATTTATATGATAATTGTGCATGAATTCTAACACAATGTGCCATAAACTATAAAAGGACGTGACATGCCACACCCAATCTGCCTAGCCTACAAAATTGCAAAGACTAAATAGAACAAAATACTCTACGTTTCCAACACCGGTTAATTTTGATCCAGTAACTTCGGGTAAAATCACCATTTTACTAATTCGTGAACAGCCTCAAATGCTATCCCCGGATACAATTATATTTACTTGGTTATTTCAAGAGATATTACTTGTTAAACTAGCTAACAAGGCTATGGTAACAGTATTAGATTGGTTGAATTTGGGGAAGTATTCGTGTTGCAACCTTTCTTTATGTTTAAATAACAATAATATTATCGATCATATATGGCTAAGATTAACATATTTATTCGACGACAGGTGAACACATTTTCAGAACACCTAACAGAAGAACCACCCTTGGAACGTTACATAAACCAGTCCAAACGCTTCTGGCCTTTAGACTCTAAATCATCGCAATCAAACCCACAACTGCACTGTGGCGACTCCTCGAAATTCTCAACATCGAATCTTACTGAAAACATTCCAGCCGCGATGTCCACCTCATCTTCACGGCGAATTGCATTCTTAACATTTGCCCGCATAAACAAATATAATCTTACACTAACTCCTCTCAAATTCGTTATCTGGTCTTTAGTGATCACTCCACTGATCAACTGGTTGAACATGACATAATACCCGTCAAAGGAAAAAGCACATTTACCAGACAAGCTAACCACAAATTCTCCGGTGGCTCTGTCCAGGGTGTAACCGATAATGTTGCTGGGAAGCAGGCCTGGTGGGAGATTGTATTCCTGAAGCATATCATACACCGTTGGCAGTTGGGCAACCGTGGCACAACTGAAGAGTAGAAGGATGAACGCTGAATGTAAACATATAAACCTATCAAAGTGGGAGTACATGGTCAATAATTAAGCTATAAGTGTATTTTGATGAATTTGATTATTGTAAGAACAATGATAATTGTAAATGTTGTTGGTTAAAGAAAAGGGACCATAGTTGGATACAACACATTTTTCTTATGTCCCTCATCTAAGGTAAACAAAACCAACAACATAGACAAGTTTTATGGGTTTTTCTAACTAATACAAATCCTGGACGTAATACTATAGATATAAAAACAAAATGATATATACTAATGCATAGGAGTAACATTTACAAAGAAAAACAACCATCTGGCCTGGCACCTACAAGCATGCTTCATACAATTGGTGTCACCCCGTGTGAGGTTCCAAGCGTGGAAGACAGAACTCACCCAACAATGTCTTGTATAAAGCCCTAAGAAAGTACATGTATACTGGATGTTCTATAAGTAAGATGAGCACCTGGAAGAGAGTACTTACTAAGATATCTCTACAATGCTGGTCTATCTGTACAGAGCCCAAATTTGAATGTAGGTTGCATATGTGAAATTATGAGCTGCTTGTTCACCGTGACCATTCTCCTTCAGTCATGTTGGAATTTACTAGGTATTGATTAGACGGTTTCTGCAATGATACACTCGTGTGAAGGTAACATAAGCACACACGAAGAGTAAATGTTAAGATAATTAGAGAGAAAATGATAGATGCAAAAAATGATAGATCTAAAATGTGTCTAACAACAGAAATTGATAAAGACACATACAAAGTTATATAAATTAGAGAGAAAATGTGTAAGTTATGGGTCATGTATCAGATCATGTAGACAGGTATTTTAAGGTCTATCTTTTAAGCAAACATATCATTACTAAAGCAAAGGCAAACCTAACTGATTCCAATTACCAGTCTCGTATCACTGGCGTCTCTAAGTAGACTCTTTCGAGATACACTCAACAATGCCTTCTTCTACTTTCTTCCACATACATGATCCGGCTTTTCACTCTATCAAGATCTGATTCTATTTCACTACTCATAGTAACTGTATACACATTTAGTAAGTGAAACTAATCATGTGCACAACAAGTTCATATCATCTCTAATCTCCTTTCTACGCTTCAAAGTTCATTTACACACTTTAGATTATAAGTATAAACTTCAACTAATATCAAGAATAATATCGAGACTAGGGATGACAATAAACACCTAACCCGGTGTGTATGGACATGGATATCATTCAGGAATCAGGATAGACAGAACAAAAAACTTCACAATTTATTCATTCAAGATGATCAAAAAAATCATGATCATATATAACATTAAAACATCCTCTTCAACACAAATATTTATACATACATACATTAATTAATCCCGAGAAGAACATCCCAGGTAACCCGAACAGAGAAAAACTTCATCCGTTAAATACTTAATTTACGTAAAATTACTAAAAGTAAACTCAAGATGACATCAAAAGTGCATCCTCCAAAAACATCATGTTCTTCTTGTTCTTACAATCAAAACCACAACCACATTGTGGCGATTCAACAAAATTATTAATCCCAAATCCAGCAGACAAAACCCCAACCGAAAAATCGATATCATCGCCACGTCGACTAACTTCAACAATGTTAAACCAAACCAACAAGATTCTTACACTTATGCCTTTAAGATTCTTCAGCTTCCCTTTTTCAATGACCCCACTAATCGTTGACTTATATTTAAGGTTATATCCTTCGATTTTGAATGTACATGTTTGGCCTATATAAGCTTTGAATTTACCTGTGTCTTTGTTTAGCTCGTAGCCGGTGACACCCACCGGAAGAAGGCCCACGGGGAAGTCGTAGGCGAGTAGCTCATCGTATGCTGATGGTGAGTTGTCGGCGGCGGCGGCGGATATTGGGTGGTTGATGGAGATGACAAGGAAGAGAGATGATAGAAGAAGAAATTGGGTGGGTGGAGAAAACGGTGCGGTGGTCGTTCGCCGGAAAAGATGTGATTTCATTTTTGGTGCGTTATTAAATTGAGTTTCCTTGTTTTGGTTGTCCTTCTATGCTCTTTATAATAATTATTATCGACCCTACGGAAAGGTTTAAAAAATGGTTAGATGCAAAAGTACTAAATTACCCTTAATAAATACTCACTATGGAAAGAGTTTTTATAAATTATCAAATTTATCCTTAATAAATTAATTTACACTCTAAACCTTTATTTTAATAATTAACACTTTAAGCTCTTATCTTCTAAAATATTTCACTATCACCTTTACATCAACCTACACTACTTGACACCGCCACCACCAATAATACCGTAACCGACACCACTAGACCGTCGTCCCCGCCGCCGCATTGCGCGGGTACCATGCTAGTATATGTTTACCTAAGCATTTAGTGCACTTTGTTTTTTTTTAAATAGTAAATTTGGTTTTTTTTTTTGAAAGGTGAATTTCGTTATAAACTTCGTGTCGCGATTCCACAGCGAGAGGTCTAGCATACGTTGTCTTAACCGGGTCCCCACTAGAGAGCTCCCTCGAAGTAGAAATGTCTATTTTAAATACCCGATAATCCGCCCGAAAACACGACGATTAATAGAGGTAAACTCCGCCCCCCAGACTTGAACCTGAGTATACCCAAGTCAAGCCCTCATAAAGGGACTTAATTTTTATGTCCTCCCCAAGGCTTGAACTCAAAACCTCATGCAAGGGATAGTCATTAAACCATTGATTGGGTTTAACAACATGTCTTTTCGCATACATGACTTTAATTCTAAAAAATGTCTTTTCGTATACATGACTTTAATTCTAAAAAATCTCATCTGGAAAAACTATTGTGTCCGTTTCATATACATGACGGGTGGCCGTAACGGTGGCGGTGCCAGTAATGTTGTGGTTATTAATGTAAAAGTATTGATATAAATGAGGGTAGTGTAGTTAAAAAAAAACATTCTTTTTAATCATTTTATTACGAGTATTATTTTATATGAGACGAAAGCCCGCGCGATGCAGCGGGAATAGTGGTAGCGATGACGGTTGTAGCGGTGTAGTATTGACGGCGACGGGTGATAGTGGCGGTGTGGTTATTGATATAAAGCTAATTGATATAAAAACGGTAGTGTAGTTTTTTCAAGAGTTGGGGGATAAATTTAGTAAATTATTTAATTAAGGGCATTTTAGGTATATAAGTTAATTATAAAAGAAAGCTTTTGAAAAAGTAGGGGTATTATGGTTTTTTAAAGGCTTAAAAGTTTATAGAGAAAACAAGGTTGTTTGTTTTATTAAGTAGTATAGACTAGCATCTAGACATGTCCAAAAAAACCGGTTCCTCAAGAACAGGTTCCAACTAACCAGTTGCGGAACCGAAAAAAAATAGGTTCTTGAGGAACTGATTCTGGTTCTTAAAGAACCGATCGGTTTGGAACCCGTTCCACTTTCGATCCAAAAAATCAGTTCCAAATCGGTTCGGTTCAGGTTCTTGGACAAATAAACCGAAAAAAACTGATGAAAGTTGACTAAAACCGGTTTCGGTTCTTGAAGAACCGATTCTCAGTCAGCGTTACCGTTTCCAGTTCCTAAAAAAACCGATTTGCCCATGTATACTAGCATCTAATGTAATTGAACATATGCTCGTTTTAATTTTTAAAACTTTATGCATCTTGTTGAAAGGATTAAGCAAATATGACAAATACTTTGTAGTTCATGACTGGTAAAATGTGGCCACGTATAAGTTTTTGGTACATATGCTTTTGTTTTTTTTTTATCTGTCATGTATTGTGAACTATGGTATGAGACATTTTCTGGGACTTTTGATACTCTGTATTTATTAGATATCTTTTTTTTTTGTTGTTTGTTTTTTATTTTTTTTTTTTTTTTTTTTTTTTTTTTTTTTTTTTTTTTTTTTTTTATTGTTTTTTTTTTTTTTTTTTTTTTTTTTTTTTTTTTTTTTTTTTTTTTTTTTTTTTTTTTTTTTTTTTTTTTTTTTTTTTTTTTTTTTTTTTTTTTTTTTTTTTTTTTTTTTTTTTTTTTTTTTTTTTTTTTTTTTTTTTTTTTTTTTTTTTTTTTTTTTTTTTTTTTTTTTTTTTTTTTTTTTTTTTTTTTTTTTTTTTTTTTTTTTTTTTTTTTTTTTTTTTTTTTTTTTTTTTTTTTTTTTTTTTTTTTTTTTTTTTTTTTTTTTTTTTTTTTTTTTTTTTTTTTTTTTTTTTTTTTTTTTTTTTTTTTTTTTTTTTTTTTTTTTTTTTTTTTTTTTTTTTTTTTTTTTTTTTTTTTTTTTTTTTTTTTTTTTTTTTTTTTTTTTTTTTTTTTTTTTTTTTTTTTTTTTTTTTTTTTTTTTTTTTTTTTTTTTTTTTTTTTTTTTTTTTTTTTTTTTTTTTTTTTTTTTTTTTTTTTTTTTTTTTTTTTTTTTTTTTTTTTTTTTTTTTTTTTTTTTTTTTTTTTTTTTTTTTTTTTTTTTTTTTTTTTTTTTTTTTTTTTTTTTTTTTTTTTTTTTTTTTTTTTTTTTTTTTTTTTTTTTTTTTTTTTTTTTTTTTTTTTTTTTTTTTTTTTTTTTTTTTTTTTTTTTTTTTTTTTTTTTTTTTTTTTTTTTTTTTTTTTTTTTTTTTTTTTTTTTTTTTTTTTTTTTTTTTTTTTTTTTTTTTTTTTTTTTTTTTTTTTTTTTTTTTTTTTTTTTTTTTTTTTTTTTTTTTGTTTTTTTTTTTTTTTTTTTTTTTTTTTTTTTTTTTTTTTTTTTTTTTTTTTTTTTTTTTTTTTTGCATCGGCAGTCCCTATCATCTTTTTTTCGCATGGATAGTCCCTGGAGGCATGTTTCACTTGCAACCATGGTCCCTCTTGACGGATCCGTTTGATTTAAGCCGTTAAGCCCATCACGTGAGCAACACGTGATGGGCATTTATGTATTTTACACCTAACCACGTTTAGAGTTAAATGCAAGAATGGTCCCTGTGGTTTTTCATTTTTTGCATCGGCAGTCCCTCCCTAAGATATTTAGCAACCATGATCCCTGGAGTTCTAGTTCAGTTGCAAGCTTAGTCCACTTTAACAGTTCTGTTTATTCCCAACCGTTAAATGGCCCATGTGCTCCTCACATGAGGGACAATAACGTCATTCCACATATTTCTTGTTTCTTTCTTTAACTTAAACTATCTTAGTATCGATATCAATAAATTGTATCTATATATCTCTCGCAAACACACAAACATCTAAATCCTCAAATCAGTTCTGTTGAAAAAGAAAATCCTCAACATCTAATCCATGTATATATAATATCTGTATTGTATAGATATATAGTTATATCTTTTTCTAGATCTATATAATGAAATTATAGATCTAGATCTATATAATGAGAGCCTTGTATTGTATCGTTAAACATCAAGGATGTTATTATTGTTAACAGATCTCAATGAAGAAGAAGAGCTCATGAAAGTGTACACCGAAGGTTTTCGGTGGCGGCTGTTGAACAATGATGGACGACCGAAGTTAGTTTCAATGATATTATATATATAAATAAGAAAAATAAGATCTGTTAATAATTCCGGCCATTAACTTCGGTGTACACTTTCATGAGCCGAGAAGTAGTCATTTCATGAGCCGAGAAGTAGTCCTTTTATATATATAATATCATGGGCCATTTAACGGTTGGGAATAAACAGAACTGTTAAAGTGGACTAAGCTTGCAACTGAAATAGAACTCCAGGGATCATGGTTGCTAAATATCTTAGGGAGGGACTGCCGATGCAAAAAATGAAAAACCACAGGGACCATTCTTGCATTTAACTCTAAACGTGGTTAGGTGTAAAATACATAAATGCCCATCACGTGTTGCTCACGTGATGGGCTTAACGGCTTAAATCAAACGGATCCGTCAAGAGGGACCATGGTTGCAAGTGAAACATGCCTCCAGGGACTATCCATGCGAAAAAAAGATGAGAGGGACTGCCGATGCAAAAATTGATAAACCACAGGGACCAAAAATGCATTTAACTCTAAACGTGGTTAGGTGTAAAATACATAAATGCCCATCACGTGTTGCTCACGTGATGGGCTTAACGGCTTAAATCAAACGGATCCGTCAAGAGGGACCATGGTTGCAAGTGAAACATGCCTCCAGGGACTATCCATGCGAAAAAAAGATGAGAGGGACTGCCGATGCAAAATTTGATAAACCACAGGGACCATTCTTGCATTTAACTCTAAACGTGGTTAGGTGTAAAATACATAAATGCCCATCACGTGTTGCTCACGTGATGGGCTTAACGGCTTAAATCAAACGGATCCGTCAAGAGGGACCATGGTTGCAAGTGAAACATGCCTCCAGGGACTATCCATGCGAAAAAAAGATGAGAGGGACTGCCGATGCAAAAAATGAAAAACCACAGGGACCATTCTTGCATTTAACTCTAAACGTGGTTAGGTGTAAAATACATAAATGCCCATCACGTGTTGCTCACGTGATGGGCTTAACGGCTTAAATCAAACGGATCCGTCAAGAGGGACCATGGTTGCAAGTGAAACATGCCTCCAGGGACTATCCATGCGAAAAAAAGATGAGAGGGACTGCCGATGCAAAATTTGATAAACCACAGGGACCATTCTTGCATTTAACTCTAAACGTGGTTAGGTGTAAAATACATAAATGCCCATCACGTGTTGCTCACGTGATGGGCTTAACGGCTTAAATCAAACGGATCCGTCAAGAGGGACCATGGTTGCAAGTGAAACATGCCTCCAGGGACTATCCATGCGAAAAAAAGATGAGAGGGACTGCCGATGCAAAAATGAAAAACCACAGGGACCATTCTTGCATTTAACTCTAAACGTGGTTAGGTGTAAAATACATAAATGCCCATCACGTGTTGCTCACGTGATGGGCTTAACGGCTTAAATCAAACGGATCCGTCAAGAGGGACCATGGTTGCAAGTGAAACATGCCTCCAGGGACTATCCATGCGAAAAAAAGATGAGAGGGACTGCCGATGCAAAAAATGAAAAACCACAGGGACCATTCTTGCATTTAACTCTAAACGTGGTTAGGTGTAAAATACATAAATGCCCATCACGTGTTGCTCACGTGATGGGCTTAACGGCTTAAATCAAACGGATCCGTCAAGAGGGACCATGGTTGCAAGTGAAACATGCCTCCAGGGACTATCCATGCGAAAAAAAGATGAGAGGGACTGCCGATGCAAAAAATGAAAAACCACAGGGACCATTCTTGCATTTAACTCTAAACGTGGTTAGGTGTAAAATACATAAATGCCCATCACGTGTTGCTCACGTGATGGGCTTAACGGCTTAAATCAAACGGATCCGTCAAGAGGGACCATGGTTGCAAGTGAAACATGCCTCCAGGGACTATCCATGCGAAAAAAAGATGAGAGGGACTGCCGATGCAAAAAATGAAAAACCACAGGGACCATTCTTGCATTTAACTCTAAACGTGGTTAGGTGTAAAATACATAAATGCCCAATGTGTTTAATTCATAAACAGGTGTAACCTATTAGCTGTTCGATAAGCCCAAAATGTATGTACTTAATCCCTACTAACCAACCATATTTAGAACGCTTTTAACGAGAGCACATAACATTTCGTAAATCGTAATAGAATTCCTGGATGGAACGATTTTAGATGTTAAGCACAAAGTTCACCACTAGGCAGCAGGCACTAGCTACTTAATTTTGCCAAACATATCACTTAAAGGGTTGTGGTTAACTGTTAACATGTTAAACAAAAAAACTAAATCTAAATGTCCCTTAAAAATAAAAAATAACATTCTAGAAAAACTATTTAGAACTAGGAAAATGTTAAATAAAACTCTTAAGGTTTTACTTAACGTGCTCAAAAAAATTGTATCTTTTCATATCAAAAATTCACCCTTAATTATATGGTAAGTGTATAAGTATTGAATGCATTTCGTTTAACAAAACCATTACTTACTTAAAAATAAGGGCCTAAAAATAAAGATACGTGTCTAATTAAAATTGCAGCCTTAGGGCCATGGATATGATCCAACACTATTTATGTAAATTATATCTCTCTCTTTGAGAGGTATAGCATTGTTTAGTGAGTACTAATTGATCTCCACATCAGCACTATATATGATATCAATTTTGATCAGAACTACCAACTCTCCAGATGCCTATCAACATTTGAGATGGATGGAATCAGAGGTCAATGATCTTCACCAAAGAACATCAAAACTATGACCTGTGACAACTAGGATTAAGCACTAAGCCATTAACTATTTACAACTTTACACAAATGGATTTGCTAGCTAGCTAGCATCTTCTCATAAAAATCTATACACATATTTGTAGTACGTACATAACTAGTAGAAGGTTTTAAGAACGGTTTTAATAAAACGAAATACCCGATAAAATCTCACGTAATACTACATACTAAGGCTATCCGGAGTATGGCATAATCCCCCTTTTCTCGCCCAAAAACTCGCCCCCTACACCGGCCCGCCTCGCCGATTGCGCCCCAAAACACAAGAAGGCGGAATATTTCCCTCGCCCACTTTTTTGCCACTTCCAAGGAAAGGAGCCGTTGAACGGCTAGAATTTTTATAAAAAAAAACTTTTTTTATCTTTTATTTTTATTTTACCATCTATATATACACATTAGATTTAGACCCGTGTAGAAACACGGACAATCGATAGACCTTTGTATAAAAAAATTTTAACGCTACAAATTTCATATGGCTACGTATAAAAGCAACTTCATCAATTACATGTCTAGAATAAGTAAAAACACGAACAATAGATAGACATTCGTATAAAGTATTGTTGAAGTGACTTTTGGCAAATGTTAATTTACATTTGGTTATTCAATAATAGAGCAAAATTAAGATATATTATAGTTTGAAATGGCTTGTGATAAGAAAAGTAATAACAATCAATTTTGTTCATTTAGAATAAGTTTTTTAAATGAATCATTGTAAACAATCTCTAAAAAAAAATTGATTTTAAACCACGAAGTAAACATCGCACCTCAAATAACTTTCTAGTACAAGCTAAAAGGCTTATAATATCAACAAATCAAGTTGCCAATCAATTTACAAAAAGCTCTGACAATGTGAAACCAGCATGCATTGGACTGATCACCAAGTCACCAACCATAATCTAAGAGAATATGTTCATGTTTTTAATGTGACATAAGTATTACTTTCAAATTATAAACTTTGATTGATATCATCTGAAAAGGTATTTGTACATGATAGCAACATTTGAATACTCGGTGTGCATGTTTCTAACTTGATTACATATATACACATTTCAAATTTGACCAAAATATGTTACACAGTTGGTTAAGTAGAAAAATTACCTATAACTTTCAAATTCAACTTTATAACAATATATTTTTCACTCACCACAAAATTTAATGGTAACATCCAACTATTTCCCAATACAATATGAAGCTAAAGTCTAGATGATCAATTTATTTTGAAAGTCATTGAACCAATTCCATATGAATCTAAGCCTGCATATAAAAAGATGCACAAAAAACATATACAAGTATAAACCAACAGAAATATGAATCAAAGCCTATAACTTTTGTACTATTTAGAGAGGAAATGAAAGAGAAGGGTATAAAAGAAGCTTGGCTCAAAGTGTATAGAAGAAGCTTTTACAAATTCATAAAATACACAAATATCCAAGAGTATGAAAGAGAAGAGTATAAAAGAAGCTTGAGAGAATAATTGGTCAGTTAAACAATTAAACTTCTATAATCTTTCTTTTTAAATAATCCCTGCTCAAGTTTTTTATAAATTCCAAGTTGCGACGATGTAATCATCTCATATACTTCCTCCTTGGTTTCATAACATCGTGAAGTATAGACATCATGAATTTACCTTTCATGTAATAAATAAAGAAGATTGGACATGAATTTACCACTCATATGCCACGAAGTACAATAAAGGCATGAGCTTGTGTAGCCAATTCCGCTTTCCTTTCATTCATATCTGAACGGTTAATCAAAAGCAATTCCATTATTAATTGAAATGGAAAATTCATCAAGATGCAGACTAAATCCAATGTCATTCTAACAAAAGATATAAGTTACAATCTCTATAGCTCATTAAGACAAAAAGAAAAAGAGAACTAAAATTACAAGTTATTACTAATAATAACCTTCTCCTTACTTTTCATCATTGACAAGTAAAACAAATCAAATGTTTCCCTAAATCTTCGTCCATATTCAACCATCAAACAAATTAATTACTCGATTTGGGTAATCCCAATACTAAAGACAAGAAAAAGCAAACAAAATGCTAGACATAATTGAAATACTCAAACTTTTGTAAGCATTAGAGCAGTTTACATTTCTAACATACCAAATGGATTCATCGAAGTTCTCCTTTGATTCTCACCTCCTTAAAATCTGCGTTTCAATATAAGCGGTAACACACAGCAATAGTTCACGGAATTATAGTCATACTTGCAGATCTATTAAAATAACCAACAACCTCCCCACACTTGCAGATACATAATACCCATCGAAACTCATAATCATTCCTTAAAATCAATTAGCTTCAGGTGTAGTAGTTCCCTGTACCTACTCAAGACTTGTTCAAATCCATTACAACACCTTTCTTCGGGATTAAAACTAAAGACTTCTTCTAATCTCCTTTAGTAGTATTATTATTAGTAGATGTATAATGCATAACTTCAAAAACACACATCCAAATACCCACATAGTTCTCTGCTATTACTCACATAGTTGATCATTAAAACAAAAAACAAATGTTCCTTATGTGCCATGACAACAGGCATATGGTTTACAGAAAAATGTTTCGACTTTTTATAAGATCACCAAACCATTTGATCAAACAACACTCCAAATATCAATGCCTTGAATAAAAGTTTGTTTAGTTAAGATCAAAAATAATGAATACCTTATTTATGAACAGAAAGAAAACTTAAAATGGTTGGAGTGATGAGATACACCCACTAAAATATTGTTCTTCAAATTGCTTACCTCTTGTCGTTTTCCCAGCTTCCTCAAAACATGATTACTCTCGTACGCCTCCTCTGTTGCACCTTCAACTTCCTTTATTTTGGCCATGTGGAGGTAAACATCATTAATTAGTCAACAAAGTAACAACCATACTTGCCTTTCATCTAAGAGAACTTCTGTAAGCTCTTTTCCTTCCATCTCCATTTACCCATTATAGTTTATTAGCAAATGAAATCTATGGCCACGTGGGTTTTCTGTAAGAGATAAAGAATGAAAACTGACCAGTCACTTAAATCAGTGATTTTCTTTCACGGCTAACAGATCTGAACTCTACACTTTCACTAAATCGATGTTCAACCACTATATTCAAATCATCTTGAAACAAACCGGAATGATATAAAAGATGGAATGGAATAGAACAAAATTAGTACCTTTCTTTGCTTCCAATATTCTGAAGATTAAAATCAAAACTCTACACTTACACAAGAAAATCAAGATTAATTAAAAAGAAAGAAAAAACCTAAAGAGTACCTATTATTGAAACCCGGAGATCAAGATGAAGAAAGAAACTGAGTTTTGCATACATTTAAACACAAAGATGAATTCATCAAATTTTTAAAAAGAAAAGTTAGGTTAAACAATTAAAACCCATATATAAAAAAGGAAGCAAACATACTATACTAAGATGAGCAAATACATTTGATTTGCAGATCGAGAATAATTTTTTCTCAAAGATATGAATAAATATAAAAAACAATGAATAATTTTTTGGAATGAAACTTACCTTGTTGTTGGATTTCAAGCAGATCGAGAAGAGTATTTGAGGAATGAGAAAAGAAAATTGTATTTGAAATTTGAATTGTTGAAGATGTATGGAAAGATAAAGGAAGGATATCTTCCTATGAAAGTTTCCATAGCCCAAGAAAAGCAATCAAAAAAGCAGACAAGAAAACTTATGATGTGATTAGCATCAGAGGCTTTTAGCAGAAAGTTGTACCAATACAGTATATATCAATTAATTAATCTTATTTGAATTTATAAAAACCAAAACAACCACAAATTTGAATTCTTGAGCAGCTAAACAACTTTACCTCCTTTTTTTTTGCATCGGAAACATGGAAACTTTCCTGCTGTTCCTTTCATTCTAGTTACAACCAAACTATGCTCCTAACCAAGCCGTGATGTCATCAAAGGAGCACTTTTTCCTACTTGGACAGCCTACTTAATCGACACATAACCTTTTCTTAGGTTATGCTCTAAGGAGATTGTAGGTATATGATCACGTAAAATGAACGTATGTCCGAAAAGTATTTAAGTCTACGGGGTCACACGTTCAACACGAATGTAATTATGATTAATTAATATATTCAATGTGATTTATTAATTAATTAAGATCACGAAATGATTAATTTAAATAATTAAAGGGTTAATTGTATTTAAATTAATCAAAAGGAGGGTTTAATTGTGAAATATGGAATTTAGGGTTGGGCTCTAAATCCATAAGGGGGGCCGGTTTTGATGGCTCAAAATAGGGTTAAGGTGACTTGTTTACAAAGTCATTAAACCTAATTTCCCCCTATAAATAGATGCTTAAGTCTTAGGGTTTGAGCATCAATACACACAAGAAAATCTCTCTTTTCCTCCATTCTTTTGTTTGGCCGAAAAGTTACAAATCAAAGGGGTTCTAGCAGCTTTGGTTTGTGACATTCAAAAACCCATATGAAACTTATATATATTATTAATACATGAATTTATTATGGGTTTTGGTTTTGTCGACTACTGTTGGTTTCAATTAGTAGCTTTGGGTTTCGAATGAATGGAGTATTACACAAAGGGTTGTGAGTTCGTGATCAAGTACTAGCATACATACATTCCAACGTTGTGTGTGCTATCGTAGAGAGGTTTTACTTTAAACCTTTTTTATAAAGTTTCTAGCTTTATTCTCTTCAATTTAAGGTACACGTTTTCTATCTTGGTTGATTAATTAACTACATAGTTTTTATCTTCCGCTGCGTGCTTTGTGATTTGATTTGATAAATTGTTATATAACCCAACAACTCTACCTTTTTACATTTTGATTTCTTGTCTGTTTCTTTCTTTCTTTTCTTCTTCTCTTTTCTTACAATGTTTCCTAATAATAATAATAATATAATAATAATATATTAATAATAATAATAATCGTTTTATCCGTCCTTACAATCAAAATCAACAAGACGTCAACGATCCTAATATGCTACCAAACGCGATGTTGTTCCAAATGATCCAACAAATGGGTGCTACGCCACCACAAATGCCGGGTTTTACACCGTATTATGCGCCACAACAAGATGGGTTATACGGTTTTGGTGGGATTACGCCACCACAAAACACGCCGGGTTCATTCTTTGTAACTTTAAATATTTTTACTCAAATAATTATAGTTAATTGCAAATACTAATAGTAAATCACAACCATTCATTCTGTCTTTTTCATTCAATTACTAGACCACATACAGAAAGAAAGAAAGAAGGGTCGTCTCTCTGGGTAATGCATGGAACCAGAGTCTCCGTCACATATTTTTGTCCAGAATTGGCTTCGATTTCATTCCTCCCATCAAAACCAAAACCATGATCATCATCATGAATCTTGTAACCTTGCAAATCCAGATAACGACTTTGATTTCGGTGGCAGCAGGGAAAACAAAATGTGCAGCGCGGACGATGTTTTCTTCCAAGGCCAAATTCTGCCAATAACACCCATCATGAGTTGTTGTTTTGGTAACACTGCTACTACAAGAAGTCACATTAATAATCATGATCATCATCATGATTCAGGAGGTACTACAACGAGAAGTCACATTGATAATCATGATCATCATCTTGATTCAGGGAATAATGGTAGCACCACTTCAGGATCCGGCCATGTCAAGAGCAAACGAAACCATTTCTTCTATTCACAACCGAGTATCAAACTGTTCATGCAAAACCCTCGGCCGACCATCCATCATCCCCCCAAAACATCATCAAAATGGAATTTTTTACACTTAGGTCCGGTGGTCCCACAAGAAATCCGGTTGGCACATATCAATAATCGCAACAATAAGGATCATCATAAAAACATTGACAACACCACCACCAAGAAGAAGAAAAGAATGAAAATTAAAATGCCCTCTTTTGGAAGGTGTAATTGTAAATGTTCTGCGGGTGAAGATGTCATTGAAACTGCACTTTCTCCTCCTCCTTAATCAGACGAACTAACAAGAGACCATATTGAAAGAATGCATGCAGATGTGAAAGTTTTGATGCTTATATAATTAAAAAAAGGTGATTGTGATTCTTTTTATGGTATAACCATATATCTAAATCCAATGTTACTCCTTATTAGCATTGTCTTCTTAATATCAATACTTGGTATGTATTTATATATGTCAACAAGCAAATTCTGGAGCCAAATGCATATATGGTGATGGCTAGCTGGGGCTCATGATAGGTGATTAGGTTTCACTCAACTCCATTATGTAGTTATATATGTCTTGAAAGCTATACATATATGTATGTGTTTAGCCGTTTGAGATGGATATATATGAGTTTGACATCACAACAGTCGCAATATATATTCATTGAGTCATGTATTTTAATAATTGAATTAATTAATTCACAGAATCGCAGTAAGTACCCCATAAACGCCATGTCTTTTGGTTTATCAAACATGCTGATGCTAATGCTTGTCTATCGATTAAGAAGATAGCTATACAATCAAACAATTAAAAATACAACAAGCTAATACGTATTATCCTTATTTGTTGATAATAAACATAACTATTCAAAATCCTCTCAAAATCATTTCGTTCAAGTACTTTCAACCATAACTTAATTATTATTCTTTTTTTTTTTAAGAACGACAATATATATATATATATTATTTTTTTTATATATATATATATATATAATAAATAGGTGTCTAGCAAAGCACTAGACACCAAAGAGTAATACAATTACAAGTACATTATCTAGGAAACTCGACAAAATGAACAAAATCCTAGATACACCTTGAGACTCGAACTGCGAGGAAAGCAAAAAGGGTCAAAAAACTCTCGCCAATTACGCAAACGAGACACGAGAAAAACCCTCACCAACAGAGGCCGAGCCACCGGTTTTCACCCTGTGATGTTTTTGATGCTAACCCAAATAAGTCTCAAGGAAAAGCATACAACCCAAAAAATGAGAAGTGGCATCAAATTACAAAAAGAGTAGAGGGTTTTGAAACCACTCATCACGCGACACCCGAAGTTTTCTACATCTACTTGTAGCCCAAGCAAATGATTGCACACTACCCAAATTCCAGACGAAGTTCACAAATCAACTCTGCATTTTTAATTATCACTGGCGTCTGTAAAAGCCTGAATGCAGCATTTCACGTCAGAATTGTAGAGAAAAACGGTCACTAATTTAATTTAAAAGAAAAGTTTTATTAGTTCATTACTAATCGAAAATCACTTGATGCATATATAAGAATAAAGAATTTTACAGAGATGGTTATTTAATTTTATTTACAATCTCATATCACCGCATCTCATAGTGGAGCCACGGTGGGGATGTCCAAAAAGAAAAAGAAAAAAACAATTAATCAACATGAATTACACAAACACGACAACTACGAGGTATTCTTGAATTGATCAAGCATCAACTGTATGTTCAACCACACCAACACCAGTTTTAAACATGCCTTTTGTCCAATTTCTTCAGCTCAATACAAGTAAACACCACCTGAGTTCAAGAAACACCTAACCATTATTAGCTACAACCAAATTCAGTAAACCTGCAGTGACTGGCCAAGAAGCATGCAAATGAAAAGCAAAATAACATGGACCTTAGGTATGCTAAAACCGAAAAGATGTTTTGACAGAAGCCCTTAAGAGACGGAAGATCACCTCTGTTCAGGCAAGGTCAACCATTATATTTATTGTTCCCCTACGCAATAATCATAGGATTACAGACGAGGTATATCATACATGATGATGGGTACTGAGGTGAAAACAATCCATCCCACATGACACTTGGGATATGGAGAGGGTTAAGGTGGCAATTTCAACCCATTTATCTAGAAAAATTGAGTTATGTTCCAACTCTTAGGATCAAAGAGGTTAAGCTACAAGAATTGTAACTCAAAAGGAACCAACGACAGTTTGTTGAGATTTATTGATAGTGTGTTCAAATTCAATACTTCAAAATGCATAAAGCCTCTGATAATGCAACCAACTGACATGCGGCTGGTAAAATGCTTTATAATAAGAAACAGAAATATTTAATACATGCCCGATTAGACCTGTTTTATCAGGCACAAATACTAAAAACTTGCTTGTTTTGACCAGAACTTCAACTCATTACTCAAACCTTAGCCTCCCATTATTTCACTTGTAAGTCTGGGAAGGAGGACTAAGGTAGAGTGGGCTCTCTCAAGTTACAAAAGGCCATGTAGGCTTGGCAAGCAAAAACAAACATTCTTGACGTTTCTGGTTTATTTAAGAAATCCTTAGATGACAGGGTGATCTGGGACAACTAATTATACACTACATTCTTGCTATCTGATACCGAAATTATATGCATCTATTCTAACTAAAACTTAGGCATCTATACATTCTTTCAATTTGATGTGTGTTATGTGTAGAAACCCTTAGTGTATTTGGTGAAATGTGAAAGGGGGTATTATTTGTGATTTATTGTATCTGGATGTCTTTTTGTTTGCAATATTTATTGCAAAATCTACGCTGACAATGTAATAAACCCTAAAAATACACAATAAAGTTATTTCAAAATGGTGTTCTATTTCTAGTTTGAACTTACTGCAAACAGAACACTTTTTAACCTTTTACTATTTCAAATTACATAATATAAATGATTTTACAGAACGAAAAAAAATCCTGAACCCCATTGGGAAGCAGGAAGGGGATGTAAAATCATTCCCCAGCAAGGACAAAGGTGGGGAGTGGGAAGCAGTGGTGACTGAAAATGGGGCATCCAGACACACACCTTGTTGACATCCCTCTGTCATGTGTGAGATATTCCTTTATCCAATTATTTAGTATTGTAGGATAGCAAGTTTTAGTATCCATTTTCCTGCTCCCTAGTGGTCAGATGGTCACAGGCTGGAAAGTGTCTAGCATTTGTTCTCTGCACCTGTTCTTAAGGCAAATATTCAGTTCCAAACAAATCTATACAGTTGCTAGTTCCGACCGATTGATATATACAGAAGGGGTCTAACACCATTTAAGGTAATAAAAGTTAAATCATCTTAAACATGATAAAAAGTAGTTATGCGTTATTTGGATCTGCAAAGGCTATACCCCGCATGCGTCTCCTTGAGACGCTCGTTTTAGCTGTGGTGGTTGTTAGTCGTTATTAAACTATTAAAGCAGACAACCATGCTCGGGTTACTTATGAATTGGTCGATCAAGGTTGTCTTATCTCAAACAGGTCAAATAATAAACTAGCGAAAAAGGGAACATCTCAAAAGGGTTGAATGGATTGAAAGTCATTCAAAAGTCTATCTTTAATGGCATACAATCTTCTGCAACTTTTCGTTCAAAGACTTATATATTGTTACTATTGCAATTATACTCATTTTATCATTATTCATGCATCACCTTTTCATTCAGATAATAACAGAATAATCCAACCCAACTCCTCTCTTTTGACCACCAGAATAGATGGATCCAACCTGAAACCATTTGGCCCATTACCCAAACCACTTAACTCACACATGTTATGCCACCCCTAATAGTTATCATATCTTGTGTGTATTATTGGTGCTTCCTTCTACTCAGTCTGACATTGTTCAATACTTGTTTCAGTTGTTTGTCCTGTTGGGATTTTTTGTTACGTACGTCAGGATGTGTAATATAGTAGCCTTTGTGTTCCTTTTAAGGAAAGGCCCCTATATCTTGTATATTATTTGTTGATCTATATTCTCCTAATTAACCCAATAATTGGTTCTACAAAACAGCGAACCTAAGACTTGGGCAAACACTGGCCTACCGGTAGCTTTTAGCCTGCCTAGACTACAGGGACGGGTGACTTTTTGGGAGTAATAAGATTATCAACTCTCCTAATGGATTTCCCTATTTTCATCAATCTATATATCCAAACAGAGATCTATGTTCATCCAGAATTTCATCAATCATAGTAGCGTAAGAAGTAAAAACAAGAAGCTAAGTTCCTCAAAACTTCCAGATATATACACCACCTGCTGATTCCTGTTTCCAACCTTGTATGTTTACTGTTCTGTCTATCCTTTTAGTGTTATTTCAAAAAATGCAGCTAATACACTCCATCCAAAACAGTAGTCCACTTCTGATACCAAAAGTTCGAAATGACTCAAATGAGTATTTCAATAAAATAACCCAAACATTTCCACTATTCTAACTTCAGCATGTTTCTAATATGATACCAATTTAATAGTTCAGTATAATTCAAAGTCTTTTGCTTGATCACCTGGACTTAATCTTAAAAAGTAACTAGTTTGTGTGTTAACACACAGAAGATAGAGCTATTTTGGTCATAAAAAGTACGGAAAAATACTAAATTTGACTATATTACTATCATGAAACTACAATTAATTACTAAAATAGAGTTACTTTACTAGCTTTTTGTCAGTCTTGGAGGATTGGAAATTCCAATTTGGTATATGTATCTCCAGTGTTAACAAATACTTTAACGTATGCCTCCGGCCCTCTGTCACAATGTTTTTTAAGATCATCATCATGACAGTACTTAAATGAACCCCTTATGCAATGAGTATATAACTCGTTCTATATTTTCTTATAAAACAATGTAAGGCATTGCATACAGAATAAGACTTGTGTATCTAAGAACACATTGGCTACTAAAGGATTTAAGGACGGTCAAAAAAGCTCATGTTCAACAAACGATAAGCACTTATAATGGTAATGAGCAACATCACTTTCAAAAAAGGCAAGGAAAAGATACCTGGAAATCTGGAAGCAACCAAGTCTTGATGGTTTTAGTTGACATCCTTAAGCCTCTTAATTAAAGAGTCTAGGGATTTTTTCTTTGGATTTTGCTTCGCTCCCCTTGATCCAAAAGTTCCAAACAGCCGCTCAGTAGGATCCTTTAGTTTCTCTGAAATGATTCCTACTTTTCTGTAATCCAGAGCATTGTAACTTCTCTCCCTGATTACTGGATTCAAAAAGTTCTCTGGGTTATTGCTGAGTAGCAAATTAACTAACTGCCTCGCCTCAACAAGTGCTTTTTTCAACAGAACAGCCTCTTCTTCGGATACAAGAGAAGCTTGGTTTTCAGCAAATGATTCTAACAACTTGACATCCACATCAATTCCCATTACAGCATTCAAACTGAACCTTTTCACGGATTCGCTAACTAAGAAGTTAACAATCGTTTCAGAAATGTGAGCAAGAACATCTTGCAACACCCGTTTAAGGACCTCACCGGGTAATATCTGCTGCGCGGTAGAGAGAAGAGTTTCTAAAAATATAATCACTTCATTCACATATTCATTTTCTGTCTGAGGCGGCTCATCGGTCATCCAATTCACGTTCTCAATCAATGTCATAAAGCCATCAACCTTCTTCTTAAGCAAGCTACAGAGCATTTCTTCGGCTGCATCGCGAGCTTTGGTCAAGGGAAACTTCCGCCTGCTCCTTTCCACCATCCTTAAGGGGATCCCAGAAAGCTTTGCAGCATGACGAAAAAAGAAATCACAAGCTCGTTCAAGAACAGCCATATTAGCTGCAACAACCATTGCTTGATTGACCCCACTGATTGAGGTGCCAATAAGCTTTAAAAGGGCATCATCCAGGACTTCAGTCAAAAGCCGGTCCAAGTACTTATTCACAACATCATAAAAATCAAGCTGTCCACCATGAGACATGAAACTAACTGAATCCTCAATGAAAGACCTCACTATTCGACAACAATCAGGCACGGTGGACGAAAATGGGGCAATATAAGGAAACGCTGGTACAATATCAGAAGTCTGTATCTGGAAAGAAAGCACATTCATGGAATACTCATACTCCTTATTCATCCACATCTGCTCAAATTTATCTGCAGCAAGAGCTTCAGCAATCTGTTTTCGACAATCAGATAACAATAACTCATGATACTTATCCCTATGCTTATTCAACACATCAAGCAAAGCATCAACCAAGTACCCATACCTTCTCAGTGTAACACCAAGCAAACTCACATAATCCTTGATCAACAACAAATGATTAGCCGTTCTCATCCTCGAAAACTGGTCTTCTATCACAGAACACATTTTACTAACAGCAGTATCCCACAAATTTTCCACTTCCATTTTATTGATCAATCCACCACCAGTCCTCAAAACCCGATCTTCAACAATAAAAAAACCGGCAATCTGAGCAAAAAACGTCTGATGAGATTCCAGAAACGGTGTCATAGACGAAACCTGAAAATCCGACGTCAACTGAAGCTTCCGGTTCTCAAAATAATACTTCTTAAACCCGTCCTCAAGCCCTAAAGTCTGATGAATATGATAAGACCTATACAACGGGGTAAGATCAAAACCTAAACCGCCATTACCATTATTAACACTACCGCCATTACCATACACATCATTCCCAACATCACCAACAGAGTAACCGTCATCATCCTCTTCTTCAAGTGCATAAACCGTATCTCTCACACTAAGCCTACTCTGTTCCTCAGCTTGCCGTTGCCTGATCCTTAACTCTTCCTCTCTCTGGCGACCAGCCGACGCTTGTCCAATCGCAACTTGCCCTAAGTTCCGACTAACCGTGCGGATTTCAACTAACCAATCACCAAACTCCTTAGCAATCCTCCGTTCAACATACGCTCTGATTGCCGGTATATTCTTCTCCAACATTCTCTTAAGAGTAGTCGAAGGCGTCTTACTAATATAATCTCTTTCAATCGAATCAATACATTTCAACGCCATATAGAAATTATTATTCGACAAATGAAAATTCACACGTTTACATAACTCCATCAAACTAACACAAATTCGCAACGAATCAATTGCTAGGGATATATTTTGACATTTATTTCTAGATTCAATAAACGAATCGAGCGACGTAAGTAACGGAACAGCAACCGACTGTAACTGTTGATTAGAATTGGATATACTAGATTTAAGCAATTCTACACCAGATAAAAGTGATCTGAGATCATCTACGGCCATAATAAAATCCTGATAATGAATTTTACATACTTCTTCTATTTCAGATTCTTTAGATCTACAGAAATGACGCAAGTGATGAAGTAAGGTTTCTGGTTTACCTGTAGCGAAGGTTTTCCGGATAAACGGAGATAAGTCTTCGCCGTTGGTGATGGCGGAGGATAATAGAAGTTGATCGAGCTTGTCGCCGGAATCGCCGTTTTCTGTTGACGTGTTTGGGATTTTCCGGCGACTTTTTGAAGATGAATTCATCTTGTTTGAATTTTTTGTGACGAAAATGAGTCGGTATAGACGGAAGATATTTCGGAGATAGATAGATATAGATAGATACAGGGGGATTTGGGGAGCAGGTGATGATGAAGTTAGAGTTGGTCAGATCCGGATGCAAACAACGTCGTGTTATTGGCGGTTATCGCGAAATTTCGCTTGCTTTTGGATATGGAAAATTAAGGGGAAAGATTAGATTGCATGTTAAGTAGCCAACTTAGATTAACTGTCTTTCAATTAACAAAAAAAATAAATTAGTGTAAGATTATTCATTAGAGTGTCTTTGTACAGCCAACCAACCTATTAATTTAGGTGAAACATGAGTCACTTCGGTCCGATTATGATTTAAAACTGTTTTTCACAAACCATAAGTTTAACATTAATCGAAAGTCCGATTATATTTATATCATATGGTTTGGTCAAGTCTAAGAATTTCTCATCATGGGTGAGCCATCATCAAAGTTGTTTAGTGGTCAAATTTTCCGAGAGCTTAGAATAGGAATTGGCTAAATAAAAAGTTTTGAAACATAAAAGTTTGAAGTTTGAACTATTGTTTATCCGTTCAGATTTTCTTCATTTATTGTTCGTAATGTGAACCTCATTTATTGTTTGTGATGTGAATTCTGACTTATGTTATATATTTTTTATTTCTTTTCTTTCTTTTTTTCTATTGAAAAGGAGTTTGTTTTCTTCACGATTACAATACGAAACGCGTAACACCACCTGGCAAAAAGGTGTAACCCCACCAAGGGGTATTAGCGGCGACGTCGCCGCTAATACCCTGGGTCCCATCTGACACGCTGCAGAGGTCAACGACAGTTTCACGCGCCTGGGCCCCAAGTATTAGCGGCGACGTCGCCGCTAATACTAAAACCTATTTTTCTTTTTAAACGCAGCCGCAAGCCAGATTCATCTTCTTAAAAAAAATCCTCCCATCCCTCTGGAAAAAAAAAAAGAAACATCCGGCCATCAACCATTTTGGCTCCATAATCCGCCCATCAATCCCCTCACCCTCTCTATCAAGAATCCTGCTACCCCCACCCTCTTTTTGGTGACGAAATTCCGGCCACCCTCTTCATTTTCCGGCAACTTTTCAGGCGGCGAGAGAAAATCCGGCCACCCCACCACCCTTTAAGGCGAGGTTTTAGCGGCGACTCCTTTCCCGGCGACCCGGTTCCAAATCCGACCAGTTTTTGCCGGCGACCCGGTTCCAAATCCGGCCAATTTGAATACGCAATTATACGATCGTACGTAAACCTCCTAAATTCGTCCATGATAATGTCCCATACTCCATACTCCATACTCTGACCGGGTAATGTCCATTAACGATCCCCGAGATGCCACGTGGCATTATTAGCGGCGACGTCGCCGCTAATACCTCCGACATTGCACCTCGGGATCGGTAAGGTCAGTCGTTGCTGCAGGTTTTGTCTGGCCCCACTATTAGCGGCGACGTCGCCGCTAATACCCTGGTGGGACTACCCTTTTTCTGGTCGGCTTACCCTGTGCCTTACAATAATACTTTAGCTATGTGACGTCAAAAGTCTTATCCAAATTAACTAAATAGATAAAACACCATCAGTTATATATTAACTAAATAAAACACTTAGATTCGTATATCTTAGCTAAATTTGAAATCAAACTTACAACAAAAAGTTCATGAACTATTCGGTTCTTCGTTTATTTTTGTCATTTATATGCATGATTATGATATTTTGACTGCCTATTTTGAACAACTTGAACATCCTATAGAAATTGTTAAATTCAAAATGAAGTCGACTTCAATGTTACTGCTTTTAATTATTTATTGATGTATGTATTTGTGTTATGTTGTTTTCATTTTGGTTTTTCCACGAATATGAACACAATTTCATGCCGAGTTATCAATTTATAATTTATTAGTTAAGTTAACTGAACAACCGTAAATAATGTTTCGTTCATATTCATTCATTTCATTTACAATGGTCTTGATTCAAGACAATGTCACTCGTTAACACAATAATAAATGTTATTTGTTTATTGATGATATTTTCTATATATGATTGAATAACACACTAAGATAAACAGAAGATCACCTATTTTTTAAAGTAGCTTACTTTTATGTTTTAATATATGTTATTGAAGATATAAAAAGTCAATAAACTCTCAGTTATTGGATTCATAGATTTGCCAATTTGAGCGTATGAACATGAATATTTTTGAACACTTCCCACCCCCTTTGTAGTTTTAAAATTTGACATTAACTTTTAATATGCTCAAATTCATACACTTAGAGAGTTGGGGTGTTTGTTTTAGTATTCACTAGACAAATGGTAGCACGATGAAGCGGTATGACGACGACGGGTAGTGGTGGTAATGGTAGCGGTAGCGGCGGTGCTGGCGATATCACTGTGATTATTAATGTAATTTTTTTTTTAATATCAAAATAAGTAGTGTAGTTATTTTAATGATTGAGAGTTATATGTTGTAAAAATTTTTATTAAGGTATTATACATATTAAGTAAAGATACTTAAGTTAACAAATAAATAAGAGAGTTGGTTTGAGTTTATCAAGTTAATATAGATATCGATATTGATATAGATAAATAAATAGTTTGTTAAACGTTAAGTTCATTTACAACTCTATTAATAATTTACTTTGTAATTTTACTTTAGCTTTTAATATAAAAGATCATGGTCCAAATTTTTGATTAAAACTTGCACAAATATCAATCAATAAACCTTTGTTTTCACATACAAAATAAACAACAATTTATTTGGGAAAACTATAGTTAAAAAAAAAGAAAAACACAAATGCCAAAATATGGGCTCATACTTCGACTTCATAAACCGGGCTTGCCCATTCCCCAAAATCCAGCCCACAAACCCAACTTGCCCTAGACCTAGATAACCTCTTTTTGCCTCCATAGAATTCATAAACCCTAATACCTTCACTCTCTTGTTTTCCCCATTTCTTTTTTGCAGGTAGCAGCAGCAGCAACAACAGCCGTCTCCATGGTATCTACCTTCACTCCCTCAAACCCTAATTCCTTTCTCATATCTCCATCATAACTATTTTGTATATATGTATCTATCTGCAGGGTATCGATCTTGTTGCAGGTGGAAAGAGCAAGCGCACCAAAAGAAACGCTCCTCGATCCGATGATATCTATCTCAAGCTCCTCGTCAAGGTATATATCTGTATATATTCTTACATTTTTTTTTTTTTTGTTTGATAGATATGTAATAGTGATACTGATAGATACATGTGTATATATGTATATTGTGTATCAGCTTTATAGGTTTTTGGTTAGGAGGACTGGAAGCAACTTCAATGCTGTGATTTTGAAAAGGCTTTTCATGAGCAAAATCAACAAGCCACCAATTTCTTTGTCTCGCTTGGCTCGTTAGATGACCGGCAAGGTATATATACATTTTTTTGTATCTATATGTGTATGTATTGTGATTTATTTATATAGAGTAAATTTTGGTACTAGATAAGGATAGTTTGTATAGTTGTTGATTGAGATGGTGGGTTTTTTGTTAAATGAATTTAGGAGGATAAGATTGCTGTGATTGTTGGTACGGTTACGGATGATGTCCGTGTGCCCGAGATTCCGCGTATGAAGGTTACTGCTTTGAGGTTCACTGAGACTGCTAGGGCTAGGATTGAGAAGGCTGGTGGAGAATGCTTGACTTTTGACCAGTTGGCTCTTCGGGCTCCTCTTGGACAGAACACGGTATGCCCTTATCCCCTTTTTATGTCGATTTGTTGTTGTATATATTGATGGCATTACAAGTAGCTGACTTTATTAGTTATTGATTCTTGTTTTTGTGTATTTTTTGTGCCTGTAAGGTTTATGATTTATTGTGCTAAATTATTAACTTAAGTGAAGGTTCTAGTCTTCTTGTTTCCAACTATTGTTTATGTAATATCCGCTGCCATGTTTGTATGTCATTTTTGGCTTAAATCCTTGTTGCCTCGTGATGTAAAGGTCAGTCACAAACATAGGAAATTTGATTTGTGAGTTCAGAGTCAAAGAAAGTGATTTTGATTGTTTGGTTCATGTTTATTCTATTGGCATTTTAATGGAGAGAAAAAATGGTTGCCCTTTAAATAATTGTAAGGCATGGCATTTGTTTTCAAACTTGATTGTCATTTATTTCAACTTGGTTTTGGCAGTCACCCAATTTATCTGTTTGCTTTCATATTCTTATGACTGGTATGATGCAACCGTCATTTTTGCTAGATATATAACGTTATTTAATTTTGTTTCCATGTCACTAAGGAGCGTAGTGTTTTATGCAAACAATGGATTGTGTTCCTGTGTCTGTGTCATGTAGAACACATTCTTGTTTGATATAACCTTGTTTAACAATAAAATTTTTTGGATTAACTTGATGCTTTTTGGTATTGACAGTGTAATTCGTTGAGGGTATCTTTGACTCTTTTTAACAATATCTTTACGATGCATGCATTTTCTTTAACTGCAAACTGTAAACATAAGTGTTTATGATGAATACATTGTTAATTTGTTAGTGGCACAAACATACTATTAATAACTTATGTGTGCGTGTCATTTTTATCTTTGACTCTTTTTAACAATATCTTTACGATGCATGCATTTTCTTTAACTGCAAACTGTAAACATAAGTGTTTATGATGAATACATTGTTAATTTGTTAGTGGCACAAACATACTATTAATAACTTATGTGTGCGTGTCATTTTTAAATTGCTACATGACATTTTTTTAACAAAAAATGGAATTAGTGTGTCTTGTTTCTTTTAAAGTGTTTCAAGTTAGAAATTTTAGATGGAAGACTTTTAGTTTATATTCGACATACCTAAACAATGTTCTGCATTGAACAATAATCGTAATCCACATGTTCAAATACATATTGCAGGTATTGCTCAGAGGTCCAAAGAACTGCCGTGAAGCTGTTAGGCACTTTGGAAAAGCTCCTGGTGTCCCACACAGTCACACCAAGCCCTATGTGCGATCTACTGGAAGGAAGTTTGAGAAGGCTCGAGGAAGAAGAAACAGCAGAGGCTTTAGAAACTAAGTTATTCTCTATGTCACTTAGACAGGACTCCATGAATCCATGTCAAGTTCTATACTTCTATCTTAAAAGTTTGCCATCTATCAAGCTGTTAGACGTATTTGTATGATGACTATTTTTGTTAGGCATCTTTGTTTCGTATCATGGGGTGTTTCGAATTCTAAATATTTTCAATCAGATTTTTCATATCGTGTTTGAAATCGTTTTTGTTTGCACTTGGAACTGAAGTGACTTGATTATGTTTGATGCAATCTGGCAAGTAGACTTTAAAATTGCGATTACAGTTTACAATAGCTGAAAACAGAAATGCCAAAATCGTAGTTTTCATGTATGTTCATATGGTTTATATGTTAGATAATACAGTATTTTTGGCTATTTTGTTAAACCTTTTTATTTATGTAATCATGTCAATTAATGTATTGTATCTATATCTTTAAAATTAAACTATATGAAAATATATTATAAAGGAACAAAAAAGATAATATTCTAAACCATGTATAAAATAACTTTTTACTAGTTTTTTTTCTTCTAATACTAATGTGACAATTTATGTTAGCTTTTTAACTATTAAATCATTTGCGATGACCAGCTTAAAAGGTTGTTGAATGCCACCAACAAAAACACGTTTAATCATGCCGCGTGTGGAGAGGCTATATGCTAGTATGATGTAGTTGTTTGCAAATAATGGATAATGAAATGGTTTTTCCTTTGGATTACTAGCATCGTATATATATGGGAGATGATGTAGTTTCCATCAATTTTGATAACTTATTACAATTTACAACATTTATAACATACAAGTTGCATACAATATAGTTATGTTATGAATATGTTTTCGTGTATGGTAAAAAAGTTTTATGTAGGGAATTAGGGATCATCACGCTTTCAAGAAACAATGAACTCATTTTATTTATTTATTTTTACTCTTAACTTGAATGTTTGAAGTTTAATTTATTGTTTGTGTTTAACATGGCTAACAACTCCCGGCTGCAGATTGATCTCATTGAACAAAACCAGAGTGGCAGAGTACACTGGCGGATTTATCACCATTCTTTCAGTGTCATCTTTTAAAAAATGTTTGTGTCGAGTCTAACTAAAACCGAAATGTTATCTTTCAAGTAAAAGCTCCTTGGTTATATATTTTCACATGTGAACAGTGAACCTCCTAAAATAACCGGACAATTATACAAGATCGAATAAAGTGACCAGCTTCTCTTGTTCTGTTTTCATTGATATGGTCTCGAATGGACAGAAATTGTTGGTGTACAAATATCAGTACACAATAAGTGGACCAGAAACTTTACCTTAAGCGAGAAAGATAGTGATTGAGTTTGATTTAAGATGGACCAGTCATAGCGCATGGTTTTTACAAAATTTCGTCCTTCTGGTTTGTCACCTTCTTGTACACGACAAGTTCATGTGTTCACTTTTGGTTTGCTTGCACCATTAAGTGAAACTTACTACAAGGACAAGTCTTAACTTATCTTTTTAGTTATCGATCAGCATATACACATTCTTTAGTATGTTTGCAAGTTGCCATTTGTTTTCGCTTACTTTTTCCTTAGGCCTTGTGCTCTTATTCCGCGGGGAATCCTACTTCGAGTAGCCTTTACATTATTATGAACAGGTCTTAGACCCATAGTCATTTGTTTAAGCATCCAATAATGTCATGTACTTCTTTTCAAAATTTGTAACTGTGACATGATATATATAACTTAGCGAGACGATTTGCTCAATTGACTAAGATAAAAATATTGTTCTTCAAAATGTTGATATCTTTGAATCTTCTATTAATAATCAAGTAAACAAGTTTTCATACACATTGAGTTGAAAATTGATGACATATCATGTGATCAGATGTATATGTATACATATATATGATATAACACATGAATAAATAGAGGAAGCCCAACATACCCATATGCAACATCCTCCAAAGTCAAACAAAACATGTTGTAAAGCTTCAACAACCTTGTCCTAGTAACGAACAAATGTCATTTTTCTTTTTATACATCAATCATCAATATTTGTCATGTTCATACTTACAAAAAAAAAAAAAAAAACTCTTAATACACTATTTGGATTTTGGCATCTGATCCACATCAAAAATACGACAAAATAAAGGTTACCCTGTCTCACTTCTATGGCCTGCCTATACTGGCTCCATATAAAATCACATAACAGAAGGGAAAGAATGATCCTTATTATGCAGTTTAATTTTGAACAAATGTACAACATTTTAAGTTTTATGCAAATTTAACTTGGAATTACTTTTTAATCAACTCAGTTATACGCTGGTTAAAATTGCCTCCAACATGTCTGAATCTAAACTAACTTTACAAAAAAAGAAAAAAGTTATACGCTCGGAGAGAGTGTGTTTACTAGTTAACTTATTACTCGTACTATACTCTTTAATATATACACTCGGACACGCACGTTCAAGTATAATTTTTATAAACGGTTAATTATCCATTTGTCTACTATATCTATTAACACGAAACCTGAATCCAGATGTGTTTTCACAAGTTGTTCATAGGTAATTAACTATTGGACTTTGCAACTTTTACATTCATTAATCTTGCTATTGGCCTATTGACTAAGTCAAGTCAATGTACGAACATAAATGAGTTCACCCATATCACGGTCACTAGAATAAAATAATCTTACTCACTGGAACGATAAATACAATCGTGATAATTGTTGTAATTAAGTTTGCATAACATGAGATATGCATGAACATTTGCATAGACAGCGTATCGATATTTAAAATTTTATGAAATAAAGTGTAATTAACTTTTAAAAATAGGATTTTGATAATCACAACTCTATAGCACTACTACAAATTTGGGACAATAGAGACCGGTCAAACAAATAGGGACCGGTTGTTTTCTAAAATAGTGGTCTCTAAATTTACACAACCGGTCTCTATAGTTAGATAAGAATAGAGACCGGTTGAAAAAAGAATAGAGACCGGATGAGTATAAAACAAGTGGTCTCTATTCTTTAAGACCTGTTGTTTTATACTCAACCGGTCTCTATTCCTTGTATAAAATGCATCAACCTATCGTCTTTTTTGTTAAAATGTATAGAGACCAAATTATTTGTAACTGACCGGTCTCTATTTGTATACATTGAAGCTTAAAAACATGTTCATTCCCTTCTTCCTTACAATTTGCTCGGTTAAAAAAAATAAATAAATTTATATACTTATATTAAACGGTATATTATATACTTAAATTAAACATCTTTACATAATTTTTAAAATTTTGTTATGTCAATCATATATATAGATTTTTAACAATATCTTTTTTTATACATATATCCTTTGTATTGTATGACATAAAATCGTCATTATATTTTAACTAGGTGGTATTTTGAATTTATAGGCTTGTTTAAAGATTGTTGCATTATATAGCTAATGATTTGTTAACATATACGCAAGAGGTATATTTCTCATAATCTATATAACTTACGAGTATTTAATTCTATACGTTAATTTATTTATCATGGCATGCATTCATATAATATAAGGCTACTTGATACGCAAAAAGTATATATATCTATTCTTAAGATATAATATCACTCGTCATGTATATATATCATCTTTGTGCGTATTAGTCATAACGACTTTTAGAATTAAAGTATACCTATAAGGTTGTTAAAAAATGAATATCGTATTTTACGGGTCGTGAGTTGTTTCGAGACCCGAGATCCAAGCTTCCCATGAAGACCCTTTACTATCTTCCTTGTTCTTGTGTGAACATTATGTATTTCTATTATCTTGTTGTTATTATTAGAAGATATCTACCAATATACTAAAACAGGATTGAAGTATTTTATGAACGACATGTGGCATATTCTGTGATCGACATGTGTCTTTTCTATTTGTAATTTATTATAGTTTAATTTATATTTATTAAAGTTTCCTAAATAAAATCCAATACAATTTATTATTATATTATATTATATTAATTAATATTAATAACATAATATAATAATAATAAAAATATAAACATGCCAAGAATACCTCCTTTATCTTCCGTTCGTAATGCTTCTAATTACCAATTTAAACAATTTAAAGTTATAACTTATCAATTCAATGTGAATTAACTTATAATTCATATTTAGAAATTAGAACCTGCCATGTTAGGTATCATCGGAATGGATATTTTTATTTTTTATATATGTAATAAAAAGTTTGAATTTAATCTTAGACTTTTAAAAGATAAAGTTATGTTATATTGGCTACCATTATATAAATCAATGTATGGTAATTGTATAATATATATGATTAATTAATCCATACATCGTACGGGCATTCGGACTAGTTTTATTAAATAAAAAAATAATACCCAAAATGTACAGACTGACCCTATTAAATTTTGGTGTCTCAGAAATCTTAAAATTTATTTTTAAATTTTGATTGAATCATGGCAACTAGACAATATTCTTAGCAATAAAAATATAATCGAAGCGGACCAGGTCTAACCTCCCTCAGCCCAAACGCAACGTGTCTTCAATTCTGCATGACCCAGTCTTAAAAGATTTAATTTCTTGTATGAAAAGGCTCTTAATGAATTTGTGACAAACTTCTAAATACAACATATATATGAAGTACTTATTGGTATGTCTGTCTATATCTTTAGTTCTTTACCATCTTCGTACTCTGCTTATAACACAGGATTGAATATTCATTGTTGTTGTTGCTGTAAATCATTATATGTTCTACGATGACAAATTGCAAAATGTGGACATGTTTTTTTAAAGAATAAGGGACATCAGAAACAATCACATGGAGTTTACAATAGCCATGTTAGATTTGGGCATTTTGCATGTTCCGTCTCTAGTTTGATTGAGTCTATCCGAATTAACACTATATATATATAGCATATACTTATACTCAACGTATTTACAGTTTACTGCATGCGAATGATAGTAGTAAATATATTGGAGTAAATGTTTTCGATCGATTGTTAACTTCTCATTGTAAATGAGTCGATTTTTTACCGAGCTATATCTAAAAGTTTGAGTTTGTCTGTCAAGTGATTTTATCGAAGTTTTTGAAAACTTGAGTCGAACTCAAACTATTGTTTTACGAGTCGAGCTATACAAGTTTGTAGATATATGTTTGTAATTTATATAACTCGACTCGTAAAACACTAGTTTTAGTTTGACTCAAGTTTTCGAAAACTACTATATCTTTGAACTTGAAAAAGACAATCTCAAACTTGTATGAGAAATGTTAGAATGACAAACAAATGTTTACAAACTTATTTGTTATATGAGGTGGACCAATTAAATCAATATTTTTTTTCTCTTTCATGTTTCTTTGTTTTATTAAAGTTTGTAACATTTTGTTTGTAATTAGTTATATTCTAATATGACGGGTTTTAACTACCATCTATACGTGAAGTTCATTTAAATTGAGGGTAACAAGATATACTTTTTCATATACTCGTATAGTCGTATATATTTATGACATCCCATATTCTTTACCTACTATAATAAACACCATTAAACGTACGTACATAATTTAAAGGCCAAAGTACTTTTTTCGTCCCTGTGTTTTTCCGAATAAACACTTTTCATCCTCGCCGTTAACTTTTGGCTAAAATCATCCCCGTGGTTTGCATTTCGTCCCTGCCGTTATAACTTTGTCGTTAACCCCCTCACATGCAAGTCACGTGAGGGGCATTTTCGTCTTTTTATAGAGTTAAGTGCAAAAATCGTCCCCGTGGTTTGTCGTTTTTGCATTTTTCATCCTCGCCGTTAACAAATCCAGGAGAACTTTTCAAAAAAACAAAACAAACAAAAATTACCGGTAACAATTTATTCCAAACAAAACAAAAACATATATACTTACATTTGAGGATCTTGTCAATCACTTTCAAATGCAAACATGTACATATAATGTTTTAAATAGCGGTAGTATTACCCGTAATACCGGTATCGGAAGTCTCGGGATCCGCTCTAGTCGAGTAAGAGATTTCCCCTGTAGAGTAGTCTCCGTATCAGTCCATGGGCTAAGGTGCAATTGCCTTCTTAGAGCCAGTAACTTCGTACTGAAAATTGGAGAAAAAAGAGTTACAGCTGACCGGAATAGCAGCCCTCGCTTCTAGTCCCACTTGTAGCCTGATCGGGACTTCTTTCTCTCTTGCTTGAATGCCAACCAACTTTTCTGACTCTGGTTAGTAGCTCTATACTTTCACCCGCTTGAAATACCTTATCTTGCTGTAAGTGAATTAAGGTACTTTACTTGTCTCGTTAGAGAAAGGTGTAATACCGGTATCGGAGGGTATTCCGGTACAACTATTTCCGGTATTTTCGGTATTTTTCGGTATTACCGTTCCGGTATTTCCGGTATTCTCATTTTTTATTTTTTGAATTTTAAAAAATTATTTTTATAAAACTTTAATGTTATTTTTTTGTAATTTGTAAACTTTCTTATATTTTGTTATAAAGTACCTATTTGGTATTATTTTTGAGTGAATTGTAATTATATTTTGACTATTTTCATTAAATTGTAGTAAGTTTTATAACATTTTTTTGATAAAATAAAATAAAATAAATTAGCCGTACCGGCCGGTATTAAATTAGATCCTCATATGTAGGTATATATAGGTTTTTGATTTGAGTTTGTTTTGGTTTTTGATTAAATTTTTGTTTGGAGATTTGTTAAATACAAGGATGAAAAATGCAAAAACGACAAACCATAAGGACGAATTTTGCACTTAACCATAGGGACAAACCATGAAGATGGGTGAAAAGACATAAATGCCCCTCACGTGCAAGGCACGTGAGGGGGTTAACGGATCCAAGGACGAAATGCAAACCACAGGGATGATTTTAGCCAAAAGTTAACGGCGAGGATGAAAAGTGCTTATTCGAAAACCACAGGGACGAAAAAAGTACTTTGGCCTAATTTAAATAAGCTTTTAATCTCTCTTATAAGCTATGCCATACCAACCATCCCCTATATGGCTATATATGCATGGAATATATATGTGTGTGTACGTATATGTTAAAACACAAAAATCTCAATTAAGTTTATTTTATTACCGGGTCGATTTGAAACTAATTTAAAGGCTAAGCTAAGAGCCTAAAATTACAAGATATTAACAACTTCTTTGGGACTGTCAATAAATCAAATATGCATGTGTATGTTAAAACACAAAACTTGCTATAAGTTTATTTAATCAGGTTGATTTAATACCAAATTAATTAGGAAAATGATAAATCAAACTAAATCATATGCCTAAAGATTAATCTAAAACGTACCTTAAAAATTGGACACGGATTTTCACTAAGTCTCTTTCATAATCTTATCATTTGATCATTCCACATGTCATTATCCTATGATTAGGTTGATTATTAGGTATATGAATTAAGTACGCTTATCATTATCCAATTAATCAAGGTTAAATTAAGATTACATGATATTGTCATATTGACACTTCTTTGGGACCGTCAATTAAATATAATAGAATATCCAAAGTTACTTATTTATTTTCCCTTGAAATGTGGTTTTTTGATATATGTGTCTTAAGTGTCTCTGAGAGCATTCTTTGAAAGTGACATCGTGAATTTAAATCGCTATAGAAGCATCTCTAATTGTCAAGTACTCAAGTTATTAGCTAAATTTTTTTAATAATATGATATAATATCATCTCTTAAAAAATATTAAGCTAAAGAGTTTCTCAAAAAATCTAGATATAGTATTATTATTACAAGAGTAATGATATTTGTGATACTTGGGAAAATAAGTAATCTTCTAAAAATCATGTCACAAAATTCTTCTTAAAACTATAAAAATATATATATGACATATGAAATTTATTAATTTATTTTCTAAACTCATCTTTTATTATGCTAATTAAAGTTATCATTTTATAATTCCAATAATACTTACTTTCTTATGATTACTCTCTTAATTAGCTACTTCGTATATGTCGACAACAAATTTTTATACAATGTTTATTGTTCTCCACAACTATCCTTTTCTTATTAGAATTTGAAAGCAATGAAAGAGCAGGATATGATGGAGTATTAAATATCGATTGCAGCCAAGCCAAACTCCCCCCCTATATATCCCCAACCCCCATCTTGTCTTACTTTTGCATTTACAATTCACATCTACCACCATTTAAGGTTGTTTACCATCACAATGCATTCCAATACCAATATGATCACTTCCCAAATAACATCCTCTAAACGCCGTCGTTTCATAGCTTTCCTCATCCCTTTCACAACCCTGTTACTACTCACACTCTCCATTTCTTCATACTTCACATTTACAAAACACCACCCTTCACTTTCACTATCCACAAAACCAACCGCTCATCATTTACACATCTACAAAAACCTCCAAACTGAAACCGCCCAAATACAATGCGCGGGTGCACTTTACCACGACCTATGCGTCACTACACTAACTCGCATTGTACCGAATCTCGCCTCAAAAACATTACCGGATATCATATCCGCTACCATTAATGAAACGATATCCGACGTTAGAGCGACTGACTTTAATGTCACAAACATTCGTAGAAAATTACCACATCTCACCATCCTAGAAATCCGTGCCTTAGAAGATTGTCACACGTTGTTTTTAGAAACAGTTTTGGAACTTAAATCCGTAGTAACAGATTTATCAAAATCGCCTAGCCAAAAATACAATGATTTAAGAACAATGTTAAGTGCAGCCATGACGAATCAAGCCACGTGTCTAGAAGGATTTGAAGGTAGCAAATCACAAGTTAAAATAAGTCGTCATTTTCGAAAAGCATTGAAAGGAATTACACGTCAAGTTAGTAATTCACTTGCATTGTTAAAAAAAATAAATGGCACAAATAATAATAATGACAATAATAATTTTGATGATATGTCTAGTAGTGGAAATGGGTTTCCAAAGTGGTTGAAAAAGAAAGATAGAAAGTTGTTACAAATAATGTCGAATGAGACGAGTAAGTTTGATTTGGTGGTTGCGAAAGATGGAAGTGGGAATTATACGACGATTGGGGAAGCTTTAAATGCTGCACCTAATGCTAGTGCGACAAGGTTTGTTATATATATTAAAGCCGGAGCGTATTATGAGTATTTGGAGGTGATTAATAAGAAAAAGAATTTGATGTTTGTTGGTGATGGCATCGGGAAAACCTTGATTAAAGGCAACCGAAGCGTTGTGGATGGGTGGACTACTTTCAGATCCGCCACCGTCAGTAAGTACTGTTACATTAATAGTATATTATTATTGCTATTACTATACGTATATATCTTTTCTATAAATGTGTTTTGGAAAACTCTATTTAATCCATCCTATAGATAATTTAGGGGTGTTGAAAATAACCAAACCCAAATAACCCGACCCAACCCAAATGGGTTTGGGTGAAACGGGTTGGGTTATTCGGTTTACGGGTCGTTGTTTGGGTTGACCCGAATAACCCAAAGCTTAATCGGTTTGGGTTACGGGTGAAAATTTTATAATTTGGGTCAACCCGAATAACCCGAATAAGATGTTTATCTGTTTTATATATACTAATATAACACGTCAAATTTGTTTAAAGTATATATTATTTGAATATTAAATTTTCATCTATAGAAATTAAAAGCGTACAAGGTTAAATAATAATGAATGTTTAAAAATACATAATATATCAAATGATAAAAACATGAATTTATATATTGTCAAAAATAATATATTTAATATCAATAGTTTTCATTATTTTTATATGGTTTGTAATTTATTTGTTTTGTCTATAACTTTTCTTGTGATAATATAATCATCTTTTTATGGAAGAATTCAAAAAACGCATAATTAAAAGTGTTTCAACACTTTTGGATACATGAATATCACTATTATTCAAGTTTTTGAAATTAAAATTATATTGTTGCAATGTTGCGTAACCAACAAAATCTTCTAAATTGCACGTAAATTAAATCACATTTTATTTGGGTCACCCAAAACCGAACCCAAACCCGAACAACCCAAACCCAAATAACCCAAATCTTATTCGGTTTGGATTACGGGTTAATTTATAATTCTTCAAAACCCGAATAACCCAAACCGAATAACCCGAGACCCAAATAACCCGACCCATCAACACCCTAGATATGAGGAACAAAAAATCAAAAGACTTTACCAATAGACTATCAATTGTCCAACCCCATTCGTTATTACTATTATTATTACTACTACTATTATTAGTGTACGTGTATAATTAGTATTTATATGTTTGGTAAGAGCTTCTTTATTGTAGAATACTTGTTATTAGTTTAATTGCTAAAGAAATAAGGAGAAGAAAGATTAAGAGAAAATTTCATTACATCACCATGTGGTTTGTCATTTTATCATTTTTCGCCCCTATGTTTTTTTTTTATTATTAGATCACCTTATAACAACTTTTTGTATCATTACATCACCCTCCGTCTACACGCCGTTTGTCTCCCTCCGTTACCCCTCTCAGGTGCATACCATGTGAGGGGTATTCCTGTCTATTTCTACATAACTCCATCTTTATAATCTCATCAAATCTAATCTATCCCACTTATTCCCATCAAACCCAGATCTATCTATCTCTTTCTATATAGATATATACTCATATATATATGAAAGTGATACACATATATAGAGAAAAAATTTTTAAAAAAACCCCACCTATCTTAGGCTTCCCACCGTCTGTCTTCCTTCTTCTCCTCCACCCCACCGCCGAGATCTTTGGCTTCTCAGCCACCCTCGCCGCCGCTTGCCCTTTTTCCGATTAAGAAGCTTTTTTATCTTAAAGTTTCTATATCTTGAAGAAAACCATGTAGGTTGTTAATTTTGTTAAAAAAAAAGTTATTTGAGTTGAAGTTGTTACAGAAATCGGTGGTGGTGGTGGTGTGGGGATGATGGTAGTGGGTTGCGACTTTGATGGTGGTGTTGCCGGAATGATGGCGGTGGCGGGATAACGGCTGTGGTCCGGTGGTGGCGGCGGTGTGGTGGTGGCGTGACAGGTGGTGGCGGTGTGGTGGTGGTGGTGGTGGTGGTGGTGGTGGTGGTGGTGGTGGTGGTGGTGGTGGTGGTGGTGGTGGTGGTGGTGGTGGTGGTGGTGGTGGTGGTGGTGGTGGTGGTGGTGGTGGTGGTGGTGGTGGTGGTGGTGGTGGTGGTGGTGGTGGTGGTGGTGGTGGTGGTGGTGGTGGTGGTGGTGGTGGTGGTGGTGGTGGTGGTGGTGGTGGTGGTGGTGGTGGTGGTGGTGGTGGTGGTGGTGGTGGTGGTGGTGGTGGTGGTGGTGGTGGTGGTGGTGGTGGTGGTGGTGGTGGTGGTGGTGGTGGTGGTGGTGGTGGTGGTGGTGGTGGTGGTGGTGGTGGTGGTGGTGGTGGTGGTGGTGGTGGTGGTGGTGGTGGTGGTGGTGGTGGTGGTGGTGGTGGTGGTGGTGGTGGTGGTGGTGGTGGTGGTGGTGGTGGTGGTGGTGGTGGTGGTGGTGGTGGTGGTGGTGGTGGTGGTGGTGGTGGTGGTGGTGGTGGTGGTGGTGGTGGTGGTGGTGGTGGTGGTGGTGGTGGTGGTGGTGGTGGTGGTGGTGGTGGTGGTGGTGGTGGTGGTGGTGGTGGTGGTGGTGGTGGTGGTGGTGGTGGTGGTGGTGGTGGTGGTGGTGGTGGTGGTGGTGGTGGTGGTGGTGGTGGTGGTGGTGGTGGTGGTGGTGGTGGTGGTGGTGGTGGTGGTGGTGGTGGTGGTGGTGGTGGTGGTGGTGGTGGTGGTGGTGGTGGTGGTGGTGGTGGTGGTGGTGGTGGTGGTGGTGGTGGTGGTGGTGGTGGTGGTGGTGGTGGTGGTGGTGGTGGTGGTGGTGGTGGTGGTGGTGGTGGTGGTGGTGGTGGTGGTGGTGGTGGTGGTGGTGGTGGTGGTGGTGGTGGTGGTGGTGGTGGTGGTGGTGGTGGTGGTGGTGGTGGTGGTGGTGGTGGTGGTGGTGGTGGTGGTGGTGGTGGTGGTGGTGGTGGTGGTGGTGGTGGTGGTGGTGGTGGTGGTGGTGGTGGTGGTGGTGGTGGTGGTGGTGGTGGTGGTGGTGGTGGTGGTGGTGGTGGTGGTGAATATTTGATGATGAAAGGCAATGTAGTTTGGTGGGTGGTTACGATAGAAAACCAAAATGGATAATCGATAGTGGTGGTCCAATTAGTGAGTTCGATCTGGCCTCAGTCCCATCACCAGCCATCCTTTCTTGGTCAGCGAGCGTTACTATGGTGGCCGGTGGTGGTCTTGTAGCGGCAACCCTTTTAGGGTTTTAATCTTTTGTAATCTTTTCTGGATGGAATTAGAACCCACCGATGGTTGGGTTGGATTAGTCGCGGCTGGGTGGCCGGAGGCGGCTAGCAGCAGTAGGGTCGTTTTTTGGGATTTGGGTTTCTCCTTCTTATCATCATCATCATCATCATCATTATTATTATTATTATTATTATTATTATTATTATTATTATTATTATTGAAAAAATTATATTGGTAGTAATAGTTACTAAACATGTATGATTTGGGATTTGGGTTTTTGTTTATAAATACAGATTAGGAGTGTATATTTGTGTTTATCCTTGATTTATATGTGTACTACCAAATTAGTTTCTTGAAATGGGTGGATGAACGAGATTTATGATTTATGAGAAATTGATGTGAAAGTGATTTGGAATTTGTATATATTTATGCCTATGATTTTTGACTGAGTTTTGGTTTTAGAGAGGTTCATGAAAGTGTTTATATTTCCAACTGGAAAGGATGAGGGTGAGTGTTTGTTGTTGATGATGAAGATGATGATTGATGAAGGCTAGGGAAATGATAGAGTTTAAAGGACCAAAATACCCTCACGTGGTATGCACGTGAGGGGGGTAACGGAGGGAGACAAACGGCGTGTGGACGGAGGGTGATGTAATGATACAAAAAGTTGTTATAGGGTGATCTAATAATAATAAAAAAAGCATATAAGGCGAAAAATGATAAAATGGCAAACCACATGGTGATGTAATTAAATTTTCTCAAAGATTAAATTAGAAAGTTTTGAGGTAGATTTGTTTTTTTTTTAAATGGTTATATAAATATAAAATTTGAATATTTGATGATGAAAGGCAATGTAGTTTGGTGGGTGGTTACGATAGAAAACCAAAATGGATATATCCCATGTTATTATTGTTTCCTTTTTCAGATAAAACAGAAGTAGTACATCCATCCTAAAAGGGTTAGGATTGGAAACTAGCTAGGTAAACCCACATCCATGTTAAGTTTTGAACCTTTTTCTTTTGTAATTATTAGGTTAACATTTTGTGGTTGGCATTTAATATCTGTGACACAGATTTGATGAAGAAGTTAAATACGATTTATCTATTGCATAATATCTTAGTCAATAGTAGAATAATATATACAAAACTAGCTATGAACCTATAAGCATGTGTCATGTTTAGTGTTAAGAATAATATAAATAAGATATAGTTACAATATTATATCTTATGTATCTATATATAGAATAGATTAAAGAAAGCACTATATGAGATATTTGAGAAACCGAATCTACGTGAATGACGAGGCCAATAAAAGTTAAAGGTAAGAAAAAGCAAGTGAATCCAACGCTGTGACTGACAAATAAGATTATACGAGTAGTTGTTTAAGCTTAAAAAAATATTGGATTCACAAAAAATGGCAGATAGTTGGGCCGTAGGTCACGGAAATCGCAATGCAATTTGTACTATTGAAACATTATTTGTCGGTGTCTTTGTTTTCTATTTCGAAGAGTCAAATTGTGGTGATCCACTTTAATAGATAAATCTCTCTTATATATATTAAAAGAGAACCCTTAAATAGAAAAATGAAAAAATCTAGACCCTACATTAAAGTTCATCATTTATTTTCCACCATTGGATCAAAATGCTTACATCATCTTTGACTAGACTTTTAGTCAAAGACGTTTTTAGTCCTCCAACTTCCACTATTTTTTTCCGAACAATCATACATTTCGACCTTTTGCAACTCTCCACTATTGTTTTCATAATATAGATTGCAAGCAATCTGAAAAACGCTCTTTTAAGTGCGATCAAACGAATTTTTACAAAAATCATGTCTAATGTTTTAATAACAAAGCAATATGAGAAACGTTCTTTTAAACGAATATTTTTTAACTCCGATCCATATTTTAATAAGGGTTCTTATTTACAAGTTTACAAATTCTTGATTTTTTAATATGATGATTATGATCGATCCTTCACATTCTAATTAGGGTTTTTCTTTACAATATGATTAAAATACAAGATATATATAATTATCAAAGAAAATATTTTTCCTCATTACGGTATATTTTTTCTTTTCTCAGTTTTTTATACCTTTTAGCCAGCTTTTTATATGTACAAATTTAACTATTTTTATATGGTTTTCTCGCGTTTCACGCGGGTTATAAGCTGGTATTCTTTAAAACACAAAGTAATATTTATATTTGTAGCTAAAGTTTGTAAAACGACAACTCAAAATGGTTCACAATTTTATTTTTTTAATTTTTTTTTTTGAACGGCATTTAAATGTAAATCTACTTCTAAATTACACATAAATACGCGTCATATATTATTTACGGAAGATGATTTCTACACAGTTGTTTTTGCCTTGCACAAAATATTCATTACAACAGTTTTACAATACGACTATTTGATTTATATGTATCCGAGTATTGTAAAAAATATTTTAAATAAGGATCATTACCATGACTTACTCTACAATTGTGACCATATAGATGTCCGGAATCAAATATAAGACCTTGTGCTATAGATAACTCCAGCCATTATCAGTTTTCATATGTTCATTTTTCAGTTTTGTTAGAAATTTCGATTTCATATATATAATCTTAATCTTAATCTTAATCTTAATATATACTAAAAGGCAACTGACCCAATCTCAATTGACCAATCACAACTCTCAATCTTAATTTAATTAAATCAACTTAATCTTAATCTTAATCTTAATCTTAATCTTAATCTTAATCTTAATCTTAATCTTAATCTTAATCTTAATCTTAATCTTAATCTTAATCTTAATCTTAATCTTAATCTTAATCTTAATCTTAATCTTAATCTTAATCTTAATCTTAATCTTAATCTTAATCTTAATCTTAATCTTAATCTTAATCTTAATCTTAATCTTAATCTTAATCTTAATCTTAATCTTAATCTTAATCTTAATCTTAATCTTAATCTTAATCTTAATCTTAATCTTAATCTTAATCTTAATCTTAATCTTAATCTTAATCTTAATCTTAATCTTAATCTTAATCTTAATCTTAATCTTAATCTTAATCTTAATCTTAATCTTAATCTTAATCTTAATCTTAATCTTAATCTTAATCTTAATCTTAATCTTAATCTTAATCTTAATCTTAATCTTAATCTTAATCTTAATCTTAATCTTAATCTTAATCTTAATCTTAATCTTAATCTTAATCTTAATCTTAATCTTAATCTTAATCTTAATCTTAATCTTAATCTTAATCTTAATCTTAATCTTAATCTTAATCTTAATCTTAATCTTAATCTTAATCTTAATCTTAATCTTAATCTTAATCTTAATCTTAATCTTAATCTTAATCTTAATCTTAATCTTAATCTTAATCTTAATCTTAATCTTAATCTTAATCTTAATCTTAATCTTAATCTTAATCTTAATCTTAATCTTAATCTTAATCTTAATCTTAATCTTAATCTTAATCTTAATCTTAATCTTAATCTTAATCTTAATCTTAATCTTAATCTTAATCTTAATCTTAATCTTAATCTTAATCTTAATCTTAATCTTAATCTTAATCTTAATCTTAATCTTAATCTTAATCTTAATCTTAATCTTAATCTTAATCTTAATCTTAATCTTAATCTTAATCTTAATCTTAATCTTAATCTTAATCTTAATCTTAATCTTAATCTTAATCTTAATCTTAATCTTAATCTTAATCTTAATCTTAATCTTAATCTTAATCTTAATCTTAATCTTAATCTTAATCTTAATCTTAATCTTAATCTTAATCTTAATCTTAATCTTAATCTTAATCTTAATCTTAATCTTAATCTTAATCTTAATCTTAATCTTAATCTTAATCTTAATCTTAATCTTAATCTTAATCTTAATCTTAATCTTAATCTTAATCTTAATCTTAATCTTAATCTTAATCTTAATCTTAATCTTAATCTTAATCTTAATCTTAATCTTAATCTTAATCTTAATCTTAATCTTAATCTTAATCTTAATCTTAATCTTAATCTTAATCTTAATCTTAATCTTAATCTTAATCTTAATCTTAATCTTAATCTTAATCTTAATCTTAATCTTAATCTTAATCTTAATCTTAATCTTAATCTTAATCTTAATCTTAATCTTAATCTTAATCTTAATCTTAATCTTAATCTTAATCTTAATCTTAATCTTAATCTTAATCTTAATCTTAATCTTAATCTTAATCTTAATCTTAATCTTAATCTTAATCTTAATCTTAATCTTAATCTTAATCTTAATCTTAATCTTAATCTTAATCTTAATCTTAATCTTAATCTTAATCTTAATCTTAATCTTAATCTTAATCTTAATCTTAATCTTAATCTTAATCTTAATCTTAATCTTAATCTTAATCTTAATCTTAACTTAATCTTAATCTTAACTTAACTTAATCTAACTCTTAATTTCTCAAAATTAATTAAATCAACACATTATATTATTTTACATTTTTTGGTTTTCCATCACCAATTTACACTTTTTGGTTTTCCATCACCAATTTACACTTTCACCCAATTTAAAAATAATTAATTTACACTTTTTGGTTTTCCATCACCAATTTACACTTTAATTTACACTTTTTGGTTTTCCATCACCAATTTACACTTTCACCCAATTTAAAAATAATTAATTTACACTTTTTGGTTTTCCATCACCAATTTACACTTTCACCCAATTTAAAAATAATTAATTTACACTTTTTGGTTTTCCATCACCAATTTACACTTTAATTTACACTTTTTGGTTTTCCATCACCAATTTACACTTTCACCCAATTTAAAAATAATTAATTTACACTTTTTGGTTTTCCATCACCAATTTACACTTAATTTACACTTTTTGGTTTTCCATCACCAATTTACACTTTCACCCAATTTAAAAATAATTAATTTACACTTTTTGGTTTTCCATCACCAATTTACACTTTCACCCAATTTAAAAATAATTAATTTACACTTTTTGGTTTTCCATCACCAATTTACACTTTCACCCAATTTAAAAATAATTAATTTACACTTTTTGGTTTTCCATCACCAATTTACACTTTCACCCAATTTAAAAATAATTAATTTACACTTTTTTTTTCATCACCAATTTACACTTTCACCCAATTTAAAAATAATTAATTTACACTTTTTGGTTTTCCATCACCAATTTACACTTTAACCCAATTTAAAAATAATTAATACTTTGTTGCATAATGTTTATCTAATAACAAAATATAGCTAAAAATTAGGAAGGTTACATATTTATATCAATGTTATATTTTATATTATCAACTATAATCAAATTGATTGTAATATTGTTGTTATTAGTAATTGTATTTAGACTATAATTAGCTGCTACATTTATTGTTTTTAACAATCATGGCTAACGAAAATAAAATTACTTCTTTGCAAGACATCAATGAGAACTCGGTCAATTATGTAATCAAAGTTAAGAAATAGCTTCTCTAGAAGAGTTTGTATAAAAGAAACTCTGCTACACCATCCAACCTTGATATAATTTATCATTCAGTATTTACATTTAAATATCTCAATTCTTTTTTAAGTATATTTTTACATTTAACGTATAAGTATTTTTTTTTCCATATACTAATTCTTATATTAATAATATTGTAAAACCCGTATATATGACACGGGTCTAAAATCTAGTTCATATTTATATGTACATATGTTTTGATAAATTCACCTTCTGGGAAAAATTTAGAGATGCATATATTGAACTAAGTTTTATACCTATGTACGTTTGGTTTTAATGTGTAGCCGGTGAGTTTAGTGTGGAAGCTGGGCTTTTTACTGTTTACATAGTAGGTGGATGGATTTCTTTTGCCCATAAATGTTGGTCTTAGATTTATAAGATAAAGTAAAACAGTAATAGCACATACATAAAATAATCTAATTGTGAGAATAAAATTAAAATGTTTGATGTATGTACCAATATACAAAAAGCCGCATTTGTATTCTGGTATTCAAGCTTGAACTAAACTTGTGCTAAGCTAATTTACAGCTTAATGCTTCCCGCCCCTAATTTTGTATGATAAATATGTCACTACAAAGTGATAAGTATGTGTGTTTTTCCATGAATATCATTAATAACTCTTGAATTTCTAGCAGGCCAGAATATTTTGCTAGACTGATCCAATGTATGGTCCGGTGTTCTTTGAATGTCGATTATCGACTGACTGTTAAAAAATATGTCACCCAATGACTAAAAGGTAACCAATGTAGACTTCTAATATAAGAGTGTGTACATTTTGCAGTTGTTGCAGGTGCAAACTTCATGGCAAAAGGTATCACATTCGAAAACTATGCAGGACCAAGCAAACATCAAGCAGTTGCATTACGTAGCGGGTCTGATTTCTCAGTATTCTACCAATGTAGCTTCGTAGCCTACCAAGACACCCTCTACGTTCACACTCTTAGACAATTCTACCGTGAATGCGACGTTTATGGCACTGTCGATTTTATTTTTGGCAACGCGGCCGTTGTGTTCCAAAAATCAAATTTCTATGCCAGAAAACCTGACCCGAACCAAAAGAACATTTTCACGGCCCAAGGTAGAGATGACCCAAATCAAAACACGGGTATATCGATACTAGAATGCAAAATAGCTGCTGGATCAGAACTTATACCTAACCAATCCATGTTTAAATCGTACCTTGGACGACCATGGAAAACGTATTCAAGAACAGTTATTATGAGATCATATATAGGAGACTTGATTGACCCGGCAGGTTATTTGGAATGGGACGGGGATTTTGCATTAAGTACGTTATACTATGGTGAGTATAAGAATAGAGGACCCGGTTCCAATACGAGTGCTAGGGTCACTTGGCCAGGATACAAGCCGGTTTTGAATGATACAGAGGCGAGTCAGTTTACTGTCGCGAATTTCATTCAAGGCATTGAATGGTTGAACAGTACCAATGTTCCTTATTATCTCGATCTTCAACAGAATTTAACGGTTATAAATTAATTCGTTTAGGGATATAAAATGGATAGCTTGTTTGGAAATTATGGGAATGTTGTTTAGGCTAAAGTTTTTCGTGGTTGTGTTGACTTTCAATAGCATACTGGATAGGTGAAAACATTTGTAATCGCTTTGTATTGTGGTAATAATTTATTGTTGTAGAATTGCTAAAACACAATAATTCTACGAATTGTAAGATATCAATTCATTTTAGTGGTTAAAGAAAATCGACTCTGGCTACTATCATGTTTTCTATCTCTTTAAATATAGTCGGGCCTAGATGGGTAATTTTCTAATCATGGACCATTGTACATAGATAATTTTAATTATTTACAACATATGAGTAATTATAGACAAATTATAGATTTGATCGTGAATCCATGATCAGAATATAAAACTAGAATATAAATAGACGATTATTAAATTAATTTTACTTAAAGTAGTTTTCAACAAATTTTGGGCTTGTCTGTCTCATTCCCCTTACAGTAGCCCAATGGACCAAGGCTCGGTGGCTAATTCTTACTCACGGGAGTCACGGCTAAAAACTGATGAACGCCACACAAAAATTGAACTTCGACATACTCTTTTAGAAAACTGATATATGTAAGAAGTCATAGAATATGAAAGTATAATTGTCATGTTATTATTGTATAATGTTCATTTACAAACTAATTTTTTTGTGAAAACTAGAAAAAAATTCTAATCATTTAAATACTTTCTCTCCTCCCACCTCTCTGGCCACCACCATCATCTCCAGCCACCACCATCACCATCTCCCACCATCACCACCACCATCATCCTCTGGCGATGGCGCCGGCGACCACCACCACCACGACCATCATCTCCGATCCAGATTTGTCTCTCTCTTCTCTTCTATCCATGGCCGGCGGCAACGGCAAGGGCGGAGACCGTACCGTATCTAACCACCACCATCTCTTGGATCGCCGCCCATCAAATCCATACCATTCACATATGCGTCCGGTGACAATCCCTTTAAAACGGATAAGGGCAACGCCCGTACCGTATCCACCGGAAAACGAAACTGATTCTCGCTTAAGATGTCGCCGCCGCCGGAGATGTCGTCGGATTCTGGAAAACGGTATTAGTGGAGGGAGGGAAAAGAGAGAAAGTAGATCTGGATCTTGAAAATAGATGGTTGAGATTAATTTTCTAGTTTTCACCAATTTTGTTGTTTTCAAATGAATTCAAACCCTATTGTTAAACCCTATTGTTATAAATTGCGATAATTTTTTCTCGTTAGTTTTTGAGATAATCATACTAGTAACCAGTTGAGATAAATGAGATAGTCACACACTCACACAAAGCTACAATTTGCAAATTTGGATTTTCATAGACATACACAAAATAAAACCGTTACAAATATTATTTTTCTTTTCAAGGCAAGACTACGATTTGCAAATTTTCTATGGATTTTGTAGAATATGCTAAATCGGTGGTTGGTGAACATTTGGCATGAAATATGCACGTGTTTGGATTTAATAATGAATGGATACAAGGAGATACATTATCTTATGTAGGGCTCTATATATCACTTCTATATCCAACATCGTTTTTATCATTTGCCGATTTGTGCCTTACTGCCTACCGGAAGTCAAAATGGACACCGATCTCACTTCCAAAACAACCAAAAACGGTCGTTTCCTATTTCTGATTATGCCACTTTCAGCCCTCTTCATAGTTACCTTCTCTGTTTTATCTTGCTTCCCATCTACAAATTACTACCCTACACTTTCATCAGTTACAAAACAACTCACTTCACATTTACACACCTACAAAATCCCACAAACTCAAACCACAGTTTCGCATTATTGTGATGGTGCACTCTACCAAGACCTTTGTGTCTCCACACTAACACGCATTTCACCTGATATTACCTCAAAATCATTACCCGAAATCATCTCCGCTACGGTCGATGAAACAATCTCTCAAGTCCAATTTATCGATATCAATGTCGTAAATCGTCATCTTGAGAGTCGGGCACTTGAGGATTGTCATACTTTATTCCTTGAAACCGTCTCCCAGCTTAAAAATGCGGTCTCATACTTATCGAATGCTAGGAAATTCGACGATGTCCAAACAATGCTAAGTTCTGCTATGACAAATTTAGACACTTGTCTAGATGGATTTGAAGGCAGCACATCTCAGGTTAAAACTAACTTTACTAAATCGATTCTTTTTTTCTTTTTTTTTCCGTTAGTACATATCAATTATCATTTCTATTGTATGTACTATGTCTAACGTGCCTATTTAGTATTTAACTATAGATACGTGATGGTTGTGTACGATTTTACTAGTAATACTACATATCAATACTCGATAAATTAATACTCAATAAAATTTAATAATTTGTCCAGTCCCAACTTAGAAAAAGTATTATAAATTAACACTCGATAAATTAATAACTCGTTAAATTAATAAAATATATGGGTTCCAACACTTTAATTTGTAGAGGTATACTGTATATGATTATTTCTTTAATTTATTTGTGTGTTTGTATGCACAAAATAACAGGAAGTAGGCCAAGATTTTCATAACACGGTGAAAGGAATATCTCATCAAGTTAGTAATTCGCTTGCATTGTTGAAGAAAGCAAACCAAGCTTCACAAATAGGGGCATTCGTAGAGCACGATGATAAGACTAATATGTCTTTGTAAAAATACAGGGATCCTAAACTCATTCTGCAAAAGATGTTAAAGTGATTGGTTCGAAAATGAAAGTAGGGAAAAGTCGAGAGTGTTAACCACAAGAATGATGATCTGAACACTATTAACTTTTAACGGTACATCATTACATATATTTTAAGGTGTACTGTATAAAATAATGTGAAATAAGTATCGTAAAAAAGTAGATGATGTATGGATTTATTATTTTCAATTTAGTTGTATCTGTGTAAACTAAAGGGATAATGGCACCAGAATGTAGCCAACTATGACCAAATGGTTATGTAATGTAGTGACCTTTCAAACTGGTTATGTGATGTATGTAACTTTGTTTTTTGTACTATGTGATGTATGTCACCGGGTAACTTACAAGTTATAACTGGTAAGTGCCATGTCACCCGCCATGTCACTTGTCAAGTCAACCCTTAATGCCTATGTGGACTATAAAAGAATACTATATATATACATACCTTTATTCATGATTAACTTTATAATATAATAATAATATAATATAATAATATTACGCGTTATATATAAATTATATTTAATTACGTAAATAACATACGATAAAAATGATGTTACAAAAAGTGAATAGTTATATATATATATAAAAAAGAAAAAGTTATTCAACCTGTGTTATTAAAAAAAAAAAAACGCGTACACAAAAAATAGATTTATAGACTACAACAAATGCTAAAAACATTAAAAACAAAAGTCTGCAAATTAAAATAAGACTTGTGGAAAAGCAAGTCTTCTAACAAAATCTTAATAGGATCTTTGATCATTATTGAGTGTACAATATCTCGTTATCCGACTAATCTCCACCTGCCATAGTTTGGATAAAAATCACTTTAATATGATAGCATTTTTCACAAGGCCATGATGACATATATACGCATACGTACATACGTTAACATTGAAATAAACCAATATAATGTTTAGAAATAAGAAATTTGATAGCATATCAAGTTTAAACTTAAGTTGCAAGAGATGAAATCAAGAAGCAATTCTAAATATTTAGGTCACACACTCACAGTGGTTATGAATGACTTAATTGGATCCATGAAAAAGCTGCATGGGTGAATGGATAAGAAAATAACAGACGAATGGACAAAGAAAATAATAGATGAATGGACAACAGATCTCTACTTCGCTACAACTTGCCCACTTGGTGGAGAAAATAACAGATGAATGGATCCAAGAAAATAATGCAGATGAATGGACAAAGAAAATAACAGATGAATGGACAAAGAAAATAATAGATGAATGGACAAAGAAAATAATAGATGAATGGACAAAGAAAATAATGCAGATGAATGGACAAAGAAAATAACAGATGAATGGACAAAGAAAATAATAGATGAATGGACAAAGAAAATAACAGATGAATGGACAAAGAAAATAATAGATGAATGGATAAAGAAAATAACAGATGAATGGACAAAGAAAATAATAGATGAATGGATAAAGAAAATAACAGATGAATGGACAAAGAAAATAATAGATGAATGGACAAAGAAAATAATAGATGAATGGACAAAGAAAATAATGCAGATGAATGGACAAAGAAAATAACAGATGAATGGACAAAGAAAATAATAGATGAATGGACAAAGAAAATAACAGATGAATGGACAAAGAAAATAATAGATGAATGGACAAAGAAAATAACAGATGAATGGACAAAGAAAATAATAGATGAATGGACAAAGAAAATAATGCAGATGAATGGAAAAGAAAATAACAGATGAATGGACAAAGAAAATAATAGATGAATGGATAAAGAAAATAACAGATGAATGGACAAAGAAAATAATAGATGAATGGACAAAGAAAATAACAGATGAATGGACAAAGAAAATAATAGATGAATGGACAAAGAAAATAATAGATGAATGGACAAAGAAAATAATGCAGATGAATGGACAAAGAAAATAACAGATGAATGGACAAAGAAAATAATAGATGAATGGACAAAGAAAATAACAGATGAATGGACAAAGAAAATAATAGATGAATGGACAAAGAAAATAATAGATGAATGGACAAAGAAAATAATGCAGATGAATGGACAAAGAAAATAACAGATGAATGGACAAAGAAAATAATAGATGAATGGACAAAGAAAATAATAGATGAATGGACAAAGAAAATAATGCAGATGAATGGACAAAGAAAATAACAGATGAATGGACAAAGAAAATAATAGATGAATGGACAAAGAAAATAACAGATGAATGGACAAAGAAAATAATAGATGAATGGAAAAGAAAATAACAGACGAATGGACAAAGAAAATAATATGGGTGAATGGATAAGAAAATAACAGACGAATGGACAAAGAAAATAATAGATGAATGGACAACAGATCTCTACTTCGCTACAACTTGCCCACTTGGGCGTAACCAACTTTTGCACAAGGTTTTTAGAGATCTATTCCCTGTTGTCATAAACGCATAGCTACTTGAAATCTTATTATATAAGAAACAATGAAACCCTCGTTCATTTAGTTAGATCATGTTAGTAAATTGGATCTCACGTTAGTCTGAATGAAAACAGATTGTAGAAACATGATTTTTCTAGTATTTCAATTGAAGTATATCTATATATGTAGTTATCTAAAGAATAAAATTTCATACCATGTTAGTGTGAACTTTTGTTCTATGTCTAAAGTCAACATGACTTGATTTCTACAAACAAAATCCGATTTATAAAATTACTCGCACAACAAAGCTTTTTTCTAAAAACCAAATCCGATTTATAAAGTAATAGTTAACTATCCGAGCTAAGTGCATGGTGCACCTAGCCCGTCTTGTCACCTCTTGTGAAACTAATGTATAAGAAAGTATAAGAATACCTGAGCTGAAAATGCCACCTTTTTTGCACAACTCTCTGGCACAAAATGCAGCATTCCTTCTATTAGTTGATGATGATGAAGCTACTGCTTTTAGTTCAAAGGGCATCACTGCCTGAAAACATGATACATTATCATGTTTGTACAAACTGATAATAAGGAAGTGCCAACATTAGATAATTATATCCAATCAAAAAAATAGTAAGTACTTCAACATACGCAGCAATTGGAGCACCCATATGCCGAGCAACTTTAGCAAGGTATGCAACCACCATTGTCTGATCTTGTGCTTAGTGTGAACCTTTATGTAGGATCATCAAACGACAATAACTGCAGAAAACCAGTCAAAATGGGTCATTTTTAATGAGTCAATATTGGTTAGGACAGGCAACACCACATGGAAATTTTGTTATCCATTTCTTTTTGGACTTCCTATATAATTAATGTGTTCAATAGGCTATACCCGTCCGTTGGACGGAACTATTGACAATACAAAAAACAAAAAAACAAAAAAAAACCACAAGTGTTACTCTTATATGTTTTGCCCTTTTAAAAGATTCTTCAATAATAATTAATAAATCGGCTAAGAATATAATGGATTAATTCAAAAGTGGAACAACAAAAGGGAATGTGTGTCTTCTTACAGCTAACCAGCTTTGTCGAAAACAGGATCACCAAAAGGGGTTGTGGCTGCTAGTTAAGTCAATGTCCTGTGACAAGTCAAGTTTTGTCTGGAGGTTTGGAGTTGAGGGTGTCGTATCTTATGAATGCCTTCGTGTTGTCAAACTGCTAAGTACAATGCTGCTGCTTCTCGCTTAATTTACTATTGTAGTTGTCTTGTTTCTTGGTCGGGTGACTGGCCTTGGCTAGTCCGATTGCTCAAACTTCTGTCTGCAGGTGGGAGGTTGAAAGCTCTTCAAAACGATTTCACTAATGTTGCTGTTTTTAGGAGGCATTTGATAGCTCAACTTCTCAAACCCATTGTAACAGATAATTAGAGGTTGTTTATTTTGATCTCTTAACGCTTTGAGAACTCATGTGATTATCTCATCTAAATGAGCTCGAGACTGTCAAAGTGTATAAAGGAAATAAGAAACACGGTGTGAGGGAGTTACTCTCAAGTTATATCCATGTATTTCCCTCATGTTTAGTAAAAAACATATCATAGTTAAATATATTATATACATCAGATTTATCTTATAGCTTGTGGCTATTAATAAATTTCTCTGATTACAAACAAATGAGTAAAAATTAAGACCTTCAAAGTTAACCACTTAACTAAAACTAAATAGCATACTACTGTATTTATTTGACATGGTTTTTTTTATCGATTTAATAAATAAATATGGTTTAGCAAAAACATGAGTTGCAGTGCATCGACTTACATAAGCACTTTGAATGAGTTATTTTTTCAGTGAACCTTTGAAGAAGAACATGAATCTATTTAAACTCAATGACATAAGAGTTGGCAGGAGAATACGATCCAGCCCGTCTTAACATCCAATAAAAGAATGAACCATAATGAGCAGCCCATTTTTTAAATTTTTTATAATTAGTTTTTATAAACATATATAAAGTTCAAATAAGACAAAGGTGTTGTCAGCCAATCCAACCCAATCGATTTTGACCTGCGATAAGAAGTCGCCAATTTAATAGGAAGCCCATTATGACCTATTATCGTCCCGCCCATCCGGCCTTGTCTAGGTAACTTAGTTGAAGTTAGTAAAGAAATTGGTTCACCTGCTTATACTCCTCGATGTTGCAGCTTTGCATGTAGCCGATCCAACAAAAGCACTGCCTCCTAACATTACAAGCTGATAAGAAAAGAAACCTTATTATAGTTTACCTTACAAACTACTTAATTTGCATTTACGGGTGTCTACAAATGGATATATAACAAAATGTAACGAAATGAATCACGTGTGCATATTCAGACCCTCTCAGCCTTAATATGTGCTTCAACGTCTATAGTGAATGAGTTGTTCTCCTTTGCACCTGCATCAGCATAGCTGCATAGCTGAAGTTAAAACAACTCTTCATCGAAAACAATTCCAATATGCGAAAATACAATTGAGAAATTTAATATACTTCAATACTGTCACAAGACAATAACCATATTTGATAGCGAACACTAAAATTGCCAACTTGAAATAACACACGTATCAACTAAAAAGCATTATCAAAAATAACTAAAAAACATTATTCAATCTAACAATCTATACATAAGATTGCAAAAAGGATGAAACAAAAATAACCAAAACCTTCAATTAACACAGTTATAATCAAATATGATTTATATCTACAAAACCCATACGGAAGTCCTATATTTTGTATAAAAAAATACATACAGTTACACACACATCAATCCCTATATATATATAACAATTTTAATCAAATATGATTTATATTTACAAAACCCATACCAAAATCTCTCTCTATATATAACAATTTTCCTAACTTTTATTCACAAACATACAAATAAAGATTGATTAAACTAAAATACAGAGAAAGGATCGAAAAATCTAACTTGGATGAAAGGATCGTGAATTTGACCGAGGATATAAAAAAAATAGAATCTGATATATATGTATATAGATTGATTTAGCCATTTAATTTAAAACCCTAAAAAGTTTGGGGATTTGAGGTTATGGAAGGAAATAGGAAAAGATTTGGAGAAGTGTTGATATACTGATAGGAACGATGGAATAATTATTTCCTAAATTTATGTACCAAAGGAATGATGATTTATTCATTGTGGTTTTCCCATTTAGAAACAAAACCAATCTTGGTTCAATTGGCAAACACGCATTATGCTATTTGGGAGGTCTTGAGTTCGAAACCAACTCCAGTTTTTTATAAATAAAAGCTAATTTATGGCTTATATTTGCTTAGTGGACACTCCACATCAGCAGATAAATTGTCCACGTGGATGCTGACGTGTCTATGTGATCGATATGGTGACGCCACGTAGGAAAATGCTGACGTGGCGGACTCAGAGCACTTTGAGATAGCTCCATATATATATATAGAGAGATATATATATATATATATATATATATATATATATATATATATATATATATATATATATATATATATATATATATATATATATATATATATATATATATATATATATATATATATATATATATATATATATATATATATATATATATATATATATATATATATATATATATATATATATATATATATATATATATATATATATATATATATATATATATATATATATATATATATATATATATATATATATATATATATATATATATATATATATATATATATATATATATATATATATATATATATATATATATATATATATATATATATATATATATATATATATATATATATATATATATATATATATATATATATATATATATATATATATATATATATATATATATATATATATATATATATATATATATATATATATATATATATATATATATATATATATATATATATATATATATATATATATATATATATATATATATATATATATATATATATATATATATATATATATATATATATATATATATATATATATATATATATATATATATATATATATATATATATATATATATATATATATATATATATATATATATATATATATATATATATATATATATATATATATATATATATATATATATATATATATATATATATATATATATATATATATATATATATATATATATATATATATATATATATATATATATATATATATATATATATATATATATATATATATATATATATATATATATATATATATATATATATATATATATATATATATATATATATATATATATATATATATATATATATATATATATATATATATATATATATATATATATATATATATATATATATATATATATATATATATATATATATATATATATATATATATATATATATATATATATATATATATATGTTGATATACTGATAGGAACGATGGAATAATTATTTCCTAAATTTATGTACCAAAGGAATGATGATTTATTCATTGTGGTTTTCCCATTTAGAAACAAAACCAATCTTGGTTCAATTGGCAAACACGCATTATGCTATTTGGGAGGTCTTGAGTTCGAAACCAACTCCAGTTTTTTATAAATAAAAGCTAATTTATGGCTTATATTTGCTTAGTGGACACTCCACATCAGCAGATAAATTGTCCACGTGGATGCTGACGTGTCTATGTGATCGATATGGTGACGCCACGTAGGAAAATGCTGACGTGGCGGACTCAGAATAGCTTATATTTGCTTAGTGGACACTCCACATCAGCAGATAAATTGTCCACGTGGATGCTGACGTGTCTATGTGATCGATATGGTGACGCCACGTAGGAAAATGCTGACGTGGCGGACTCAGAGCATTTGAGATAGCTCCATATATATATATATAAAGTACATTACATATACACATATAAATTTATACAGATTAGTTATGAGAGGAACACTATGAAAAACACCAATCCAACAATTTTTTCATTTCAATTTTAATCAATGTATAAAGATTACAGTGATGTATCACCCATTTCATGATGATGATGATGATGTTGAATGAATTCAAAAGTTTATTGCCGGCAGCGATGTAGCACCCGTTTCTGGTCATTGGAGAAGTCGCCGGATTCTGGTGATCTTTGCAGTCCGATGAATCTTTCCAGTTTCCGGTTCTCCAGATTCCGGTGCTCTCTCCACATTACGGTGACACTTTTCCAACAAACTATTAGTTTCCAATTACTCTTCTCAAATAACCCTGATGTACAGATTAAAAAATCAAACCCCGTTTATTTAAATCAAACACAAATACAAAACCCATTTAAAATCTAACACAAATACAATACCCATTTGTACAGCAAATAGATCGAAACAGATGCTTTCGAGTGGTTTGGTAGTGACGGGAGAGTGGTATGGCGGTGGAGGGATGATGAGTTGATGACCTGAGAAGAGATGGGGTTCAACGAAGATAGATTTATATATATACATATACAAGTGTAAATATGTATATAGATATACGATGAAGCAGGTGCCGTCACTGCCGTGGAAGGAAAAGTAAATGAAAATAATGGTGGGGCGGTGGGCTCTGATTTTTTTTTTTATTGTTTCTTGTATTTATATATTTATATGTATATCTATATAAATAAATGAAATGATTAATGTAAGTACACATCATCTTTATCATTTGAGTCAGCATGCCATGTAAGTGAATTTTCAAATGAAAATGGAGTGGTTACCGGTTACCTGTTTAGCCAGTCACCCGTTACATCAAATAGCCTAAAAAACGAAGTTACATACATCACATAGCCAGTTTGAACGTTACATCAAATAGCCTAAAAAACGAAGTTACATACATCACATAGCCAGTTTGAAAGGTCACTACATTACATAACCATTTGGTCATAGTTAGTTACACTCGAGTGCCATTATCTCTAAACTAAAAGTGTAACTCTAAAATCATTCAATCACGAAATAAAAAGCTTTTGGCTTTGTGTGTGTCGTGTGTATTTCAACAGTGGAATTTGTGCTCTAAATATGTTTTTTTCAATTCCAGTTTCAAATGGTTTTTTCCAAACTGCTATAATGGGTAAACTTAATTATTTACCAATTAGTATAGTTTTAAAAATATTTACCAAATTAGTTTAATTTTAAAAAAATAATAATTCATTTTTCCATTCTTCCCTTTATTGATTAATCAAACAAAAATACATAAATTAATTCATACCATAATACCAAATTATAATGATAAAAATATTCAAATCATATTGAGTTATTTGAGTATGCTTTAGCCCATTGGGCTTGGCTTGGGACTTAAAAGTAATGGCCTATGGAGAATATCTAACTTCAAAAGGTAGGTCCAACAAAACTTCGTTTCAACAAAAAGATATTTGGCCCAGTAAAGTTCTTCCTCATATATACCCATTTTCTTCAAGGCCCAATCTTGTTTTAACGGGATCAAAGATTCAATCATCAATTCGAAAAGAATGGTAATTCTCTCTGAAATATTTATATGTTAATTACTTCACTCATTATCATATCTTTCTTTTGATTTTACTAATCTTAGAAAAAGGATATACGACTTCTTTCATCCCAGACGGCCAATCAGTCATACCATTCTGGCATGTTGCCACACGATGTCACATCATTCTTCCTCTATCCATCTTTCAACTCGAAAACATATTCAATTTTCAACTTGTGTATCTTTTTTTCATTTATTTTCTTAATTTTTATTGAGGTTCTCTCTGTAAGAAAAGGAGAGGCAAATGTTCTGGAAATTAATTGAGATTTATTAGCATGCTTATATACCTAGAACTTATTCAAGAGGTAAAATGTTTGATAAGGAGATCAACCCGATCATTTCTTATAGCGAGAACTAGATGTTAGACCCGTGTCCAACACGGTACACGGGATTTACGATATTATCAATATTAAATCTTCATACATTTAAGTCATAAAAGTTTATAATTTTGAAGATATACGGTTCTAAGTGTTATATTTTGCAAGTTGTAGTACAATAATCACAGGTTCGTCACTGTCATTATTAGCTGAGACATATTGATGAAATTGTTTGCCGTAGTCATTCCACAAGGCACATGTTATAATAATTCTCTATTATAAATTTTTTGAAACCAGTTGTACTCATAATGTGATATTATTATGAAGAACGAATTGCATTTTTGGTCCCTGTGGTATCATACCATTTGCATGTTTCATACAAATGTGTGCAAAGTGGTGTTTGTGGTCCCTGTGGTATCACACCAGTTGCATCATTGATCCAAAACTAACGGGCCTTTTATTTTTCCCCGTTAGTTAGTCCATGTGCCACGCACGTGATGGCCAATAGTGTCTTTTCATACAAACAAGAACCATTCTCGCAAACTAACTCAATTTTATATCACTTGTCAAAAAAAAAACTCAATCTTATATCAAATATAAAATTACACATAAATAAAAATAAAAACACATTAATTAATCTGTTAAATCCCCCTTCATTTCTGACAGACTGTATATGAATAATCAATCTCCTCCTTCCCCATCAATCGATCACTTCAATTTCTTACTTCAATCCGCCCAAATCCAAATTATTATTAATCTTCAATCAATCTCCTCTATCGTGAATGATCCTTCAGATCCACCACTGTCTTTGTCGTCGCCCGTCATATCTGCTGTCACCACCACCGCCGCCCTTCGTATCCACCACCGCCACCACCCTTCAGATCTGTTGTCGCCCTTGAGGTCCACCACTGCCGCCACGTTCAGATCTTCCACAACCTATTCTTGATACCCAAAAAACCTTTTTTTCAGACATATATATATAGGTTTTCAGATCCTGGATAACTTCATGATCAAATCTTTTTATTGGGTTTGTAGTCGGATCTTGTTATTGGGTTTGTGGCCAATTTTCTTGGCCGTATCTTTTTCATCGGAGCTTCCTTCGCCCGATTTTCTTGCCGGATTTTGTTATGTTTTGTAGGTGGGTATGTACTTTTTTTTTCTAATTTATATCATAGTTGTATTTTGTAAAACAATTTTAAAATTGACAAAAAAATTTCTTGTTAACTTTAGAGGAGATAAATATGTTGTTGTTTTTTATGATGATGATGATGATGGTAAATATATGAACAAAGAATAAATAAAAATAAAAATTTGAGTTACTTTGCAAGAATTGTCCTTGTTTGTATGAAAAGACACTATTGCCCATCACGTGCGTGGCACATGGGCTCACTAACGGGGAAAAATAAATGGCCCGTTAGTTTTGGACCAAGGATGCAACTGATGTGATACCACAGGGACCACGAACACCACTTTGCACACATTTGTATGAAACTTGCAAATGGTGTGATACCACAGGGACCAAAAATGCTTTTCGTTCTATTATGAAAGATAACTAAGAATTAAAATATAAAGAAACTTGTGATCCCGTACTTGACATTCAAGTATATGTCTTTGATCATGATGTGGACCCATAACACTAATAGGTTTAAAGAATGAAAATCCTCATATTTTCTGCCGCTCAAATTGCGGCCAATCTTCCTAACCGCGCGCGCTTCCCGTTTTTTCTATTCCATCCCATTCCATTCCGGGACAGGTGGCTAATACTAATCTAATAAGTGGATTAGGACTACTAAAAAAAATTGTAACTAAAAAAAATTAAATATAAATACTTTTTGTAACTTTTTAAAATAATTTGAAAAAGTTCTTTCAAGTTGATGGCTAAAAATAAATATAAATTAAGTATTCAGGTTTAAAAAGTGTAAATTATTGATGGAAAACAAAAAAGTGTAAATTAATGAGACTTTTTCTACAAATATTAATATAAATACTAATATAATAATATATTTGGATAATGATTATTAGGATTTTTAATTTATAGTTAATCTAAATGATGACATAAGCGAGAGTCAATTTGATAAAATTGAGCGATTTGATTGGTTAATAAGTCATTAGTTCAACTGTCTTATAGTATATATTAAGATTAAGATTAAGATTCTTTTCAAGCTCATATTAATGAAGAAATTCAAGTTGGAACTGCGATAAACTTGAACAAGTTTGAACTAATCAAGGTTGAATAGCTTGACATGGCAGCCATTAATAAGAGATCGAGTCAATCACTCCTTGGATTATTTGAAGTATCCATTTACTATTCGTAAATCACAAGTTTATCACCTATATTCGGAAAGATCTATTTGAAACTTGAGTAAGCATAAACGCATGTATAACTCTCATACAATGTTTGTTTTTTGCTATAAAAATGTCAAAATTTTATCTTATCATACGTTTCTTTGGTATTTCGAATCTGAACTTTTACTAGTCTAGTATAGTTGTAGTTATTATCATTATAATGACATTAATTAATTAACATTTGATTTATAAAACTTATTAAGTTGCACATATCAAATCATATATTGGATATAATGGATAAGAAAACTTATTGAAGAATGGGAAATGTAGAATGTGGCACAACATATTTTCCAGCCTTGAGGAATAACGCTTTAAGCTAAAAGGCATGGGACATTACGACATAGCTTTGTTGGCTCTCGGTGTCATGACAAGAATAGTACTTTTGAAAAGCAAATTTGAGTGAAGAGCTAGCTAGGTCGCAAAACCTACTCTATTACATATGGATTTCACAACTTCATGATTTAGATAATAAAAGATTATATGTGTTTTTTATAAATAAGTATTCATATTCATAAAGAATTGAGTTAATTACTTAAATGGTACCTAACGTTTGCGCGATATTGCTAGTTTGATACCTTTCCTTTCAAAATTACGCGGATCATACCTAACGTTTCCAAAACTCCACTCGGACCATACTGGAACCAAATGCCGTTTGATGGCCGTTAAAAACCCCCCCACGTGACTTGCACGTGAGGGGTAAAAATGTAATATCGCGTTTCTTAATTACTTAAATGGTACCTAACGTTTGCACGATATTGCTGGTTTCATACCTAATGTTTAGTTATTAATTTTTTTTGTATTTTATTAAAAGGTGAATTTCGTTTGAAACTTCGTGTTGCGATAGGTCTAACATATGTTGTCTTTTTTCCCCCCTAACGATAACGTATGCTAGATCTCCTGCTGTCGAATCGCGACACGAAGCTTAAAGCAATGTTTTAAATACCGGTAAATACCGGCCGGTATTTCTGGTATTCCTGGTATTTTCTGGTATTACCGTTGCGGTATTTCCGATATTTTCAAAAAAGAAAATTTGAAATTTTTTTAAAATTATTTTTATGATACTTTATTGCTATTTTTGGTTATTTGTGAACTTTAAAACTGATATTTTGTTATGAAATACCTATTTGGTATTATTTTTTAGTGGATTATAAGTGCATTTTGACTATTTTCGTTAAATTGTAACAAGTGTTGGAGAATTTTTATAAAAAAAAAATAAAACAAATTAAAAATAATCGTACCGGCCGGTATTTTCGGTAATACCGATAATACCGGAAATTTTTCCATACCGGTATGACTAAAATACCGGTTTTTAAAACATTGGCTTAAAGCGAAATTCACCTTTCAAAATAAAAAAATACAAAAAATACAAAAAAATAAAAAAATTAATAACTAAACATTAGGTATGAAACCAGCAATATCGTGCAAACGTTAGGTACCATTTAAGTAATTAAGAAACGCGATATTACATCTTTACCCCTCACGTGCAAGTCACGTGGGGGGGTTTTTAACGGCCATCAAACGGCGTTTGGTTCCAGTATGGTCCGAGTGGAGTTTTGGAAACGTTAGGTATGATCCGCGTAATTTCAAAAGGAAAGGTATCAAACCAGCAATATCGCGCAAACGTAGGTACCATTTAAGTAATTAACTCTAAGAATTTTATACATATGTTTTACAAAAGGATTCTTAATGAATATTAATTTAGATATATTTAAACTTGTACATACTCCAAGTTGCGTATGTTGTGCCTCTAACTCGTCTCTCGTAAATGAATTTATGTCTTAATAGTTTGATTATATAATAACTTCGTTAATATGCTCTCATAATGGACGAACATAATAATGAAAAGACATTTGTTGTATCACACACGTTATATAAAGCATTAATAATGCATGAACTGAGTAGGATAATGAAAATTCATTCGTTTTTTTGTGGTTTAATATGTGATCCATGTGGCCATAAAGCTGGGAAACACAAGTCACTACCATCCATGTGCTTCATGTTGTAACTTTATATATATGAGAAAATCTAAGGCTTACAAACAATATATAAATACACCTTTCTATCATTCAAATGATGAAGTCTTTTTCTTATCTATTATTTCTCTCTTTTGTGGATTAACACACATGACACATCACATGTATTAAGGAAGTGTGTATCATCATTGGGCATGTCAACCGGTTGGATCATATTTATCGAGGGAAACACATCCCTTCGATCTTCAGTTGCAAACTTAACTTCAACAAGACCGTCATGATGTCGGACAAAATCCGGAGTTGTTGTAGTTTGTACCGGTGCTGCTTGATGGATTTGTTCATAATTAGTGATCCATTTTTCTGGAAGTAGCTTTAAAAGCTCTTCCCTGGATAACTTCTTAGGAACATATGTGCATGTTGGTGTGGCATTAGAATCCACATCTATGAGCAGTGCATCACCAGAGTTGTCTTGACCAGGTACCATAATGTCCAAACAATGATTTTGGACTCTGTATGCTATCTGATAATGAAACGTGGCCTGAAAGGTGTTAACTTGTGGGGTTCCACCTATTTGAATCTGAGCTTTCAAGGCTGTCATCAATGAAGGGTCATTGAGTGGCATGTTGAAGTTGGGGTAGAAGGTCACGAAAACTGTTCCAGCATTTAAGGTTGTTTGGATTGTACCAATACATGCGTGTTGGTATTCTTTAAACCTGGTGTCAACCAATGCTATGCGGGAGAATGCTGGTAGTCCTTTCCTACCATGAAAGGTGAGTGCAAGCTTTACTGCACCAAAGTGGATGTGGGTGTAACCATGGTTAAGACTGATCCTTGGGAGATCTGGGGGTAATTCTATGGTTACAAGGTGTTCGGAAGTTGTTGCTGGGAGTTGGTGTGAACAAAAATTAGATGTTTGAACAATCTCCCTGGCACTTGAGTTTGCCGGGGGGCTTATCATGTTTCTAACTCTTTTTGTGAAGGTTTTATGTGGTTTAGAGAAAACGGTGTAAGGATTGACAAATGGGACTTTAGTGATAGGAATTTTAGAATCATCAGATAAGTATGAGACATCATACGACTGATCAATTCTGGAAGAAGGGGAGCGGCGGAAACTAGAAAAGGAAGATGAGCGGGATAGGCGGTTATCTGTGTTCATAACTGGGTTTAGATACTTGCAGCAACACTTATTGAGATTTCCAAGCTCGTACCAAATCGCGACTTACCACGGCCTCTTGCCTTACTGCGCACACAACAAGCTTTCTACCGACTCAATAAGAATCCGTCGTATCGGACCAGTCTGATAAACCCTTGTAAGATTGGTTTTCTGATGCGAGAGATCAGCAACTAAGGCTGCAGACGCAGAGCATACTAATCCGAATCTCAGAAAGGATACCAGGAGCGACGTTATGGCTCTGATACCAGATAGGGGGGGAGGGTATGGCTGATCTATACAAGACCAGTAAGAAACTCAAAGCTCGGAAGGAGCTTCTACACTTAGGCTCGGAAGGAGCACTAAGGAACCAAGAGAGAATTATTATTATTAGAGTAAGAAAGTAGAGAGAGAAGTATAGAAAGAAGTTTTTATTTCTTTTCTTGGATGATTTACAAATGAGGGGGGAGGCTTCCTTTTATAGGCAAAGGAAAGGCTCCATTACATCATGCATGACATCATACTACAATAATACAAATGGAAATATCTAGATAGAATACTCTAGTACATGCTTTAATCACTTTAAGAGTGATTAAGACCTTATTTATTTTTAAGCACACTTAAGACACACCTATCACACTATTAATACAATATTAAACAAACGACACACAATATTAAACTTCTTTCTGGGGATTAAGCTTCATGACGTAGAACCACTATTGTTGACCATTAGACCGTATCGCTCGTTCTGGCTGGGACTTCGAAATAGTGGACTTTGGTGAAGATAGGGAGCGTATTAAGATAATCAAGGTAGGCTTGATTCCATTCACGCACTTGTGGATGATTTTGGAGATCTTTAGTCCCGTTCAGAATATCTGGGTCTTTTTCTGCAACATCCGACTTGTTAGCTTCTGCCATCTTCATGCGAGTTTCTATCCATGATTCATGGTGATTCTGTTTGTAAAACGAGTCTGCCGGATTCAGGTCCGTCCATGCTTGGATAAATTCATCTGGGCTGCATCGCTGTGTGGATTTGTGGAACTTGGGTTTGTAAAGAGTGACCAAGCAATGCTTCCTGGTGGCTCTCCGTAACGCATAAATCCATTCACTTATTGGGAGAAACCATTGGAGAAGACGGTAGGTATTGAGTTCACTCTTGGAGAATTCACCCAGTTCACATTGAACTAAGTAGGTTACCAACTTCTGGGAGTTAAATCCGAAAGCCATACGGAAGTCTTCGGTGAGATACCATAAGAAACCTAAGGCTTCTTCTGGTAGAGCGTCTAGGCGTTTGATACGTAGGGTGCTCAAATAAGGGTGGTCTGGATGGAAATAAAGGCCATCCAAGGGTTTGCCATGCGTTTTTATGGTGATGGTGAGAAACTTTTTCCAGGTTAAAAGGGATGGGTCAGTTATGTTGTTTTTGTTGACCACTTCTATGATCTCACCTGGAACGCCTTCTTCTTTCAGTTGTTGATGAAGTGGCTTTGTTGATTTAGAAGTACTCATTATGGTTTGTGGGTAATGTTTTATGCCTCTGTACTTTCTTTTATAGCCATCATCTCCGAGATCATTCATGCTCCTGTGCTGAACAGTGAAGGTCCATTGTTTCTTCGAGAAGAATGGCATCTTCTGTCTAATCAAAGAACTGTTGAGCTTATGGGCATCTTTTTGGAGCATTATCTTGTCTTCATCATTGGGAATCTTTGCAGGCGTAATCATATCCTTAGGTCTATCTTTAATAGCCTGTAGGACCTCACCTGTGAGTTGTTTCTTGACAGCTTCTTTCCACTTTTTTGGGGGGTCCCTTATTTGTCTAGTAGCGTATTTTTTGTCAGGATACAGTGATGGCTCTTGGGAGAGGGATAGGGGTGGGTGACTCTTCTGTTCGGAAAGAGCCAATTGTGCCATGTAGATAGGTCTGGGCCCCATGTCTGAGTCAGTTGACTCGTCCGTATCTGACTCGTCCGTGTCTGACTCGTTATTATTGTAGTAGATCGAGCAGACTGTTCTATCTCCAGGGTTATCATCCAAGGAATACAAGGACTCAAGATCTGAAACATCAATTGGTTCAATTTTGTTGATTGCTTCGATCAGTGCTTGAGTCTTCCTTTTTTCTTTGCAATCTCTAGCAAAGTGCCCTTTCTTGTTGCAGACATAGCATCTATCAGTATCTCTTCCTCTATACTCCTTCTTGTTGAGGAACTTCCAATTCCTTTGGTCTTTTTTATCCTTCTTGCCAGATGAATAGTATTTGCTGAACTTTATAACTGGAGGCTTTTTTGGAGGACGAGAGCAGCTGCATGATGATTCATCTTTGCATTTGATCTTCAAATGCTTTTCATCACAAGCTGAACCAAGACTTTTTCTGGTTTTCTCAAATTCAACCAAAAATTTCTTATTGTTACACAGCTTAGACAAAGCATTCTTTATGAGTTGGAAGAGTTCTCCCAAGGTGGAATTGGCAACCGTCTTGCTTTTGTTCTCTAATGCCCTGTATGCTTCATTGGCAAGAGATTCCGGGAAGGAGTTTAAAAAGACTTGTTTTAGATTGACGTCATCTATGCCATTTAAGCAGTAGAATCTTTCTGACATCCTGTTGTAGTGCTTTTCCAAGTCTTTTAGTTGGAACGAACAACACTTCATTTTTAGAAATTCTTCTCTGGCGCGAACAGTGTGTTGTGTTGGGTCTCCGATGAACTCTAATATAATAAAGTTCATGAAAGCTTCTGCTGATTGTGCAGAAAGCAGCTGATGGGCTCTGTAATCACCAAGACTCATATACCAGTCTCTGAGCCTGCCTTGGCATCTGGTTAGGAATCTTTTGATGACTATGTCGATGCTGTAATACTGGAGCTCAGCTGTACACCAAGTCAACATTTCAATACTTCTTTCTCTCCATTTTGATGGCGGGATGTCATCAAAAGTGAACTGAAGTTTTGAGTCATTGATCGGGTTCCTGTGTACACTTTCAGTGTTTTCATTTTGAGCTGTTCCAGACATAGCATCATCAACCTCAGAGTAAAACGCGTTCTTCTCTGTGGCTTCTTCTGGTTCTGCCATGAACAAATGTTCAAAAGCAGTTGTTGGCGGTAGGTCTTCGTAAGAGCCATTTTCAGAGCAGGAATCTGTTTTGTCATCAGTTTCTGGAACAATGACAGGAGACACTATTTTAAGTGGTTTTTGATTTTCCTGGCATAAGTTATTCAGAAAAGCTGAGATGGGGTTATCTTCTTTTTTAGGTAGAGATATTGGGGCTTTTGAAGAGGCTATCATCATGCTATCATCAACCACTTGCTCTTTGGTATTGCTTGATAATGGTTGCTGATTTACACTGTCGGGATTGACGTTCTGTGTCGGGGAAACCTTTCTGGCTCTCTGTTTGATCTGGGTTTGCTCTTTTGACCAGAGTCGCATTGACGGAGACGGTGTTGCAAACAGTGATGTTGACAACGGCTGTGGATCAAAAGCTGGTCTAACAAATGGGGTAGTAGTTACCCTCCATGGATCATCAGCAAGAGCATCTAGACGTTGTTGTTTGTGTTGTCTTTCCAGATCAGTCAGTTGTGCTTTGAGGAACTTCATCTCTTCTTCTTTTTTGACGAGATGCTTAGGCCTATGGGAGAACGGGATGTCCTTAACCATTTCAAGGAGCTCACTATGAACTTCAAGAATTTTGGACTTGAGATCATAAATGATTCCCTCTAAGCCTTGTACTCTCGTTAGTATTGCTTGCTGTTCTTGTGATGCTGCCTGTTGTTGGGTAATGATTGTCTGAAGGGCCTTGTTTTGAGCAACAGCATTTTCACTTTGCCAGTTTAATGTGGCTTCAGCAGGAGAGATGGAATTAGTGACACCACTGGGACCAATAACATTTGGAGTTTGGACTTTCCAGCTGTGTTTGGTTTTTTGTTGGGGATTTTCAAAGGAAGATAACGGTGGGAATTCCGTTTGGTATTCTGAGGATGTTGAGGATGGGGTTATGACAAAACAATCCTTCGGTTGGATCTTTGGTTTTGTGGGTGATGAAGGTTTAGGCGGTGAATCTTTATATGAGACAAAAAAGTCAAATTTTCCGGACGGTTCACCAAGAAGGCCTATAGTAGGGTCTCCAGCTTCATACCTCTTTTTTAGAGATGCTTGTGATCCTTTTTTGGGAATGTCTTCATCATATTTTACTTGGTCTGCCTCATCCAAGCATACCTTGCAGTTACACACATCATAAGGGAAGTGTGTATCATCATTGGGCATGTCAACCGGTTGGATCATATTTATCGAGGGAAACACATCCCTTCGATCTTCAGTTGCAAACTTAACTTCAACAAGACCGTCATGATGTCGGACAAAATCCGGAGTTGTTGTAGTTTGTACCGGTGCTGCTTGATGGATTTGTTCATAATTAGTGATCCATTTTTCTGGAAGTAGCTTTAAAAGCTCTTCCCTGGATAACTTCTTAGGAACATATGTGCATGTTGGTGTGGCATTAGAATCCACATCTATGAGCAGTGCATCACCAGAGTTGTCTTGACCAGGTACCATAATGTCCAAACAATGATTTTGGACTCTGTATGCTATCTGATAATGAAACGTGGCCTGAAAGGTGTTAACTTGTGGGGTTCCACCTATTTGAATCTGAGCTTTCAAGGCTGTCATCAATGAAGGGTCATTGAGTGGCATGTTGAAGTTGGGGTAGAAGGTCACGAAAACTGTTCCAGCATTTAAGGTTGTTTGGATTGTACCAATACATGCGTGTTGGTATTCTTTAAACCTGGTGTCAACCAATGCTATGCGGGAGAACGCTGGTAGTCCTTTCCTACCATGAAAGGTGAGTGCAAGCTTTACTGCACCAAAGTGGATGTGGGTGTAACCATGGTTAAGACTGATCCTTGGGAGATCTGGGGGTAATTCTATGGTTACAAGGTGTTCGGAAGTTGTTGCTGGGAGTTGGTGTGAACAAAAATTAGATGTTTGAACAATCTCCCTGGCACTTGAGTTTGCCGGGGGGCTTATCATGTTTCTAACTCTTTTTGTGAAGGTTTTATGTGGTTTAGAGAAAACGGTGTAAGGATTGACAAATGGGACTTTAGTGATAGGAATTTTAGAATCATCAGATAAGTATGAGACATCATACGACTGATCAATTCTGGAAGAAGGGGAGCGGCGGAAACTAGAAAAAGAAGATGAGCGGGATAGGCGGTTATCTGTGTTCATAACTGGGTTTAGATACTTGCAGCAACACTTATTGAGATTTCCAAGCTCGTACCAAATCGCGACTTACCACGGCCTCTTGCCTTACTGCGCACACAACAAGCTTTCTACCGACTCAATAAGAATCCGTCGTATCGGACCAGTCTGATAAACCCTTGTAAGATTGGTTTTCTGATGCGAGAGATCAGCAACTAAGGCTGCAGACGCAGAGCATACTAATCCGAATCTCAGAAAGGATACCAGGAGCGACGTTATGGCTCTGATACCAGATAGGGGGGGAGGGTATGGCTGATCTATACAAGACCAGTAAGAAACTCAAAGCTCGGAAGGAGCTTCTACACTTAGGCTCGGAAGGAGCACTAAGGAGCTGAGAAGCAGCTCAAAACACTAAGTCTCTGGGAGAACTTAGTAACACTAAGGCTGGGAAGCAGCACTTAGTAGCTCGGAAGGAGCTTCTACACTTAGGCTCGGAAGGAGCATCTACACTTAGGCTCGGAAGGAGCTTCTACACTTAGGCTCGGAAGGAGCTTCTACACTTAGGCTCGGAAGGAGCTTCTACACTTAGGCTCGGAAGGAGCTTCTACACTAGGCTCGGAAGGAGCTTCTACACTTAGGCTCGGAAGGAGCTTCTACACTTAGGCTCGGAAGGAGCTTCTACACTTAGGCTCGGAAGGAGCTTCTACACTAGGCTCGGAAGGAGCTTCACACTTAGGCTCGGAAGGAGCTTAGTAACACTAAGGCTGGGAAGCAGACACTTAGTAGCTCGGAAGGAGCTATGAACACTAGGCTCGGAAGGAGCTTCTACACTTAGGCTCGGAAGGAGCTTCTACACTTAGGCTCGGAAGGAGCTTCTACACTTAGGCTCGGAAGGAGCTTCTACACTTAGGCTCGGAAGGAGCTTCTACACTTAGGCTCGGAAGGAGCTTCTACACTTAGGCTCGGAAGGAGCTTCTACACTTAGGCTCGGAAGGAGCTTCTACACTTAGGCTCGGAAGGAGCTTCTAACTTAGGCTCGGAAGGAGCTTCTGCCATCTTCATGCGAGTTTCTATCCATGATTCATGGTGATTCTGTTTGTAAAACGAGTCTGCCGGATTCAGGTCCGTCCATGCTTGGATAAATTCATCTGGGCTGCATCGCTGTGTGGATTTGTGGAACTTGGGTTTGTAAAGAGTGACCAAGCAATGCTTCCTGGTGGCTCTCCGTAACGCATAAATCCATTCACTTATTGGGAGAAACCATTGGAGAAGACGGTAGGTATTGAGTTCACTCTTGGAGAATTCACCCAGTTCACATTGAACTAAGTAGGTTACCAACTTCTGGGAGTTAAATCCGAAAGCCATACGGAAGTCTTCGGTGAGATACCATAAGAAACCTAAGGCTTCTTCTGGTAGAGCGTCTAGGCGTTTGATACGTAGGGTGCTCAAATAAGGGTGGTCTGGATGGAAATAAAGGCCATCCAAGGGTTTGCCATGCGTTTTTATGGTGATGGTGAGAAACTTTTTCCAGGTTAAAAGGGATGGGTCAGTTATGTTGTTTTTGTTGACCACTTCTATGATCTCACCTGGAACGCCTTCTTCTTTCAGTTGTTGATGAAGTGGCTTTGTTGATTTAGAAGTACTCATTATGGTTTGTGGGTAATGTTTTATGCCTCTGTACTTTCTTTTATAGCCATCATCTCCGAGATCATTCATGCTCCTGTGCTGAACAGTGAAGGTCCATTGTTTCTTCGAGAAGAATGGCATCTTCTGTCTAATCAAAGAACTGTTGAGCTTATGGGCATCTTTTTGGAGCATTATCTTGTCTTCATCATTGGGAATCTTTGCAGGCGTAATCATATCCTTAGGTCTATCTTTAATAGCCTGTAGGACCTCACCTGTGAGTTGTTTCTTGACAGCTTCTTTCCACTTTTTTGGGGGGTCCCTTATTTGTCTAGTAGCGTATTTTTTGTCAGGATACAGTGATGGCTCTTGGGAGAGGGATAGGGGTGGGTGACTCTTCTGTTCGGAAAGAGCCAATTGTGCCATGTAGATAGGTCTGGGCCCCATGTCTGAGTCAGTTGACTCGTCCGTATCTGACTCGTCCGTGTCTGACTCGTTATTATTGTAGTAGATCGAGCAGACTGTTCTATCTCCAGGGTTATCATCCAAGGAATACAAGGACTCAAGATCTGAAACATCAATTGGTTCAATTTTGTTGATTGCTTCGATCAGTGCTTGAGTCTTCCTTTTTTCTTTGCAATCTCTAGCAAAGTGCCCTTTCTTGTTGCAGACATAGCATCTATCAGTATCTCTTCCTCTATACTCCTTCTTGTTGAGGAACTTCCAATTCCTTTGGTCTTTTTTATCCTTCTTGCCAGATGAATAGTATTTGCTGAACTTTATAACTGGAGGCTTTTTTGGAGGACGAGAGCAGCTGCATGATGATTCATCTTTGCATTTGATCTTCAAATGCTTTTCATCACAAGCTGAACCAAGACTTTTTCTGGTTTTCTCAAATTCAACCAAAAATTTCTTATTGTTACACAGCTTAGACAAAGCATTCTTTATGAGTTGGAAGAGTTCTCCCAAGGTGGAATTGGCAACCGTCTTGCTTTTGTTCTCTAATGCCCTGTATGCTTCATTGGCAAGAGATTCCGGGAAGGAGTTTAAAAAGACTTGTTTTAGATTGACGTCATCTATGCCATTTAAGCAGTAGAATCTTTCTGACATCCTGTTGTAGTGCTTTTCCAAGTCTTTTAGTTGGAACGAACAACACTTCATTTTTAGAAATTCTTCTCTGGCGCGAACAGTGTGTTGTGTTGGGTCTCCGATGAACTCTAATATAATAAAGTTCATGAAAGCTTCTGCTGATTGTGCAGAAAGCAGCTGATGGGCTCTGTAATCACCAAGACTCATATACCAGTCTCTGAGCCTGCCTTGGCATCTGGTTAGGAATCTTTTGATGACTATGTCGATGCTGTAATACTGGAGCTCAGCTGTACACCAAGTCAACATTTCAATACTTCTTTCTCTCCATTTTGATGGCGGGATGTCATCAAAAGTGAACTGAAGTTTTGAGTCATTGATCGGGTTCCTGTGTACACTTTCAGTGTTTTCATTTTGAGCTGTTCCAGACATAGCATCATCAACCTCAGAGTAAAACGCGTTCTTCTCTGTGGCTTCTTCTGGTTCTGCCATGAACAAATGTTCAAAAGCAGTTGTTGGCGGTAGGTCTTCGTAAGAGCCATTTTCAGAGCAGGAATCTGTTTTGTCATCAGTTTCTGGAACAATGACAGGAGACACTATTTTAAGTGGTTTTTGATTTTCCTGGCATAAGTTATTCAGAAAAGCTGAGATGGGGTTATCTTCTTTTTTAGGTAGAGATATTGGGGCTTTTGAAGAGGCTATCATCATGCTATCATCAACCACTTGCTCTTTGGTATTGCTTGATAATGGTTGCTGATTTACACTGTCGGGATTGACGTTCTGTGTCGGGGAAACCTTTCTGGCTCTCTGTTTGATCTGGGTTTGCTCTTTTGACCAGAGTCGCATTGACGGAGACGGTGTTGCAAACAGTGATGTTGACAACGGCTGTGGATCAAAAGCTGGTCTAACAAATGGGGTAGTAGTTACCCTCCATGGATCATCAGCAAGAGCATCTAGACGTTGTTGTTTGTGTTGTCTTTCCAGATCAGTCAGTTGTGCTTTGAGGAACTTCATCTCTTCTTCTTTTTTGACGAGATGCTTAGGCCTATGGGAGAACGGGATGTCCTTAACCATTTCAAGGAGCTCACTATGAACTTCAAGAATTTTGGACTTGAGATCATAAATGATTCCCTCTAAGCCTTGTACTCTCGTTAGTATTGCTTGCTGTTCTTGTGATGCTGCCTGTTGTTGGGTAATGATTGTCTGAAGGGCCTTGTTTTGAGCAACAGCATTTTCACTTTGCCAGTTTAATGTGGCTTCAGCAGGAGAGATGGAATTAGTGACACCACTGGGACCAATAACATTTGGAGTTTGGACTTTCCAGCTGTGTTTGGTTTTTTGTTGGGGATTTTCAAAGGAAGATAACGGTGGGAATTCCGTTTGGTATTCTGAGGATGTTGAGGATGGGGTTATGACAAAACAATCCTTCGGTTGGATCTTTGGTTTTGTGGGTGATGAAGGTTTAGGCGGTGAATCTTTATATGAGACAAAAAAGTCAAATTTTCCGGACGGTTCACCAAGAAGGCCTATAGTAGGGTCTCCAGCTTCATACCTCTTTTTTAGAGATGCTTGTGATCCTTTTTTGGGAATGTCTTCATCATATTTTACTTGGTCTGCCTCATCCAAGCATACCTTGCAGTTACACACATCATAAGGGAAGTGTGTATCATCATTGGGCATGTCAACCGGTTGGATCATATTTATCGAGGGAAACACATCCCTTCGATCTTCAGTTGCAAACTTAACTTCAACAAGACCGTCATGATGTCGGACAAAATCCGGAGTTGTTGTAGTTTGTACCGGTGCTGCTTGATGGATTTGTTCATAATTAGTGATCCATTTTTCTGGAAGTAGCTTTAAAAGCTCTTCCCTGGATAACTTCTTAGGAACATATGTGCATGTTGGTGTGGCATTAGAATCCACATCTATGAGCAGTGCATCACCAGAGTTGTCTTGACCAGGTACCATAATGTCCAAACAATGATTTTGGACTCTGTATGCTATCTGATAATGAAACGTGGCCTGAAAGGTGTTAACTTGTGGGGTTCCACCTATTTGAATCTGAGCTTTCAAGGCTGTCATCAATGAAGGGTCATTGAGTGGCATGTTGAAGTTGGGGTAGAAGGTCACGAAAACTGTTCCAGCATTTAAGGTTGTTTGGATTGTACCAATACATGCGTGTTGGTATTCTTTAAACCTGGTGTCAACCAATGCTATGCGGGAGAATGCTGGTAGTCCTTTCCTACCATGAAAGGTGAGTGCAAGCTTTACTGCACCAAAGTGGATGTGGGTGTAACCATGGTTAAGACTGATCCTTGGGAGATCTGGGGGTAATTCTATGGTTACAAGGTGTTCGGAAGTTGTTGCTGGGAGTTGGTGTGAACAAAAATTAGATGTTTGAACAATCTCCCTGGCACTTGAGTTTGCCGGGGGGCTTATCATGTTTCTAACTCTTTTTGTGAAGGTTTTATGTGGTTTAGAGAAAACGGTGTAAGGATTGACAAATGGGACTTTAGTGATAGGAATTTTAGAATCATCAGATAAGTATGAGACATCATACGACTGATCAATTCTGGAAGAAGGGGAGCGGCGGAAACTAGAAAAAGAAGATGAGCGGGATAGGCGGTTATCTGTGTTCATAACTGGGTTTAGATACTTGCAGCAACACTTATTGAGATTTCCAAGCTCGTACCAAATCGCGACTTACCACGGCCTCTTGCCTTACTGCGCACACAACAAGCTTTCTACCGACTCAATAAGAATCCGTCGTATCGGACCAGTCTGATAAACCCTTGTAAGATTGGTTTTCTGATGCGAGAGATCAGCAACTAAGGCTGCAGACGCAGAGCATACTAATCCGAATCTCAGAAAGGATACCAGGAGCGACGTTATGGCTCTGATACCAGATAGGGGGGGAGGGTATGGCTGATCTATACAAGACCAGTAAGAAACTCAAAGCTCGGAAGGAGCTTCTACACTTAGGCTCGGAAGGAGCACTAAGGAGCTGAGAAGCAGCTCAAAACACTAAGTCTCTGGGAGGCTCGGAAGGAGCTTCTACACTTAGGCTCGGAAGGAGCTTCTACACTTAGGCTCGGAAGGAGCTTCTACACTTAGGCTCGGAAGGAGCTTCTACACTTAGGCTCGGAAGGAGCTTCTACACTTAGGCTCGGAAGGAGCTTCTACACTTAGGCTCGGAAGGAGCTTCTACACTTAGGCTCGGAAGGAGCTTCTACACTTAGGCTCGGAAGGAGCTTCTACACTTAGGCTCGGAAGGAGCTTCTACACTTAGGCTCGGAAGGAGCTTCTACACTTAGGCTCGGAAGGAGCTGACACTAAGGCTGGAAGCAGGACACTAAGCTCGGAAGAGGAAACTCAAAGCTCGGAAGGAGCTTCTACACTTAGGCTCGGAAGGAGCTTCTACACTTAGGCTCGGAAGGAGCTTCTACACTTAGGCTCGGAAGGAGCTTCTACACTTAGGCTCGGAAGGAGCTTCTACACTTAGGCTCGGAAGGAGCTTCTACACTTAGGCTCGGAAGGAGCTTCTACACTTAGGCTCGGAAGGAGCTTCTACACTTAGGCTCGGAAGGAGCTTCTACACTTAGGCTCGGAAGGAGCTTCTACACTTAGGCTCGGAAGGAGCTTCTACACTTAGGCTCGGAAGGAGCTTCTACACTTAGGCTCGGAAGGAGCTTCTACACTTAGGCTCGGAAGGAGCTTCTACACTTAGGCTCGGAAGGAGCTTCTACACTTAGGCTCGGAAGGAGCTTCTACACTTAGGCTCGGAAGGAGCTTCTACACTTAGGCTCGGAAGGAGCTTCTACACTTAGGCTCGGAAGGAGCTTCTACACTTAGGCTCGGAAGGAGCTTCTACACTTAGGCTCGGAAGGAGCTTCTACACTTAGGCTCGGAAGGAGCTTCTACACTTAGGCTCGGAAGGAGCTTCTACACTTAGGCTCGGAAGGAGCTTCTACACTTAGGCTCGGAAGGAGCTTCTACACTTAGGCTCGGAAGGAGCTTCTACACTTAGGCTCGGAAGGAGCTTCTACACTTAGGCTCGGAAGGAGCTTCTACACTTAGGCTCGGAAGGAGCTTCTACACTTAGGCTCGGAAGGAGCTTCTACACTTAGGCTCGGAAGGAGCTTCTACACTTAGGCTCGGAAGGAGCTTCTACACTTAGGCTCGGAAGGAGCTTCTACACTTAGGCTCGGAAGGAGCTTCTACACTTAGGCTCGGAAGGAGCTTCTACACTTAGGCTCGGAAGGAGCTTCTACACTTAGGCTCGGAAGGAGCTTCTACACTTAGGCTCGGAAGGAGCTTCTACACTTAGGCTCGGAAGGAGCTTCTACACTTAGGCTCGGAAGGAGCTTCTACACTTAGGCTCGGAAGGAGCTTCTACACTTAGGCTCGGAAGGAGCTTCTACACTTAGGCTCGGAAGGAGCTTCTACACTTAGGCTCGGAAGGAGCTTCTACACTTAGGCTCGGAAGGAGCTTCTACACTTAGGCTCGGAAGGAGCTTCTACACTTAGGCTCGGAAGGAGCTTCTACACTTAGGCTCGGAAGGAGCTTCTACACTTAGGCTCGGAAGGAGCTTCTACACTTAGGCTCGGAAGGAGCTTCTACACTTAGGCTCGGAAGGAGCTTCTACACTTAGGCTCGGAAGGAGCTTCTACACTTAGGCTCGGAAGGAGCTTCTACACTTAGGCTCGGAAGGAGCTTCTACACTTAGGCTCGGAAGGAGCTTCTACACTTAGGCTCGGAAGGAGCTTCTACACTTAGGCTCGGAAGGAGCTTCTACACTTAGGCTCGGAAGGAGCTTCTACACTTAGGCTCGGAAGGAGCTTCTACACTTAGGCTCGGAAGGAGCTTCTACACTTAGGCTCGGAAGGAGCTTCTACACTTAGGCTCGGAAGGAGCTTCTACACTTAGGCTCGGAAGGAGCTTCTACACTTAGGCTCGGAAGGAGCTTCTACACTTAGGCTCGGAAGGAGCTTCTACACTTAGGCTCGGAAGGAGCTTCTACACTTAGGCTCGGAAGGAGCTTCTACACTTAGGCTCGGAAGGAGCTTCTACACTTAGGCTCGGAAGGAGCTTCTACACTTAGGCTCGGAAGGAGCTTCTACACTTAGGCTCGGAAGGAGCTTCTACACTTAGGCTCGGAAGGAGCTTCTACACTTAGGCTCGGAAGGAGCTTCTACACTTAGGCTCGGAAGGAGCTTCTACACTTAGGCTCGGAAGGAGCTTCTACACTTAGGCTCGGAAGGAGCTTCTACACTTAGGCTCGGAAGGAGCTTCTACACTTAGGCTCGGAAGGAGCTTCTACACTTAGGCTCGGAAGGAGCTTCTACACTTAGGCTCGGAAGGAGCTTCTACACTTAGGCTCGGAAGGAGCTTCTACACTTAGGCTCGGAAGGAGCTTCTACACTTAGGCTCGGAAGGAGCTTCTACACTTAGGCTCGGAAGGAGCTTCTACACTTAGGCTCGGAAGGAGCTTCTACACTTAGGCTCGGAAGGAGCTTCTACACTTAGGCTCGGAAGGAGCTTCTACACTTAGGCTCGGAAGGAGCTTCTACACTTAGGCTCGGAAGGAGCTTCTACACTTAGGCTCGGAAGGAGCTTCTACACTTAGGCTCGGAAGGAGCTTCTACACTTAGGCTCGGAAGGAGCTTCTACACTTAGGCTCGGAAGGAGCTTCTACACTTAGGCTCGGAAGGAGCTTCTACACTTAGGCTCGGAAGGAGCTTCTACACTTAGGCTCGGAAGGAGCTTCTACACTTAGGCTCGGAAGGAGCTTCTACACTTAGGCTCGGAAGGAGCTCTACACTTAGGCTCGGAAGGAGCTTCTACACTTAGGCTCGGAAGGAGCTTCTACACTTAGGCTCGGAAGGAGCTTCTACACTTAGGCTCGGAAGGAGCTCACACTTAGGCTCGGAAGGAGCTTCTACACTTAGGCTCGGAAGGAGCTTCTACACTTAGGCTCGGAAGGAGCTTCTACACTTAGGCTCGGAAGGAGCTTCTACACTTAGGCTCGGAAGGAGCTTCTACACTTAGGCTCGGAAGGAGCTTCTAACTTAGGCTCGGAAGGAGCTTCTACACTTAGGCTCGGAAGGAGCTTCTACACTTAGGCTCGGAAGGAGCTTCTACACTTAGGCTCGGAAGGAGCTTCTAACTTAGGCTCGGAAGGAGCTTCTACACTTAGGCTCGGAAGGAGCTTCTACACTTAGGCTCGGAAGGAGCTCACACTTAGGCTCGGAAGGAGCTTCTACACTTAGGCTCGGAAGGAGCTTCTACACTTAGGCTCGGAAGGAGCTTCTACACTTAGGCTCGGAAGGAGCTTCTACACTTAGGCTCGGAAGGAGCTTCTAACTTAGGCTCGGAAGGAGCTTCTACACTTAGGCTCGGAAGGAGCTTCTACACTTAGGCTCGGAAGGAGCTTCTACACTTAGGCTCGGAAGGAGCTTCTAACTTAGGCTCGGAAGGAGCTTCTACACTTAGGCTCGGAAGGAGCTTCTACACTTAGGCTCGGAAGGAGCTTCTACACTTAGGCTCGGAAGGAGCTTCTAACTTAGGCTCGGAAGGAGCTTCTACACTTAGGCTCGGAAGGAGCTCTACACTTAGGCTCGGAAGGAGCTTCTACACTTAGGCTCGGAAGGAGCTTCTACACTTAGGCTCGGAAGGAGCTTCTACACTTAGGCTCGGAAGGAGCTTCTACACTTAGGCTCGGAAGGAGCTTCTACACTTAGGCTCGGAAGGAGCTTCTAACTTAGGCTCGGAAGGAGCTTCTACACTTAGGCTCGGAAGGAGCTTCTACACTTAGGCTCGGAAGGAGCTTCTACACTTAGGCTCGGAAGGAGCTTCTAACTTAGGCTCGGAAGGAGCTTCTACACTTAGGCTCGGAAGGAGCTTCTACACTTAGGCTCGGAAGGAGCTCAACTTAGTAGCTCGGAAGGAGCTATGAAACTCACACAGCTCGGAAGGAGTTCTACACTATGATTCATGGTGATTCTGTTTGTAAAACGAGTCTGCCGGATTCAGGTCCGTCCATGCTTGGATAAATTCATCTGGGCTGCATCGCTGTGTGGATTTGTGGAACTTGGGTTTGTAAAGAGTGACCAAGCAATGCTTCCTGGTGGCTCTCCGTAACGCATAAATCCATTCACTTATTGGGAGAAACCATTGGAGAAGACGGTAGGTATTGAGTTCACTCTTGGAGAATTCACCCAGTTCACATTGAACTAAGTAGGTTACCAACTTCTGGGAGTTAAATCCGAAAGCCATACGGAAGTCTTCGGTGAGATACCATAAGAAACCTAAGGCTTCTTCTGGTAGAGCGTCTAGGCGTTTGATACGTAGGGTGCTCAAATAAGGGTGGTCTGGATGGAAATAAAGGCCATCCAAGGGTTTGCCATGCGTTTTTATGGTGATGGTGAGAAACTTTTTCCAGGTTAAAAGGGATGGGTCAGTTATGTTGTTTTTGTTGACCACTTCTATGATCTCACCTGGAACGCCTTCTTCTTTCAGTTGTTGATGAAGTGGCTTTGTTGATTTAGAAGTACTCATTATGGTTTGTGGGTAATGTTTTATGCCTCTGTACTTTCTTTTATAGCCATCATCTCCGAGATCATTCATGCTCCTGTGCTGAACAGTGAAGGTCCATTGTTTCTTCGAGAAGAATGGCATCTTCTGTCTAATCAAAGAACTGTTGAGCTTATGGGCATCTTTTTGGAGCATTATCTTGTCTTCATCATTGGGAATCTTTGCAGGCGTAATCATATCCTTAGGTCTATCTTTAATAGCCTGTAGGACCTCACCTGTGAGTTGTTTCTTGACAGCTTCTTTCCACTTTTTTGGGGGGTCCCTTATTTGTCTAGTAGCGTATTTTTTGTCAGGATACAGTGATGGCTCTTGGGAGAGGGATAGGGGTGGGTGACTCTTCTGTTCGGAAAGAGCCAATTGTGCCATGTAGATAGGTCTGGGCCCCATGTCTGAGTCAGTTGACTCGTCCGTGTCTGACTCGTTATTATTGTAGTAGATCGAGCAGACTGTTCTATCTCCAGGGTTATCATCCAAGGAATACAAGGACTCAAGATCTGAAACATCAATTGGTTCAATTTTGTTGATTGCTTCGATCAGTGCTTGAGTCTTCCTTTTTTCTTTGCAATCTCTAGCAAAGTGCCCTTTCTTGTTGCAGACATAGCATCTATCAGTATCTCTTCCTCTATACTCCTTCTTGTTGAGGAACTTCCAATTCCTTTGGTCTTGTCCCACAGATGTATTAGAAATGATACCATGGATAACATCTGCTCCAAGAACGAAAGATTGTGTCGGAAAACCAAAATGAAAAGATCTTAATCCTTTATTTTGATACATTTTAAAATAATATTTAGAGGGTTGATGTCGAACACTCGAACTAACATGTGTATGTATACGTATTGTTAAATTAGCAACACCTTTTTTTTTAACAGTTAGTTGATATTTGACATCAGGGAACACATC
>CM067167.1:85308256-85323256 GCA_034093135.1 Erigeron breviscapus
CACCTACTAACTCTTACAACAAATTGGTTAGTAGGAATTTACCCACCTACTAACTCTTACAACAAATTGGTTAGTAGGAATTTACCCACCTACTAACTCTTACAACAAATTGGTTAGTAGGAATTTACCCACCTACTAACTCTTACAACAAATTGGTTAGTAGGAATTTACCCACCTACTAACTCTTACAACAAATTGGTTAGTAGGAATTTACCCACCTACTAACTCTTACAACAAATTGGTTAGTAGGAATTTACCCACCTACTAACTCTTACAACAAATTGGTTAGTAGGAATTTACCCACCTACTAACTCTTACAACAAATTGGTTAGTAGGAATTTACCCACCTACTAACTCTTACAACAAATTGGTTAGTAGGAATTTACCCACCTACTAACTCTTACAACAAATTGGTTAGTAGGAATTTACCCACCTACTAACTCTTACAACAAATTGGTTAGTAGGAATTTACCCACCTACTAACTCTTACAACAAATTGGTTAGTAGGAATTTACCCACCTACTAACTCTTACAACAAATTGGTTAGTAGGAATTTACCCACCTACTAACTCTTACAACAAATTGGTTAGTAGGAATTTACCCACCTACTAACTCTTACAACAAATTGGTTAGTAGGAATTTACCCACCTACTAACTCTTACAACAAATTGGTTAGTAGGAATTTACCCACCTACTAACTCTTACAACAAATTGGTTAGTAGGAATTTACCCACCTACTAACTCTTACAACAAATTGGTTAGTAGGAATTTACCCACCTACTAACTCTTACAACAAATTGGTTAGTAGGAATTTACCCACCTACTAACTCTTACAACAAATTGGTTAGTAGGAATTTACCCACCTACTAACTCTTACAACAAATTGGTTAGTAGGAATTTACCCACCTACTAACTCTTACAACAAATTGGTTAGTAGGAATTTACCCACCTACTAACTCTTACAACAAATTGGTTAGTAGGAATTTACCCACCTACTAACTCTTACAACAAATTGGTTAGTAGGAATTTACCCACCTACTAACTCTTACAACAAATTGGTTAGTAGGAATTTACCCACCTACTAACTCTTACAACAAATTGGTTAGTAGGAATTTACCCACCTACTAACTCTTACAACAAATTGGTTAGTAGGAATTTACCCACCTACTAACTCTTTAACATGATTCTAGTGGCCAAATTTACATGACACATATACCTACCTTTTATCTTTAGTGACCAATATGTGAATTGTCCTTCAAAGGTGACTTCTGGTCGTTTTAAAAACCGACACTGTTGCTGTTAAACAGCTTTGACCTTACTGACTTCAAATGACCATAACTTGAGTTCTACACCATATTTTGACCTCATTCCAGTTGCCACTTCAACTTAACACATTTAGGTACATTTTATGTTCAGTGACCAAGACATGAATTTACTCATAAGAATGTGTTTTACTCGTTTTAATAACAGACACAAAAATCAGTTTTGCTGAAAGATCAGCATGACGACCCTGAATTCAAAACTTCATATCTAGAGTTCTACTTCGTCTTTTTAACCCATTCCAGTGGCAAATTTGAGATAACACAATAACCTACATTTTCTTTTTAGGACTCAACAAGTGAAAATTCTGTCATAGGGGTGTTAAACTCATTTCAAGTTCAGGGGCAGAATCTGTCCAACTTTGTTCTCACAAGTATTCATCAAAATCTATCATGCACCCAATTAAAACCCTAATTTGATTAACTTCCATGAACCCTAACTTGTATTAATCAAAATAACTCATTTTATATAAAAACCCCCAATTTCATTAACATCAAGAACCCTAATTTTAAATATATCAAAATAGTTAAAAGTACCTTTAACTTGAGATGGAGATCAACTAGATGTTGACATGCAATTACATACTCAATTCTTTTCTCTTCTTTATGCTAGAACCAAACACCCCCAAATCAATTGAATTCCAAGAACCCTAATTTCTTAAAGAACAATCAATCACCCATACTTCAAGAATTATTAACTAGATGTAAAGATGAACAAAACTAGCTTTTTCTTCCTTTCTCTCCTCTAATTTTCAGCCCCATAGACACTTCTCTTCAAACCCTCAATTCAATTTGCTAGAATACTTGAAGATTTAATCTTATTATTATCTCTTATGGGGAGGATTTGGTTTAATTAAATTATGGAATATGAGAATTGAAATTGAAAAGAAAGGAAGAATAAGAATAGAAGTGGAAATGTGATACAACCAAAAGAAGATGCTGGCTAGCCCCATCTCTTGCCACGTTTTCTTTCAAAAATAAGAGGTATAATACCCGCTAGCCACTAAGGTTCCAACTAAATTAATCCCGTATCTAAAAACAAAATGCTAGGAAATTATTTTAATGTCAAAACTATAATAAAGGTTAATTTTCATTGGTTTAAAAATTTTAGGATGTTACAGCTAGCTTCATTTGCGCCACACCTTCTAAGTTCTAATCACATAATTTTCTCATTTACCCTCAGCCCGTTATATTAAAACAAGAACTCGACTTAGTCCTGCCATTTTACTAGGACAATTTAATGAGATTTTAATTTCTGTTTTTGTCAAGGCGATGACAAATTTATGAAGATTTTAGTTTTAATTTCTAACTTTGTTTTATGGCAAATACTGAAAAATATCTTTATCCCTGCCATTTTACTATTTGTCATGTCAGATATCAACTTGACCCACTAACACTTTGACAAATGTTTCCTTGGAGACTGGGTTTAACCCATACCTCTTTACCTTTTTTGACTATTGTCTCACCTTTTTACCATTCTTTTTGAGTTTCTACAGTTTGAGCATTTATAACGAGAGTGTAACACCACCAGGCAAAAAAGTGTAACCCCACCAGAGGCATTATTAGCGGCGACGTCGCCGCTAATACTGCACCAGAGAGAGTATTAGCGGCGACGTCGCCGCTAATACTGCGGGCCCCCCATGTCTGTAATGGTAAATCTGGCAGAGAAATTAGCGGGCCCCCTGTCAGTGTCAGAGTATTAGCGGCGACGTCGCCGCTAATGCCTTGGTCGGGTTGACTTTTGCCTGGTGGTGTTACCCTGTGCCTAAAAAAAACTCCCAGAACTCTTCTTATCCAATATGTCTCATTTTTCACTCTCGTAGTTTTAGTTGATGATGACGTACCTAGCTTAAGTACTATTAACGCTAGTAAATAAGCCAAAGTCCGCTAATACTATTCAACCTAGTGCATAGCTACGGCCAAGTACCACATAGGCCGTAGCTCACCCTTTCCAGGCCGCAGCCTTTTGGTTGCTTGGTCATAGCTACGGCCAGGTACCTAGGCCGTAGCCCTTCCTTTCCAGGCCGCAGCCTTCCTGCTGCTGGTCGTAACTATAGCCAAGGCTTTAGGCTGGAAGTTCCATGACGTCGGTTATAGCGACGTCTAACAAACCCTGCAACAACTTTGTCTCTTTCTCACAAGAGACAAATGCTTACGTATAAAACGACACACCGAATAAACGTCTACCTGCAAGACGAACGTCATGATTTGGGACCAATGTATACGTCTACCTGCAGGACGAACGTCATGGTTGGGGACCAACATGCTGACCTACCCTTGACCCCTATAAATACCCCTCCATTGGCCTACTTCTAGGACCAATGAACAACACACAAAAACACACACACTTCACACTTGGTGGCGTGAGATTAACACCTTAATTTCACACCAGTAGGGAATCGCCAGCAAGTCCAAAATTAAAGGAATACTTGTCAAATCTCCCCACCATCACCGCACCGACCCCCGGGGAAACTTGGTGCTATACCTGGCAACTTCAGAAGAGACAATCAGTGCTGTTTTGATGACAAACAAAAAAGAAGGGCAAGTGCCAGTATACTACGTAAGCAGAGTTTTGCAAGGCCCCGAAACCAGATACCCGGAAATTGAAAAGCTAGCTCTAGCTCTTGTTCATGCAGCACGAAGACTCCGCCGGTATTTTCAAGCACACCCAGTCATGGTGCTAACAGATAGGCCAATAAAGCAGGTACTCACCAGGCCGGAGGTATCTGGAAGACTGGCGAAATGGGCTGTAGAGTTGGGGGAGCATGAAATTGAATTCCAACCAAGAAACGCTGTTAAGGGACAAATACTCGCAGATTTCTTGGCAGAAACACCCTCCAAATAGCCCAAGGCTAAACGGAAGATTATGTTTGAAGAGGAAAGAGGAAGAAGGTGAAAGAAGAGTCTGGAGCAGAAGCATGGAAGTTATTCACTGATGGGGCCTCCAGTGCGGATGCTTCCGGAGCTGGTCTGATACTCACAAACCCGGAAGGGCAAGAATTTACTTATGCTTTACGTTTCAAATTCAAAGCCTCAAACAATGTAGCAGAATACGAGGCCCTGCTTGCAGGTCTCCGAATTGCAAAAAAGATGAAAGTAGAGCACATTCATGCATTTGTAGATTCGCAAATTGTGGCCTTCCAGGTGGATGGAACATATGAAGCAAAGGAGCCCATAATGAAGAAGTACTTAGAGAAAGTGAGAGAAGTGAGACAACAGTTCAAGTCTTTCCGAATACAAAACATTAGCAGGAATAAGAACAAAATAGCTGATGCCCTGAGCAAACTAGCATCTACCTCATTTGCACACCTTACTAAGCAAGTCTTAGTTGAGATGCTTGAGAAGAGTTCCATTGAAGAAGAGATAGTAGCTGCCCCAATTGAAGAGGAAGGAGAGACTTGGATGACTCCGATAGTGGCATACCTAGCAGAAGGAACACTTCCAACAGATAAAGACCAGGTAAGGAAAGTGAGAATCAAAGCCCCTCAGTATACGCTGAAAGATGGAGTGTTGTACCGGAAGTCATATCTAGGGCCCCTTCTCAGATGCGTAGGCCGAGGCAAGCAAGAGAAGTCATAAGAGAAATACATCATGGAGCCTGCGGGCTACACTCCGGACCAAGAACGGTGGTAGCAAAAATCACAACTCTAGGTTATTACTGGTCGTCGATGCACAAAGATGGAATGTTAATCATTCATACGAAATTACAAATCTTTATGCAAACCGGTATTATTCATTGAAATCGAACAGTGTGTAAGGTACGTATTAAGAGTTAGTAGGCTATCGGTAGCAAACTAGGATTGAAGGTGACCAATGGTACAGATTTCGCAACCCTAGCATTGTAGCAACGCAAAATTATGATAACGACTTAGTTGTTATGACTTTTAGTGGCTTTATGACTCTTTGGCTATTTTTAGATGTTTTTGGTACTTTCGATAGTTTTCATTCCCTAGCTCGTTGGATAAATACGTCTTTATAGTTTCATTAGATATTTCAAAATTTTAGAGTTAGTTACACTCATGAGTATCTTATATTTTTTTTGACAACATTTTTAAAAAACGTTATACTACACTAGTTATATGCCTGCGCGATACAGCGGTGCGGTGGTGGTGATGGCGGCGACGACGGGTGGTGGTGGCAGCGACGGGTAGTGGCGGCGGCGACAGGGGTGACGGTGGCGGTAGTGGCGTGGTTATTAATATAAAATTAATTGATGTAAAGGAATGTATTGTAGTTCTTTTAAGGGTTGAGGGATGTATGTTCTAAATAATTTTATTAAGGGTATTATAGGATATTAGGTGGAGATATTTAAATTAGTTTATGAATGAGATGGTAATTTGGGTAGATCAAGTTTTTTTTTGAAAAAATATAAAGATCAAATGCTTTATAAGGTAATTAAGATTAAGATAAAATAGATCGAGTGAATGTAATTGAGAGAGGCTTGTCTTTAATAGTGTTGGATGAATTACATATAAGGTAAAAATTTCCATGTACAAATCCATCTCCCAAACAAAATACTCCGTAGATGTATTAGAAACAAAAATGAATCTTTAGGTAATCTTTAGGCATGGATTTTGTGAAATTTTAGGCAGGTCACTTGTACATATACAGAGAGACTGAGAAAGATTGTTGACCATTGACCAATCTTCTTGATGATAGAGCCATTTCCAAGCATATGGCAAAATTATGGTCCTTTTTTGGGGCTTTTGTTACAAACTCAATCATATCAAGAATTCAATGGGTAGATTCATTCATGAACAGATCCTCCATCCCTTTCATCTTTATCCAACATCTTCCATCGCTGTCCATTATAACAAACTCCAAAAAAATAATAACATGGATCGCGTGACGAGAACTTTAGGAGATCAATAATGTGGCACATAGCAACAACTTCATGCTTACGTGGATTGTATTTATAAAGGAAAGTGATAATTGTACCACCACAACCAATATATCTACCACACATAAACAACACTCATGTATGTATGCAGGAAAACTTATACCGTGTGGTTGATTAACGAAAAACAGTGATACAATTATCATCTCTCATTTATAAAAAAAAGTAATAAATGTATGTTATTAAATTTTTATCCATCTACAATATTGCATTACACTACAACTATATAATGCAATGATTATTGTAAACGAATAAAAAATCATGAGTTTATTTCTATCCATTTTATAAACGTTCTCTTATTGTAACTATAACACTCCAATATTAAATGATGAAAAGAACATAACAAACTTTATAAAATCATATACTATAAAAAATATATGAAACTATATGAAACCTGAATGAATTTTTGATAGTTTCGTATGCTTATTAATTGTGATATTTAGTTATAATTAAACATAAAACAGTGATAAAACAAAAACACAATAAACTCTATTTGTACACCCTCGACCCCCATACGTTTTGCAAAGCAGGTGCACTTTTCTTTTTGGAAGAGCAAACATTACAACATATACTCCAAATAATCATAAAGTACCCCATTGTCGATGATTGAACCTTGATTTTTTACACCATGATCTACCACCCTACCAAAGTAGTGATAGCACAAGCAGGTGCACTTAATTTATGACTTTAATTCCATTGCTTAAAACTCATGACTATATTGTAGAAACGTGACAATTAGTTACATGTATCATAAGGTAAAATTAATGAAAATAGAACAATAAGTTGATCCGTCTATGATCAAACAAAACAACAGCTTTATATAGTTTTTAACTAAAACATTTTTATACCAAACGCTTCTAAATATCAAACATTACATAACTAAGATTTTAAACATTACATATTAAGTGGTGTCAATTGTCAAATCTAGCCAACAGATTATTTTGATGGTCGACAATATGACATGTTAAGCACAAGGAGCACATAACAAGAGATGTCTAACCCCGAAGTTAAAAGTACATTCTAAATGATTATTACCTCAAAAGAAAGTTTTTGCACGTAGATCTTCTAATTAACATTTGCGTTAGCTTCGCCTATAATATTGAAACAAAACTAAAAGTATAAGCAAATACTTAGCGTAGTGACTATAGCTATATGTTTGCTTCTATGATGAACCAGTGTCATTTATCTTCTTTCAATGTATATTAGCTATACAACTTTATTCTTTTCCAAAAATACTTAAAATGGTTAAAGTTGCCATTTATGTAAGATACTTTGTTTATCTTTTATTAAATGTATCATTATACTTATTTGTTTACTTTGTGTAATATACTTCAAAAAATTCAATTTGTATAACGTATTTTTTTTATACAAATTCATCATTGTACTTAATTCGCAATTTATCACCTCCAACAACCACTACTATCTCCTAAGACTATATAGGTCTCTTAGACATCATTACCTGCAATCAAAACCCAAGGATAAATATGTTTCAAGTTTTATAAGCTAAAAGACATATCTCTCACATTAGTACAATGTAGTTAAAAAGGCTTTCGACATTAAAAAAATACACAATAATTAGGGGCGTATTTGTTATTTTTTGAAAGTATACATGAGGCCTTGATAGAAAATTGTCTATTACTGTAAATCTGTAATAGGTAATGAATTATCCTTAGCTGGTTGAAAAATCTCAGGATACTACTTTGAAGCAAAAAATGGTAAAAACAAAAGAACCAATGAATCACTTTTTATGGGAAATTTGTAGATAATAATACCATAATTTATGATCATCAATAGTAAAACTGGAAGTGTGCATCACGCTGTTTTTTCTGTTAATTGTTTTTGAACACTTCAATGAAATTGATATGCCCTCTTGAAATTATGTCCTAAAAAAAGTTTGAACTCACATTTTTTTGTATATGTATAGTATTACAAAGACCTCTTTTCCCAAATGTATTTGACAAAAATTATAACTTGTCCCTTACGCTCTATTTTCGAGTTTATATTTATAGGAAAAGAAATGATAAGATTAGATAGAGGAGGAGAAGAAAAAAAACTATATACATATAATGCATTCTCAAGTTTAACAAAAAATGAAAGAAATGATAAGAAAAAAAATAGTTGATTACATTATTGAGTTTAAATGAAAGGAAAGAAAAAAAGATATAGTCTTCCGCAACAACGATGCAAGCAAAGCAGAGAAGCAAGGAAAATTAGGTCCCAGTGGGAAGGACCATACGAAGTTGTTGAAGCATGCGGAAACGGAGCGTACAAGCTCGCGACACTCCAAGGAGAAGGTTTACCAAGAACATGGAACAGCAACCAATTGAAGAAGTGTCATATTTAAAGGCAAGCAGTCGTAGTATACGCTCATTGTAAGCTCCAGTAGCTAATATTCAAAGTTAACACTTGCCTAACATTTGATTGATTAATGAAAGGGCAACAACCGGAAGCCCCTTTTGAAAAAACATTTACGTCTTTCTTTCCTTACGAACATCATTTCATGACTAAACACATATATGCACACACACACACACACACACACACACACACACATATATATATATATATATATATATAAAAAAAGAGCTCTAAGTAATTAAAAAGTTATAACCGACACTCAAGTCATTATAACTTAGGCACGTAGGCTCGCAACCTGGTGCCACAGACTTAAGTCTGCTGGTATGAAAGGGGACAAGCTCCCTAGATACCTTGCGGTAACCTTCCCATGCGCTCCGGCCAGGAATGGTAAAAATGCAATAGCCGCACAAGCCCAAACAACTTGGCATCAACGTTAAGCCCAAAAACATGTTTGGCAGGGGTCTAAACACATACAAATTATTCTAGCAATAAACAGTATTACAATATGCAACAAAGGTAAAGAAGTAAGAACATATCAAGCATGCATACTTCACATAACATAAAAAGGAAAAAAGAAGGTGCAGAAAGCATAAAATTGTCTTGACCCCGAAGGATCTTACAAGCCAAGGCCACGAAGGCCAAATAAAAGCTAAGCATCCAAAATAAAAAGTTCCAGAATGCCAACGAAGGCAATACAGTCATCCAAAGTAAATAAAGAAAAATGACATAAATCAAGGAGCAACAGTAGTGGCGGAACCGGAAGGCTGCGGCCTGGAGGACGGAGCCTGGGCGGGGCTCAGAGCTAGGATCTCCCCGGCTGTAAGGTCGGAACTCGTAGAAATCAATCGGATGAAGTCAAAATCTGCATCACCAAAACACTTGGCCGATTGATCAAGCTCCATCAAAGCCCCCGGTTTGTACCCAGGAAGCTTTGTGATGTCCAAAGTCGAGTCCCTACGCTGAAGCCTCTCCAACACTTTATGCCCACCATGACTCACCGCTATTTTCTGAAGATCAGCCATCCTTTTCATAAACTCATAACTGCGCAAAAGTTTGCGCACCACCTCGGGCAACCCTCCTATGAGCTCGCTGCGGTCGGAACGGAGCCTCGCAACTTCCCCCTCGAGTGACTTGATTTTCTCTTGTGATGACTTATCCTTGTCCTTGAAACCATCAATCTTCAACATAACACTGTCTAGCCTGCTCCTCAAATCCTCCGATTCCTTCCTGAAACTCTCCTTTTCAATCTCAGACTGATGCAACCTCTCTTGGGTTTTATGGAGATCTTCTTCAAGGGAAGCGGACTTCTGCTTCTCGAAGGCTGTAGCAGATCGGAGCTCATCATACTTTGCTTCCACAACTTCCCGAGAAGTATCTAACTCATTCTTCTTCACTTGGCGTTGCAAGACTTCCATGAAACGTTGGAGCCGAACGTTTTCCTTGGCTAAATACTCCAACCTTTTATCGGATTCAACCTAAAAGCAAGAAGCAGGATGAAGCAAAAAAAATCCAAAATATTCATAATTATAAAAAAGATAACATATTAGATATATATATAAAAAAAAGGAAAAAGAGAGTGAGAAGAGCTTAAGCAGACATGGGCACAGATGTTGTTGATGACAGTCTTCCTATTAAAGTCACGAAAGGCAGGCAGAGGCAGTAAAGCAACTTCACGCAGACGTACAGGAACCATAGTATTATCAACATACTCGCGCCTCTCCTCCACAGACCGGAGCAAGCTCGTGAAAGAAACACCAGTAAAGTCAATGGAGAAGGGACCCTCAGCAGTGGGCATAGCCGGGATAGGACGGGGCAAAGGGGCAAACATAGTGACGTCCATCTCCGGAGCATAAAAGCCACCAGCGGACTCAGTGTCAGTCTCCGCCTCACTCCCATTCCCCTCCGTCTCATTACCTTCCTCCTCCATCTCAGCTTCGTCCCCATCCCCTTGCTCATTCTCAACATCCTCTTCATCACTCGAGTGGACATCCACAACTTTCCTTTTCTTTTGTAACTTTTCTTTTTCTTTTTCTAAGTTCCTCTGAATAGCCTTAATATCCTTACCCAGGCCTGGAGCCAACCCACTTCCACTCGTATCAACATCAGAACTCCACATCCTAAATGCGGTACTCCCACTAGGTTCCGTTAACTCAATTCCATCAAACATTCTCTTCCTTTTTGAACTCTCGATAGCACTTGCACTCTCCGTCTTCCTTTTGGCTGAGGCTTTCTTGCGGACAACTATGTTGTCAGACGCAGCCTCAGCCATAGCTTCCTTGTTTCCCTTCTTCTTCTTCTTGGCCTTGAGTTGTTCAGCATGAGCTTTAAGGGTTCTCTCTTTTAACTCATTTGCTTTTAGGTCCTCCGGAAGCACATGATCTCTCCATCCATCCTTACACTTTGAACCTCCGAAATAGAGACGCCCTGTGCTACATCTGGCTCGAACCTCTGGTCATCGGAAGGTGACCCCAAGAGTGCAGCAAAATCCATAACTACAAAAAGAAAAGAGAGAAACACGTCAAGGAACAAGTAAGTAAGACAACTATAACAAGACTTATGACAAGTAAAGTATATAGAAACATCTATAATACAAATAATAAGAGCCATGAGAACAGGCTTCAAGCCTCCATACCCTTCCCATCAGCACCAATAATGCGGGGAGCAGCAGGATGAAAACTCCATGTGTTGCTCAATTTAGCAAGATATAAGGCCCCCTCGGGAAGGGTACGGCAGCGTACGGGCGGATCAATTAGCCTAGCGGCCAAGGCGGCATCATACCCAGTAGTGGGTAAAGAATCCGCTGGCATACTCCCAACATCCCGCTTACTTAAGGCCTGATAATGGTCGGGATCAATAACGTCGGAGTTCACATAAAAAAACCTAGACTTCCATCCCTTGATGGAATCCTTCACAGCATACATACAACTACCCGCAGGAGATTTAGCCCTTTTTTCGATGGTATACCAATCGCCGGAAACACCCAACTTAAAGAACAAACGAAAAAGAGCGACCGTAGGTTCGCCCCCGCGGGCACGACAGTACGCCTCAAACATGGAGATCCGTAGTGCACCGAAAGGAGTAAGCTTAGAAATATGACAACTATAGTAGTGGAGCACATCTAAGAAAAATTTAGTAAAGGGAAGGCGAACATTTCCTCTATCAAAAGTAGCACAATAGAGAGCCACTTTCCCTTCCGGAACACTTTTTACAGTGTCGGAAGGCCGCGGCAGGGTATAACCCATATGGAGGGGAAACCTATGCTTTGAGAGAAAGGAAGCAAAATCATCTTTGTTAAGGGAACAAAAGCGAAGATGTGAATCTTTCCTATCGCCCATCTTATAAGCATCAAAATAAAGCATAAATGCAAAACCAACCTTATATGTGGGCCGCAGCGGAGACGGAAGCAATAAGTAGAAGGCTGCGGCGGCGAAAGAAGCGAGGTCGCGGTTACCCTAAGGCAAGCCTACGGACCGATGAGGTCAAACACTGTCACGGCGGAGGCAAGTTTAAGGCTATGATTAAGTCAAGCACCGTTAGGATGTGGCTGCGGTCGGCCGCGGCACACATAAAATAGAAAAAGAGAGAGGAAAGAAAGAGGAGTCAAAGGTAAAGAAATAAGAATGACCTAATTTCCTCTATTTATAGTGGAATAAATGGGTCGGGCCAAGAGCATATAAGAGCCCGTGATGGAACCCCACCTGGATCGCAACACGTGTACACTTCGGGTTTAGGATCGGAGCATTTAATTTTTTCTTTTTATATTATAAAAAAAAAGGGGAATGATAATATATAATAATATGCACAGTAGCAGTGGGATGCAGCTAAAACAAACAAGTTGTTTGTTTCAAAAATCTTTACCTCCTAACTTAACCTAGCCCTACACAAGCATGTACCGCTAGGCTGGGGGGCTTGATGACGTACCTAGCTTAAGTACTATTAACGCTAGTAAATAAGCCAAAGTCCGCTAATACTATTCAACCTAGTGCATAGCTACGGCCAAGTACCACATAGGCCGTAGCTCACCCTTTCCAGGCCGCAGCCTTTTGGTTGCTTGGTCATAGCTACGGCCAGGTACCTAGGCCGTAGCCCTTCCTTTCCAGGCCGCAGCCTTCCTGCTGCTGGTCGTAACTATAGCCAAGGCTTTAGGCTGGAAGTTCCATGACGTCGGTTATAGCGACGTCTAACAAACCCTGCAACAACTTTGTCTCTTTCTCACAAGAGACAAATGCTTACGTATAAAACGACACACCGAATAAACGTTTACCTGCAAGACGAACGTCATGATTTGGGACCAATGTATACGTCTACCTGCAGGACGAACGTCATGGTTGGGGACCAACATGCTGACCTACCCTTGACCCCTATAAATACCCCTCCATTGGCCTACTTCTAGGACCAATGAACAACACACAAAAACACACACACTTCACACTTGGTGGCGTGAGATTAACACCTTAATTTCACACCAGTAGGGAATCGCCAGCAAGTCCAAAATACCTCTCAAACCCCTTTTTCCATACAAGATTAACCCTTAGACCTTAAGTGAGAATCCTTGCTTAAACAGTTGATCTGCTTGCATTCGTGTAGGGTCCTAACTGGTCATTCTTTGGTACTCATATGTAAGTTATAATAAACGGTTGTGTATTGCACTTGGTGGTCCATTTGGAATTACCGCAACGAGAAGTTGTTCAATGGTTCTAATATTAGTAAAGTTTATCTCGTTGATAATATCATAGCTCATTCACACTTGTGGTTCTCTAATCGGTCGAAGAAGAAGATTATTTCGTGGGTGGATTGGATTTTGAATCCATTATTGTTTGTCTAGGTGGTCGTTCCTTGAGGCTCATATGAGAATGCATCAAAAACACCACAGAGTGAACCGGTGACGCAGCCTCTGTATTCCTCGTGTCTGTTGGCGCGAGATTTTTGATCCTTTTTGCATTCTTCGCAGTTCGAGTCTCAAGATGTATCTAGGTCCATGTTACTTGTTTCGTCCCTAGATATTGCGTTTTGTACTTGTAAATGTGTGGTTTGTACCCGCGGGCTTTTAGTTATTTGCTAAAAACCCCCTGTTTATTTATATAATATAACATTTCCTTGCTGTTAAAAAAAAAAAAAAAGTTATAATAAACGGTACTATAGTAATGTTAATCATTCATACGAAATTACAAATCTTTATGCAAACCGGTATTATTCATTGAAATCGAACAGTGTGTAAGGTACGTATTAAGAGTTAGTAGGCTATCGGTAGCAAACTAGGATTGAAGGTGACCAATGGTACAGATTTCGCAACCCTAGCATTGTAGCAACGCAAAATTATGATAACGACTTAGTTGTTATGACTTTTAGTGGCTTTATGACTCTTTGGCTATTTTTAGATGTTTTTGGTACTTTCGATAGTTTTCATTCCCTAGCTCGTTGGATAAATACGTCTTTATAGTTTCATTAGATATTTCAAAATTTTAGAGTTAGTTACACTCATGAGTATCTTATATTTTTTTTGACAACATTTTTAAAAAACGTTATACTACACTAGTTATATGCCTGCGCGATACAGCGGTGCGGTGGTGGTGATGGCGGCGACGACGGGTGGTGGTGGCAGCGACGGGTGGTGGCGGCGGCGCGGTGGCGGTAGTGGCGTGGTTATTAATATAAAATTAATTGATGTAAAGGAATGTATTGTAGTTCTTTTAAGGGTTGAGGGATGTATGTTCTAAATAATTTTATTAAGGGTATTATAGGTATATTAGGTGGAGATATTTAAATTAGTTTATGAATGAGATGGGTAATTTGGGTAGATCAAGTTTTTTTTTGAAAAAATATAAAGATCAAATGCTTTATAAGGTAATTAAGATTAAGATAAAATAGATCGAGTGAATGTAATTGAGAGAGGCTTGTCTTTAATAGTGTTGGATGAATTACATATAAGGTAAAAATTTCCATGTACAAATCCATCTCCCAAACAAAATACTCCGTAGATGTATTAGAAACAAAAATGAATCTTTAGGTAATCTTTAGGCATGGATTTTGTGAAATTTTAGGCAGGTCACTTGTACATATACAGAGAGACTGAGAAAGATTGTTGACCATTGACCAATCTTCTTGATGATAGAGCCATTTCCAAGCATATGGCAAAATTATGGTCCTTTTTTGGGGCTTTTGTTACAAACTCAATCATATCAAGAATTCAATGGGTAGATTCATTCATGAACAGATCCTCCATCCCTTTCATCTTTATCCAACATCTTCCATCGCTGTCCATTATAACAAACTCCAAAAAAATAATAACATGGATCGCGTGACGAGAACTTTAGGAGATCAATAATGTGGCACATAGCAACAACTTCATGCTTACGTGGATTGTATTTATAAAGGAAAGTGATAATTGTACCACCACAACCAATATATCTACCACACATAAACAAC
>CM067167.1:85330756-85453256 GCA_034093135.1 Erigeron breviscapus
AGACCATTGGGTAGTGAGACCCATGGCATCGTTATTATTTAGTGTAAGACCATTGGGTAGTGAGACCCATGGCATCGTTATTATTTAGTGTAAGACCATTGGGTAGTGAGACCCATGGCATCGTTATTATTTAGTGTAAGACCATTGGGTAGTGAGACCCATGGCATCGTTATTATTTAGTGTAAGACCATTGGGTAGTGAGACCCATGGCATCGTTATTATTTAGTGTAAGACCATTGGGTAGTGAGACCCATGGCATCGTTATTATTTAGTGTAAGACCATTGGGTAGTGAGACCCATGGCATCGTTATTATTTAGTGTAAGACCATTGGGTAGTGAGACCCATGGCATCGTTATTATTTAGTGTAAGACCATTGGGTAGTGAGACCCATGGCATCGTTATTATTTAGTGTAAGACCATTGGGTAGTGAGACCCATGGCATCGTTATTATTTAGTGTAAGACCATTGGGTAGTGAGACCCATGGCATCGTTATTATTTAGTGTAAGACCATTGGGTAGTGAGACCCATGGCATCGTTATTATTTAGTGTAAGACCATTGGGTAGTGAGACCCATGGCATCGTTTTGATAAACGTTGTATGGTAGTCGGGTCTTTTATATTTGAATCATCGACGCCGAATGGAAACCACGATTCACGGAGAATACTCTTGTTGTGGTGATTTTTCTTTTCATGAATTTTAATCGATCAAATAGTTCCCGAGAGGAATGATTATCCTTTTGATAAAAGCAAAGATGACATTATGCGCGTGTGTTTATCTATTCGTGAGCTCAATAAAGTAACAATCGAAGAAGAGTACCCGTCGACAAGAATCATGTTCTACTCGATCTTCTTATTATTTTAAGATGAATTTTCATTCCTTTTAATCATCAACTTAAGACGAGCGATGAAGATGTTTCCGGAAATGCTATCTATACTTGTTTTGAGAAGTTTGAATTTGTAGTTATGCTCTTCGATTTTATCCATGATTTTGCAAATTTTCATGAGTCTTACGAACCTCAATGGTTTCGTTATCGTAAATGTTTTCATTGACAATGTTTATTCTAAAAGTCAACACGGTTACTAAGTTCGTTTACGCGAAGTAAAGGAGATATTATAAAAAGGGAGACTTCCCTGTCAAATCGTCGGATGAGCAGATTAAGAGAAGTGAAATTATCTCTATCGTGTGATTACCCAAAAGAGGGATTGAGGTCGATTCGGCTTGGAATAGTGCGGTGATGAAGTGGAGACGGCCTACAAGATCAATATAGATTAGAAGTTTCGTAGTTGACAGGTGATAAATGTCGCGTTACTTTCGGCTTTTTGAAGATAGCCTCGCCGTTGACCGAATTAATTAGAAAGAATGTGAAGTGAACTAGGAGAAAAGAATGAGAAGTGGAACGAAATACTAAAAGAACTCAAGAAGAATCGTTTCATTCGCGGTTTAAAGTCCACCGGAGTTGTTTTCACTCTAAAATTTTGGTGTTTTTACAATTAAAATGTCAAACTTACCACTTGATTTCGATCATATGAGTCTTAAGTGTTTTCTTTTCTTTTCGAACAACTGTTTTAAGAGTTGATTAACTCTTTCCAAAGATTACGTCAATGAAGTTTGGTGTTACCCCGAGGTGACTCAAGTGAAGATTTTGCAACAAGAACCTAAACAATCGAGAATTCGAATCACACGGAATATTTTCTAAATAATTATGCAATCTTACTAGACGTCATGATCGAACTCAGAATCCTCTCTTTATCGAATCAAGCGAATTTGCTCCACGAAACCCTACCAAATATGAATGCTCACCAGACAGGAGTTGTAGTCAACATGTATGTTGAGAAAATAGGAGCGAGGCGTGGAGTTTCCGACTTCAATGTTTCTGGTAGATATGCGAGTTTTGCTTCATGCTTTTGAAGTAAATGTCAAAAATATAGACAAGTTGATCGATAAGTATTGCGTGTTACCCTAGAGTGGATGGTCGCGGGAGAGAATCTTCCAAAAAAAAAAAAAAAAAAAAAATAAAAAAAATAAAAAAAAAAAAAATAAATAAATAATATAAATAAATTTTAAGTCGTGTGGTGAGCACGAGTAGTTGATCTTTGGCGGAGCATAGAATTTACACTTGTTCTTTTTGGGATAATCGTATAGCAACCACTATGGCGCTAGAATTATGATGTCACCGTATGGAATATTGCATGGTAGATTGTGTTGATCTCTTAATCTCTGGAGAGTAACGGAGTAACTAGAGCTCTATAACACGTGTATGGACATGACACTGATAAAGAAGGTTAAAATGATAAGATAATAACTCAAAGCGGATTGTGATCAGCAAGAATCTTATGTGGATAAGAGGGAGAGACTTATCGAGATCGACTTTGAATACGTGTTCTAGTCAACAAGGTTATTATTTGCTTAGATTTATTCGAAGAACTCCCGGGAATTCATTCTACCTTTCACGTTCCTCGTTTTATGAAGCATTATATCGTCAAGGTTTACGTGTACTATTAAAAGAAATCAATCTTCAAAATGAATTAAAATAAGAAATTATCGAGAACCCTAATGTCTCTGTGAAGAAACGTTTTAAGAAGAATATGATTTAAAGTTTTACGGTAGTACAAAGTGATATGAAAGCATGGACGAATGATGATGTATTAATGAAATTTAAAGGTTGTTGCAAGATGTGGCTTGGATCACGAGGTCGTGATCCGTTCCAAGTGGGGGAGAGTTGTAACATCCCGAATTTTTATGACCAATGGAAATTAACCTTTATTATAGTTTTAATATTAAAATAGTTTCCTAGTATTTTATTTTTAGATACGGAGTTAATTTAGTTGGAACTTTAGTGGATAGCGGGTATTTTACCCACCAAAAATATTATAGGACGTGGCATCAAGTGAGGATGCCAGCCAACTCCCTCCTTCTTGTGAGTCATATTTCCACCCCAATAACTCTTCTCTTCTTCTCAATCCTTTTCTTGGAGTGTGAAATTCTAGTTCTCATCTAAATCTAATAATCCTTCTATTGATAATAATAATAATACAATCAAGTCTTCAAGCTTTTAAATTGGGGAAAATGGGATGCTTATGTGTGTATATGTAGAAAATTACATGAAAGGAAGAAGGAGACTAGTAATTCTTACATTCTAGTTGCTATTGCTCAAAGGTATACTTTTATTTCTATTATAATTAAATTAGGGTTCATACAAGTAATCAATTTGGGGTTTTGATGAAATGGGTCATTTAAATCAATTTTAAATTAGGGTTCTTGAGTTGATAAGAATTGGGGGTTTTTCCTTATAAAGGGTTAATGACTTGAAATCAAGCTAGGGTTGTAATTAGGTTGCATGATAGACTTTGATGAATGGAAGTAAGAACAAAAATCTGGACAGATTCTGTCCCTGAATTTGAAACGAGTTAAACACCCCCATGTCAGAATTTTCACTTGTTGAGTCCTAAAAAGAAAATGTAGCTTATTGTGTTAAGCAAATTTTGCCACTGGAATGGGTTGAAAATACGAAGTAGAACTCCAGTTATGAATTTTTGAATTCAGTAGCGTCATGCTGATCTTTCAGCAAAAATGATTCTGTGTCAGTTTTTAAAACGAGTAAAACTCACGTATATGAGTCAAATCTTGTGTTGGTCACTGAAGATAAAATGTGCTAAATGTGTTAAGAAGAAGTGGCCACTGGAATGAGGTCAAAATATTATGTAGAACTCAAGTTATGGTCATTTGAAGTCAGTAAGGTCAAAGCTGTTTAACAGCAGCAGTGTTGGTTTTTAGAACGACCAGAAGTCATCTTTGAAAGACAATTCACATATTGGTCACTAAAGATAAAAGGTAGGTATATGTGTCATGTAAATTTGGCCACTGGAATCATGTTAAAAGAGTAAGTAGAACTTGAGTTATGCTTGTTTGAAGTCGGCTAGGTCAAATATGAAAATGACGATTTTGATATGAAAGTAACTCTTGGCCAATTGAAAATGATATAAGAAGTACATGTTATGTGAACCAACCCAAGATTATTATAAGATTGTAAAAGTTGGGTTGGGCATTGAAATGCTAGTAAAGGTAGTAATGTATGGCTTGTTAGCCTTGTGTTTGAGATAATTGAGCTTGATGACCTTATATGTGTAAATTGTGAACTATTGCTAGGTTGAGGCATACGTATTGTGTACTTGCGGTCTTGTTGATTTATGATTTTGGTTGTCGCGGAGGAGGTGAGTACTCTTGCATACCTTTATGTTTACGTTGGGTCAATTGACCACATCATGTTGAAATGAGATCTTCATGTGTGGTAATTGATTTGGCTAGACCCGGGTGGGGTCAAATGTTATGAGGCCTAAGAACCTCCGGGGCCTAAGAACCCCTATTGTTGTTTTGAGAAAAGGCCTAAGAACCTCTCGGGGCCTAAGAACCCCGATATTCTCTAATGGATCCATATATGTTGTTTAGCGTGCAAGGTGAGTATTATAGATATGACACGACGGTGTCATAGTCTATATGCAACAGTCCTTGTGCATTGCCCTCCTTCGTAGGTATAAACGTATGCAAGATTATTCACTAAGCTTTGCTTACTTTTTAGTTGTTTACCCTTTTTATAGGTTGTCCCGGATGCGGAAGAAAGTTAAGTAATGTAAAGATTGGAGTTAAAGATGCTTTTTGGATATTGATTGCTTTAGCTAAATGCGGATAATGGAATTGGTAATAGGACCCATAGTGACCCCTTTGAACTATCGGCTCTTTGTACTCTTGTTTTGTCCTTTTGGAAAATTATTATGATGTCTAGGGTTAGACTCGAGTTTTTGGGTATTTAAATGGGTCGTTTTGTAGTCGTAATGTATTGATTTTGTTTAAATGTGTTTTGGAGAACTCATAATCCGTAACAGGTTTGGATGATGATTTTACGAATGGGTCATGCCGAAATTTCCAATTTTGAATGTCGTCTTTTGTAATGTGTCAACTTGGGTAATTGACCCGTTTCGTTGTAAAATGATTGCTTGGTCAAAGGATACTTTGTTATGCTTATTTCCGAGTCTAAAACTTATTTGAACTTAGAAATGTGGTAAATATGAAGTTTGGTTTTGATTCGGAATGTTACAAGTTGATCTAAGTGTCAAATGAAGTTTTGGATTACTGTTCTGGGTGCTCACTGCGCCGCAGTGGGGCTTTTGGTCTTTCTGGTCCGTGGGTTTCCACTGCGACGCAGTGGATGTGTTTTGCCTCACTGCGCCGCAGTGGGGTCCTGTAAAAAAAAAAAAAAAAAAAAAAAAAAAAAAAATCTCTTATTTTCCTAAAATGAGTTTGGGTTCTTTGTGTTTATGTGTGCGTGTGTTATTTTGAGGTGTAAGATATTTTGTTTGAAAGTGTGATTATATATCCTTATAATATATAGGAGGGATGGTGATGTTTATCTCTGAAATTTTATTTTATTTTTCCAGATTTTTAATGTTTTTTGGCATAATGTTTTTTCCAGATTTTGAAGGATTAGTAAAATAGATGTATGTATGTATTGATTTTAGGGTATTTGATCGAGAAAAGAAAAGCAACAAGAAGAAAAGAGTGTTTTAGAAGCAAAATGACTAAGTTACCCTCATGTGCAGTGCACATGAGAGCTTTGACGGAACCACACTAACGTCCGTTTGAGAGAGGGGTTTCTAATGATACAAAAAGTCACCACAGGGTGAAGTAATAATAATAAAAAAGGACAGGGGCGAAAATTGATAAAACAGCAAACCACAGGGTGATCTAATGAAATTTTCTCTTAAGAGCATCTCCAATGCTAATAACCCTTCAAAAGCTTTTTTTGCATGTCCCTACCATGAATTATGATATTAAATTATAACTATTAAAAGAATTCATAAGAAAACATTTTAATAACATGAATTCAAAATTTAATGTGAGTGTATTAGAAAAAAGTCATTGATCAAAAGGTTGAGGAAGGTCAAGCTTTTAAAGAAAAAAGCTATGTTCTCCAATGACAAAAAGCTATTCAAAGACTTTTTTTAAAAAAAAAGCTTTTGATCAAGTTGTGATTGGAGATGCTCTAATCAGAATTCCAATAATTTCCTCTTTCAATCTTTTATATAACACCACTTTCTCACTCTGTTTTTCCACACTCGGCTACATTTTCTTTCTTTCAACCAAGGAGAAGAAACATAGCCTTGAAAAAAAATGGCCGTTTCTTTCTCCCCTTTTCTCCACCACTTTCTCCTCATTGTCACTCTCTTCTCCGCCGCCGCCACTGCGTTTCCCGGCCACCGCCCCCGCCGTGTCGCCTCTCATAACTACAAAGACGCCCTCACTAAATCCCTTATTTTCTTTGAAGGCCAAAGGTCAGGCAGACTCCCACCCAACCAGAGGATGACTTGGAGGAAAGACTCTGGTCTTTCTGATGGTGCATCCATGAAAGTATGTCTTTTTTCCCCTTATTTTACAACTTTTTATAATTTTATTTCTAACTTCACATAAAGCGTGTACCCTGCCAATGGCGGGATTTAAAGATTTGAAATGGGTTTTTGTTTTTATTCAAAAGTTTGTTTAAAAATCAGAGAATGTAGGTCCATTTAGTATGTATTTTTTAGTAAAATTAACATAAAGAAGACTAACATAAAAGGAGGGGTTTTGGTATTTTTACTAAAATTGGTGAAAAATTGAGAATGCAGGTGGATTTAGTAGGAGGGTACTATGATGCAGGGGATAATGTGAAATTTGGGTTTCCAATGGCTTTCACCACCACAATGTTGTCATGGAGTGTGCTTGAATTTGGAGGCCTCATGAAATCTGAGTTGGGAAATGCTAAAGAAGCCATTTATTGGGCTACTGATTATTTACTTAAAGCTACTGCAGAGCCAGATGTTATATATGTACAGGTACACATATATATACAATTATACATACATACATTTATATCTAATCCTGTTGACTTGTTGTTTAGTACTAAAGTGTAAGATTTTGTTGGGGGGAAAAAATTAGGTTGGTGATGCAACAAAGGATCATGCTTGCTGGGAGAGACCTGAAGATATGGACACTCCAAGAACAGTTATAAAGATTGACAGAAATACCCCTGGAACAGAGGTGGCTGCAGAAACAGCTGCTGCTCTAGCTGCTGCTTCTTTGGTTTTTAGAAAGTCTGACCGCTCTTACTCTAAGCTTCTCCTTAATAGGGCCATTAGGGTAAAAAAAAAGAAACATTTACCATTTTCTCTATGTTACTTTATTGTTACATTTCTCAAGTGTAGAAATAAAATTATCAACATTTGTTCATATGTGGTAATAACAGGTGTTTCAGTTTGCTGATAAGTATAGAGGTTCATACAGCAATGGGCTTAAGAAATTTGTGCCCTTATTATTCTGGATATGAGGTAATTAAACACAATCTAACAAAAATATAACGTTGTTTTGAGATAGTGACATTTTTGGAGTGTATATATATAATGTAAGTATATAAATTGTTGGAATAAATAAAATACTAATATATTTGAGTACTTGAATGAAAAATGAAGGATGAATTGTTGTGGGGAGCAGCATGGTTACATAAAGCCACAAGAAGCCCAAAATACTTAAATTACATTCAAGCCAATGGGCAAACATTAGGTGCTGGTGAGACTGATAATACTTTTGGTTGGGACAACAAGCATGCTGGTGCCAGAATTCTGTTATCCAAGGTAAAGCATCCTATTTTATAAGAATATTTATTCTATTTATAGATTTCATACCTTTTTATATAATAATAATAATGTATTATGATTATGATATTAAATAAGCATTTTTAGTCCAAAAGCTGCAATCACTTCATGACTAGAAGGGTCATGCTGATAAACTTCATATGTTCACTAATTCCATGAGTACCCCTTGAGTCTTTACAACCTAATACACCCCAGGTTTTAAACTTGTCTAATCTTGTGGTGAAATAAAATGTGGTTTTGCTACTAAGTTAGTGACTAATTATGTTTTATTAATTAATAATAGGTGGTCTTTTATTCAAGATGGATGACTCTAACATGCAATATGTGACTTCTACTTCATTCTTGCTAGTCACTTATGCCAAGTACTTAACCCAAGCCAAAAAGGTAGTAAACTGTGGTGGCTCAATTGTTACCCCAAAACGACTTCGTTCCATTGCAAAGAAACAGGTTGACTACTTATTGGGAGACAATCCTTTGAAGATGTCTTACATGGTTGGATATGGTCCAAGATACCCACTAAGGATTCACCACAGAGGTTCATCTTTGCCTTCCATTTCTGCACATCCTGCTAAAATCGAATGTGGGTCGGGCTTTTCGATCATGCATTCCAATACCCCTAACCCGAACATACTAATTGGTGCAGTGGTTGGTGGACCGGACGAGCATGACCACTTCCCAGATGTCCGTTCGGATTATTTCCAATCCGAACCGGCAACTTACATCAATGCACCACTTGTTGGTGCATTGTCTTACTTGGCTCACTCATTTGGGCAACTTTAGAAGATTAATTGTTTGACTAATTTTTAGAGTCTTGATTTTACTACTATTGTGGGGTTTATTTGAGGTAATGGAAAACCAAAATTCCTCGAGCCCTGAGACCAAAAATGCGATACGCATATATCTATATATAACTATATATATTATTGTCTTTTTTATTTGTTTTAGCATAGTTCAATGCAAATGTAAGACGTACAAGAACCGGCGTTATTAGTTTTAGCCGAATGTATTGGCATGAATGTTTTTAGAAATTATTTTTATTGGATATCCTATTTTCTTCAAGAAGTACAATTGGCCAAGTCATGACATTAAGGTTCGCAGAATGTTTTTGGATGGAATAGAATCTGTTAAAGGAATTGGAATCTGAAGGAATGGAATTTGACGGAATGTTTTTGATTTTTTGAAGATTCAAGTGAGGGACGGAATGGAATTCCTTCCTCCATCCCCAAGGAATGGAGATTCCATCAAATGAGGGAATGTTTACATTCCAACGGAATGTGATTCCTCCATCTTTAACCAACCAAACACGCTAAGGAATGTAATTCAATTCCAATTCCATCAGATTCCATCAAATTCTGTGAACCAAACGCGACCTAAGAATTATTTTTGGGAATCTATTCCTTTACTCATTTTCTGCTTTGGGAATATGTTCAGTCGCTATTAATATTTCTCTGTTTTTACCATGTTCAGTGCTATGGGGAAGTGTTTAGCCAAAATTTTGTTTTTACCATGTTCAGTGCTATGGGGAAGTGTTTAGCCAAAAATTTTTTATATAAAATTATAATCAAGATAATACAATAGTAAAAGCATCTAGTATCAGGAAAAGAACAAAACATACTTGTCATTACTTCACACGAAAAAGTACAAAAATTAGCATTTTAAAATAACATATTTTGATTCATTTACCATACTTTACATGTTTCATAGCATACTGTACAAGTATGCAATGCACAACAGTGGTAAACTTATAAAATTATGTGGTACGAATATCACTTTCTTTTCTTATATATCTTCCGCATCATTCTATCTCTAATACAGTATATTTCTTTATAAGGAATGCGTATCTTTGGTGTCTACTTTTCTAAGATGCATTTTTAATCATCTTTTACGGTCTGTAAATTGGTTATTTTAAAATGCTAATTTTTGTACTTTTAAAAAGTACAAAAATTAGCATTTTAAAATAACCAATTTACAGACCGTAAAAGATGATTAAAAATGCATCTTAGAAAAGTAGACACCAAAGATACGCATTCCTTATAAAGAAATATACTGTATTAGAGATAGAATGATGCGGAAGATATATAAGAAAAGAAAGTGATATTCGTACCACATAATTTTATAAGTTTACCACTGTTGTGCATTGCATACTTGTACAGTATGCTATGAAACATGTAAAGTATGGTAAATGAATCAAAATATGTGGTATGATTATCACTTATCATATAGAAAAGGTGAGAGATGGGAGAATGGGAGTGAGACATTCTCTCCCCTCTTTAGGCCTCATGGATTGCAGAGACATAAAGTCAGGTACCGTGAGATATTGGTGGTGAACACTATTCCTTAAGGTGGATGCTGGACAAGAGGGGAGCGAATTGCCATGATCTCGCTTTGGGTCTTCATTTTCCCTCTTTCTATCGCTTGTCTCTTACACCACTACTTAGGGTGGAGGGAGTGTGTGAGAGGGTAGAGAGAAAGATGGGAGGGTTGAGAGTGGCTCGGCCGCCACTCGAGCGAGATGCAGCGAGAAAGGGGGAGGGCGAGATCGGAGCTCGCAGGGGGCTGGGTGAGGGTTGGGGAAGGAGGGACTAAAAGTGACACAAATCCAAACTTAAATATGACCGTTAAAGGACTGCCGGTGTAACAAATGAGGCGCCAGGGACCAATTATGTAAAGCGGCTGAAACTTTTTTTTTTCCCTATATATATACCAATTTAATCTTCCAAAAACACAACCAAAATAATATATTAATTCCTAAAATACCATTTTATTTATAAAAAAAGTACAACGGCTATAAATTAAAAGACATTACATGATCGACAAAGAAACGCATCATAAACTAATTAAAACTACTTAGAAATTAAAAGACATTACAAACTAATTAAACCATCTCATATTGTCGTTGCGCCGATATGTTCCAGTTCCTCAATGCGAAATCTGCACTATCAAGTTGTTCAATTGCATTTTGGAGGTTGTCGATCTTCAATTGCAAATAATCTATATATTGTCACTCAAGTTCAGAACATTCCCTTGCTTGTAAAATAGAAATTTGTTCTCGACACCATTTCTTTTTGTCATTTAGCTTATGCATAACTGCCTCCAGTTCCTCTCGAAACATTACGTGGTCTAGGATATCGGCCACCATACTTTCCTCCACCTGATTGACAGTCATTGGTGGTTTTGGGAAAGTGATAATTGATGAAGAAGCCATTTGGACGATGGAAATATATATAGATAAAGTGTATGTTTGTTTTTTGGAGCTGGAAATGTTTGATCATGAAGACAAATATATATAACGACGCTCCTCCAACGTTCAAATTCGAATTTATTTACAAAACTAGTCCCTCCAACGTTCAAATTTCAAAATATTTACATATTCAGTCCCTCAAACGGCCAAAAATTCAAATAAATTACAACTTTACCCCCTAAACGGCTAACATTGATTTCACTATATAAACACGATTCCAGAACATCCCAAATTCATTTCACATTTCCATTTTACAATCAAATTTCAATTTCCATTTCATTCTTCACCTCCAAATGGCCTCATCATCAAACATCGTTCACCGACCTCGCATGACCGTGGATGAGATGAAGGCACTAATCATGGCTGATATCAAAGAAGACACCCTCCATCAAACAGAAATCTCTAGGATTATGGAATGTTTACGGGAGAAAAGGCGACGTTGCGAGGTGACGTTAAAGGAAATACATGCGCCAGGCCGTGACATTTCGAAGCATGAAGACCAATATGCCTATTTTCTGCAAGAGGAGATTAAGATGATCAAGCCCACAATCAAGGATGTTTTTGATGTCGGTCACACGTTGGTAGACGAATGCTCTTGGGCCGAATCGTACCATGATAATTGCGGTGAAGACAAAACCATCGAAGATGTCAGATTGCCGAAACATGACCAATGGTGGCTCGACCTAAACGCTCACCAGGGCATAGGAAGTATGTCACTAGAGGATCGTCATTAGTAGTTATGTTTTTTTTAAGTTATGCATTGTGTGTTTTTATTACGTACGCTGAAGTTTAAGTATGTATTGTTTTTACTTTTAATATGTAACGTGTTTTAAGTATTATGTAATGTGTTTTTTTTAGAACGGCAATATATATAAAATAACAAGATATCTAGCAAAACACTAGACACCGTAACCAAGAGTACGAATACAAATACAATATATTATGTAATGTGTTTTGTTATTAATAAAACATATAAATTGAAAAAGGGTTAGTTTTGCAAAGTTTATAATGTTAAGGATAAATTATTAAAATTTGAAGAAAAGGTTGGGAGTGATGGTTGCCACTAAAAAAGGTTGAAAAAAAGGTTGGAGGGTTGAAATGAGGTGGAGTAATTTGATTGGATAATTGGAGGGAGATGGGAGGGATGAGAGTGATGACTCACTCTACCCTTATCTCTATTATAAATAAAGAAGGATTGTTTCTAGAAGATTTTTTTAAAAATATCTTATGTGGCAAGCTTTGGTTTTTTCTTACAAAATTTTCCATCTAAATTCTATTTTTATGATGTCATATATCTATCTTTAATTTATCTTTTAAAGGGGAAAAAACATTTCCTTACATGTATTCTCTTTTTGATCCCAAATATTGTATTCATGGCAATTTTAATAATTTTCCATATAGGTTCGGGCAAAATTGAATTATATTAAACTCAGTATTTTTTTTAAATGCAATGTTATAATAATAGATACTTATAAAGTAACATTGATATCGATTTACCTCTTAAGTGTTGGCCGTGGCAATCTAACGTAACTTGAATAATTTTTACATAATAGTTTGTTAAAATAACCCCGCGTAATAAGCTAGTAGATGGTATAAGATAGTATTCGATAAATGAATATAAAACACAATGACACTTATGATTGTTTCCATGGTCTTTTAAGTAGTGGTGCAAGAATGAGTATAATATCCTTAATCCTTAATTAAGAATATGTTTGTACTATACTCTGAACCAATGATATGTTGTTGCATGTCCTTACACGAGGATATGTTTATAGAATGCTTTTAATATATGTATACATACGTAAAGATATTTGTATTGTTAAAAATATATTAAACTCAGTATTTTTTTTAAATGCAATGTTATAATAATAGATACTTATAAAGTAACATTGATATCGATTTACCTCTTAAGTGTTGGCCGTGGCAATCTAACGTAACTTGAATAATTTTTACATAATAGTTTGTTAAAATAACCCCGCGTAATAAGCTAGTAGATGGTATAAGATAGTATTCGATAAATGAATATAAAACACAATGACACTTATGATTGTTTCCATGGTCTTTTAAGTAGTGGTGCAAGAATGAGTATAATATCCTTAATCCTTAATTAAGAATATGTTTGTACTATACTCTGAACCAATGATATGTTGTTGCATGTCCTTACACGAGGATATGTTTATAGAATGCTTTTAATATATGTATACATACGTAAAGATATTTGTATTGTTAAAAATATATTAAACTCAGTATTTTTTTTAAATGCAATGTTATAATAATAGATACTTATAAAGTAACATTGATATCGATTTACCTCTTAAGTGTTGGCCGTGGCAATCTAACGTAACTTGAATAATTTTTACATAATAGTTTGTTAAAATAACCCCGCGTAATAAGCTAGTAGATGGTATAAGATAGTATTCGATAAATGAATATAAAACACAATGACACTTATGATTGTTTCCATGGTCTTTTAAGTAGTGGTGCAAGAATGAGTATAATATCCTTAATCCTTAATTAAGAATATGTTTGTACTATACTCTGAACCAATGATATGTTGTTGCATGTCCTTACACGAGGATATGTTTATAGAATGCTTTTAATATATGTATACATACGTAAAGATATTTGTATTGTTAAAAATATATTAAACTCAGTATTTTTTTTAAATGCAATGTTATAATAATAGATACTTATAAAGTAACATTGATATCGATTTACCTCTTAAGTGTTGGCCGTGGCAATCTAACGTAACTTGAATAATTTTTACATAATAGTTTGTTAAAATAACCCCGCGTAATAAGCTAGTAGATGGTATAAGATAGTATTCGATAAATGAATATAAAACACAATGACACTTATGATTGTTTCCATGGTCTTTTAAGTAGTGGTGCAAGAATGAGTATAATATCCTTAATCCTTAATTAAGAATATGTTTGTACTATACTCTGAACCAATGATATGTTGTTGCATGTCCTTACACGAGGATATGTTTATAGAATGCTTTTAATATATGTATACATACGTAAAGATATTTGTATTGTTAAAATTATATTAAACTCAGTATTTTTTTTAAATGCAATGTTATAATAATAGATACTTATAAAGTAACATTGATATCGATTTACCTCTTAAGTGTTGGCCGTGGCAATCTAACGTAACTTGAATAATTTTTACATAATAGTTTGTTAAAATAACCCCGCGTAATAAGCTAGTAGATGGTATAAGATAGTATTCGATAAATGAATATAAAACACAATGACACTTATGATTGTTTCCATGGTCTTTTAAGTAGTGGTGCAAGAATGAGTATAATATCCTTAATCCTTAATTAAGAATATGTTTGTACTATACTCTGAACCAATGATATGTTGTTGCATGTCCTTACACGAGGATATGTTTATAGAATGCTCTCACAATACTCACACTTTCTTTTCAACAAATCTACTAAAAATCAACAACACAAAACTAAAAAAAATGGAAAAACGTATTGGTTCCACTGTAATCTTAGATGAACCACTCGAATTGTCCAACGATAGCAGTCTAGCGGTGTTTGCGGACGCCATTGATGCCGAGGAGGCCGCCGACGCCGAAAGTTCTACGGCACGGTCAAGGCGTAAATTCGTGAACCGCAACCGTTGGGCTGCTTCAGAAAGGTTGCATCACGACTACTTTTGTGATGAACCCAAATACGACGAAGATTTCTTTGAAGATAGGTATCGTATGCCTAAGCATTTGTTCTTAAAGATCGTGCACGATCTTGAGTCCAGATACACGTATTTTCAGGACTCGTATGATGCCCGGTTGGCAAAGAGTTTTACCCCGATACAGAAATGCACATCTGCAATTCGACAGCTCGCAACCGGCAATCCACCAGATGAGTACGACGAGTATTTAGAGATGGCGCAAAGAACATCACGTGAATGCCTTCAATACTTTTGTGACGCTGTTGTTCGGACATATAGCAGCGAATACCTGCGTAGACCAACAACACATGATATCCTCCGTTTGTTTGAAGCACACGAAGAGAGACATCACTTGCCTGGGATGTTGGGTAGTCTAGATTGTACACATCTTGCTTGGAAGATGTGTCCGATGGAGTGGAGGGGTCAATACAAAAGGGGTGATCATGAACACCCCACTATTATGATGGAGGCGACGGCGTCTCAGGATTTATGGATATGGCACGCATTTTTTGGTCCTCCGGGTGCTTTGAACGACATCAATGTGCTGCAACACTCTCCCTTGTTCCTCCCCGAGCGTATGGGGACTGCTCCTTTCTGTCCATTCACTGTGAATGGACATACTTATAGACGTGGCTACTATCTAGTCGATGGCATATATCTTACGTGGTCTACTTTTGTTAAAGCGTACAAATATCCTACCGACCCGAAAGAAAAAATGTTCAAAACAGCGCAAGAGTCGGCTCGCAAAGATGTTGAGCGAGCATTTGGTGTTCTGAAAGGAAAGTGGGGTATCCTTTCTCGACCTTTTCGCCAACGCTCGATGAAGACAATACGGAACTTGGTGTATGCTTGTGTGATTATGCACAACATGATCATCCAGGATAGTGGTCGAGCGATCTGCCCAGTTCATATAGGGGATCCAGTTGTGCAGCCGAATAGTGCCCTAGACGCCTTACCGGAGATACGAGACGAGGAGACACATTTCCGTCTCCGGCATGACTTGACAGAGCATCTTGCGGCTCTCAACTTACCACACCTCCAGCCGAACGATGATGAGTAGTTTTTTTTATTATTTATGTTATATTTTTAAGTATTTCTAGTATGTTTTTTTTAAGTATTTCTAGTATGTTTTTTTTTAAGTATTTGTAGTATGTTTTTTAATAATTATTATGTAATGTTTATGTATTTTAGTATTATTATGTAATGTTTTTTAGTTTAATGAAATTTTAATGTTTAAATAAAATGAAAATTGTAAAGTGAGTGGTGAAGTGAGTGGTCGGATGCCAATGAAATTTGGATGAGTGGTGAGTGAGTGGTGGGTGAGGTGACATTTGGATGAGTGGTGAGTGAGTGGTCGGATGATGAAATTTGGATGAGTGGTGAGTGAGTGGTCGGATGCCATGAAATTTGGATGAGTGGTGAGTGAGTGGTCGGATGCCATGAAATTTGGATGAGTGGTGAGTGAGTGGTCGGATGCCATGAAATTTGGATGAGTGGTGAGTGAGTGGTCGGATGCCATGAAATTTGGATGAGTGGTGAGTGAGTGGTCGGATGCCATGAAATTTGGATGAGTGGTGAGTGAGTGGTCGGATGCCATGAAATTTGGATGAGTGGTGAGTGAGTGGTCGGATGCCATGAAATTTGGATGAGTGGTGAGTGAGTGGTCGGACCAATGAAATTTGGATGAGTGGTGAGTGAGTGGTGTGTGAGTGATGAAGTGAGGTGTCATAAGGTGATTGGTTAAAAATGAGTGGTGAGAGAAAACATGGGTGAACCAATGACAACCCCCTTACAAAGAACAACTGGATTGAATGAAAACATGGGTTAGCAAGGCTACACTTGTGAAAAATAGCAAAATGACAAATGTAGACAGCTACCATTATAATTGGAAAGAGGTGGATAGGATAATAATTCCAAGAAATATAAAAATGTTGGAGAGTAATGTAGTAGGGATTATAGTATTACCGTTGGCGTGGAGCCCAACGATTTGACCCATCAAAGTCTTTAAAGTAACAGAGAAAGGATGAGGGAGTGTGCGTATCACGTGGTTAAAAGGCTGCAAATTTCCAGTGTACGTCAGATAATGGGGTCTCGCAAAGATTTGTATACCGGAAAAATGGGTATCAAGAAAGAGAGGGGAAAGAAGAGAAAGAGAGTGTGTGGGGATAAAAGAGAGAATGTTTATGATTGGATAAAAATTGAGAGGGTTGAGAATTTATGGAGTGCCAATAAAAATGGTTGGAAGGGTTAGTTGAGATGGTTGAAAAGTTGGAATGAGTTGGATAAATGTTATTGGAGGATTTTTTGGGTTGATAAAATCAACCAAACCAATCCTAGTGCCCTTAAAGTCTTGAAATAATTCAAGCATAATGGAAGGTTTTTCTTGTTCGATTAACCGAGAAAGAAAATATATTTGAATCAAATGTATATGATCTAATTAAGGTATCATGTGTTTTCGAATACTTTCTCTAACCACCCTCATAATCTAAGGAGATTCGAACTTTACAACTTTTGTAAGGACATTAGAACGTCTTACTACTATAAAATATGATGTTCTCCTACAAGCCATCCTACAATAAATGTTATTCATTCAATATATTACTACAGAAAAGAACTGTGTTTATCTTGATGACTGATAACATGTGGGAGAAGTTATAAGACTATATAACAATAATGCTCAATTCAATTTGTATATACAGACCTCAAGTGCTATCCTTATATGCAAGTGTTTATTGATATATTGTTCTAATTAAAAGCATACAGCACCTTGAAGAGTGATTAAAACGGTTCATCAGAGCCATATGAGAATAAACAACTAATATATGACTCAAAGTTCTAGAATGGACACTCCCAAATTGATTTATACAAGCACAAATAATAACTTTGCATATGTAAGTATGTAACAAATTTAAACTTCACTTTATTCAAGTTGAATGATACGATGGAAACTCACCCAACTCTACAGTAGTGCAATCTACAGCTATCTTTATGGCTTACATCCTAAGGCTCATCAACAGCCAGTGGAACTGATTTCACCTGCCGCCATAGTAAAACTAAGTTAACATAAATAGTAGTAGTAAGTCACAATCACCAACTTTTAAAGTTCATATTGGCTTTCAAGATCAAAAGATATAGAAACAAATAAGGTTGAAACATATGTTTTGGATGTAGTATCCTCATTAATAATGAAGTTTATATTGCCGTTTGTTGTGTAAGTAAAACATTGGTCAACTGGAGTTTGGCAAAGTCATAAAGGTTAAGGAAAGGAAATGGAGCTTGTATCTTGTAAGATCAAGACAAATGCATTAATGTAAATTCCCAACAAGTAGGCTTGATGAAGCTATCAAGTCGAGATGGCAACATGGGCGGGTCACTGAGGTTTGGTAATAGGTGGGGTTCAAATTCTATTTCAGTTTTTACACTAATTGGGTGCCAATATGACTAAAAAGTATATTCTTTCAGGGACAACTTTTTTTTTGGACGGCAAAATCAAAAACATACATTGAGCAGCTTTTTACACAAAATGCGATTGGCTAATTTCATTTTTTTTTTTACTTCACCCATTGACCATTTAACTGCCCAGATCGATCCATTCACCTGTAACTGAGTGGAAAGTGCAGCCTCTATTACCGAGTGACAACGTAGATGATGTTTTGTTGGGTCATGTTAGAACAAGCGAAAGAACTTGGAAATTGCTTGATATCTAACGGTAGAGCATTTTTATAGAAAAAGAAAGTTGAAGTTGATTCCCTACTAGACCATTAAAAGGCATAAAGCTTACCAAATCACGGAACTTAAGAATGTAGAACATTTCAAGATATCGCCTAGTTTCGCGCCTCTCAAGTTTCGAGACATACTTCCAGAAGCTGTAAACTCCAGCTAATGTCATTAAACGTTCAGAGTAGATCTTCCAAGTATACCTATAACATTACAAAAATCTGAAGTTAGTTATTTGTCCAACTGTCGAACGAGCATCAGTTTTGATGAGATATTTGCCTTTCGTGTATTCTTTTAAGCCCGCTTTCAGATATTTTCACCCAGTAATCTGGTTCCTCCTTGCATTTCTGGAAGAATTTCGCCATAGTGACTGCTGCATTATCTGGATGATATGGATCAATATGGAAACCTGAAACACCATCTTCAATTATCTCTGCTGGACCACCATGGCAAGTAGCAAATGTTGGAAGACCACAAGTCATGGCCTCCACAACTGTAAGCCCGAAAGCTTCATAAAAAGCTGGCTGAGAATACCAGAGAGACGAGAAAATTTTTATTAAGATGGAAGCAATATAATCAGTAGGGTATAAAAAGGAATAAGTTTTAGTACTAGCCTGTACAAAGACGCCCCTTCCATCAGCAATATAACGATAAAGTTCACCATTTTGAGCACGGTTTGTTTGGGCTGAAATCCATCGTACCTGACCATCCAATTTGTATTTCTTAAAAAGATCATGCATTTTCTCGATTTCAGAAATTTCTTCTCTGTCACTGGACCTCTTCACATCGTTGTAGCCAGCAACCACAACAAGATTTGCTAGTTCCCTGAGCTTACTATTCTTGGCATACCATTCAACCAGACCCGTGATATTCTTCACATGATCGAGTCTTGCCATAGAAAAAATCTTGGGTTTGGACCGATCACTTAGATTTCCGCTGTATGATTTCAAGGAAAATGACAATATAGATTAAAACATTTCAATCTCAATTTTTTGAAGCAAAAAGCTTGTTGATAACATTATTGTTTGACAATTCATGTGAAATCCCCATAGACTGACTCATTATCAAATTAAGTCTAGGCACGCATTTGATAGCATCGTTAAGTTCTGTGAAGTTGGGTTAGCATGAAAGAAAGAAAATATATAATGGAATGACGACTTACATGTGGGCGTCATTCTGCTCAGGGTCAAACAACAACTTCTCGATTGTACTATGAAGAGATGTTAGTCTTTTTTCCTGATCGGTATATGAGAAGTATATGCTCATATCTGCCCCTGGGGACACAATGTTGAACTTCGGATCAAAGACGTCAATACCATGAACAACCCTGTAGAGGCCTGGGAGAGTGAAAGATGAGTGACTCTCATATTGTCCAACGGTATTCTTTCTGAAAAAGATTAATAAAACCGAATAAGCAACTATCAAACAACTCCCAATTTAATTGTTATTTAAGCAAACTGGCATGCAGATATCAAAAAAACAGTAATGACATGATGATTAACTAATGAACTCCATTCTTTAATGTTGGGTATCTTCACTTGGATAAGTACGAGCCAGGCTAACATATAGAATAGCTACCAGATATACCAAATGCATGTTTGGTTTCCCCACCTTGTACATATCACAGAAGGACCGCCACGGATACAAGTTTAACCATCTTGTAAGATGACACTATTAATTTCGGAAAAATGCTGTGATTAATAAACTCTCATAATGTTTTTTTATAAGAAAATTCATGGTTTCTTTTAGCTACAAAACACTTTTACAAGTTTCAGTAACAAACCATCATCCATAGGACTTACGTTCCTGCAATCTCTTGGTATGTGCTGGTGATAATAAAATCTGCATGGTTCATGGCCAGAAGATCAGCAGTAAATTGACAAGAAAAGTGATACTTCTCATCAAATTTCTTCCAATATAGATCAGAATCCGGGTACTTTGTTTTCTCCAAAGCATGAGCAATGTTGCACTGCATTTGTCAAGAATTTTGGTTATTACACTTCAGCACTTATTCAGAACTTAATGTGTTCCTCTTTCATACCTGTGTTACTCCCATTTTGTAAGATAACAGAGAAGCAACAAGATTTCCATCACTGTAATTTCCAATGATAAGATCTGGAGTACCATGTAACTCAGCAGAGATCTCGCTTGCTGCATCCTAATAATGAACCAAGTACAATATTTATATTTAGATACAAAGTAATAATAATAGTTTGTTGTACCTTAACTTCTGTTACATGCATCCTTAATATAACTAAAATCAAAAAGTACCAATAAGATACTGTCATATGACTCCTAAGACAAATGATGCTATCTAACATTTGATCAGTAAAAAGTTATAGAAAAAACTTATTTTGGTAGATTGATTTACCTCTGTAAACTTCTCCAGATAAGGCCATATATCAAACCTTGAGATCCATTTACGTAGTACCCCTTTCTCAGTCCTGAAAGGTACACGTAATATATGTGTGTGTTCAGTTCCGCTTACTCTCTCCAATCGCTGGTTGCAAGAAGTCCCTTTTGCATCAGGTATCAACCGAGTCACCTTAAATGAGAAGTTAAAACAATATAAAATTAACTTTTGAAGGGAAAGCTTGTAGAAAACAATATACATATAGAAACTGGAAATCTGGAACCATACGGGGAACTTCATAGATGCATGTAAATTCAGCAAAAAAAGGTGAATTGACTTTCATACTTATACGTACAATTAGAATTCTAGGTTTGATATCCAGTCCCTGATGCTTTAATTTAAGAATCATCTCATTCTCCAAGGCACGGACTTGATCCAGTATATATACAATCTGTGTTCAAAGCAAGCAAATAAAATTGGTCAACATACAAAGTTTAAACTTTATATTTTTAATTTACTGTAAATAAATGTACCTGGCCACCAGTATCCGGCAAGCCCAAAACATTTGCTTGCCCAAAGTAACCGTGTATTGATAATATGACAACGTCAAAGACCATTGGTATTCTACCAAGAAAAGTTTCCAGAATGGAAGGATCCGGGGCTTGAAGAATATCCGAGAGAAGATGCATCATCTCGAGGATTCTTTCAGCATTGTTTCCCCATCCTCTCTCAAAACCCATTCCTTGCAATCTGCATTTTTATTAAATTAAAAAACATAAAAGAAAGAAAAGTATAGAAGATCTCAAGTGGTGGTTGAGATAGATGCTAACTCATATTGAAACTCAGAATATGCTGTATCAGATGGCAACTTAGAAAGATAATCCTCTGCTTTGGCCAAGGAAGACTGAAGTCTAGTCATGCTATGTATCCGATCATTCAACATCATTACCTACACATCACTTAAGAAAGTTAAAGATGTTGTCCCACTACCATTCCAATTCTTGTGTGCAAGGGAAGTTCTAAACAAGAAACTCACATGCCCGTTATGTCTGTGTGTGCGTAGGAAATCAAGGAGTGGTTCTAGAGACTCTTTGCTGCGAAACATGCTAGAAGAGAGGTGGCGATTGAGGAACTGAACTCCATTGCCAATTGATGAAGAGCGAGTTGGTCTAGGAAACGAGGCATTAAATGGCTCAAAATCCAGCTCGAGCATATAAGAGCTATTATACCTGCGTAGCAAATTGGTAACAAGTGTTTAAAGGCCTTTTGCATGCATTAACTGTGACACTTGAAAGCTATTTCAACAACTTACTGCCCGACAAGTTCTTCCTTGAAGACGAGATATTCTGAAGCAGTCAGCTGCTCCACACTTAGTTGATACGCATCTACACGCACATATTCCCATACACCTGGTCTTGGACGAACAGCTAAAGCTACAAATGGAGGCAGAACTATGCATTCCTATCATTGTACCCACAAATTATTTTAAAAAAAGAGAAGCAACAACAAAGAAGTGAAGAGTAAAAACAATAAAAACAGAGAGAGCATAGTTCACAATCTCCTAATTACATGAACCAAGCGGGCTTGCCTGCTGCGGGTTCAGATCAACAGAAGCATAATAGATACTATAGAAAAGTTTTGGCTAGATGATGACTATAATATGATACTCATGTACTAATCCTGATTCAGACACAAACTAATAGTACTGCATAATATATTGTTTGAATATATCCACAAAACCATGTTCTTTTTTCTGGATTAGTGAAATTGAGTGATCAGTAATGACATAAACCAGCTTAATCAAATTATAAAGGGCCATTAGGTGCACTAAAATGTATCAAATTATGCTATTGTTTGTATGAAACTTTCAAATCGATGATTATGTCGGGTCACTGCTACTGTAGTACCATACATCTAATAACTTGCACACCGGTAACTTAGCTGACAACTTATAGTTTTGCCACATCATCAAAGACAGAATACCGTTTATTAACGAATACTTAGCCAGATACATACAATATCAATGAACTAAAAGTTTAATAGCAAAACGTGAAAAATGAAATGTCACGAGGTTAAGAATACTCAACTACAAGCGTATTAAAAGATACCGAAACACATATTAGAGACTTAAATCAGTCAATCATCAAATTACAATAAACAAATACCTGAGAGGTTTTCAAAACTTCACCAAAAGGACCATCAGTAAGCTTTTGACGTGAAGCATCATCACCTATTATATTCTCAAGTTCATCAAGTATTTGATGAGGCTGCAGTATAGCCTTCCCCTGCGCTACATACCTATACATACACATACGTATAGAATATATATAGATAGATTCTAACAATTACATATATGGATACATACAGAAATCGATCTCCTAAAAAACTGAGCCAAAATCTGCTAAATTAAATCAAATAACCTGGAAAGAAGAGAAACAATTTCATTACGATGAGCGGAAAGCGTGTCTTCAACGCGCTCTCGCATACTGTGTGTTCTGCTCAATTTAGTTGAAGACGCCATTGATTAATTTTGATTGTGGAATTTGAGACTGTGTGGATTTTATTTTATCAGTTCATTATATAGAAATTGGAATTAGAATATATGTATAATCGTGTAGCATCAAATTTTGATACTCAAATTCATATTGAATTGAATTTAATTATGTATCGCTATCGAATCGAATTGATCGACAACTAATGTGATTATCTATATCGATAAAATTTTTATAATAATAATGATGTTGAATGTTGAATATTGTGATGGTGAAAGACATATGTGTCATGATATGAGACGGTTTCGTGTCCATGCAGTAGTTTATCTATGAGATTTGTTTAATTGGCTTTCGCTACCAACTTTTTGGAGTCACCGGGCCAATAACATATTGTCTATCTCCATTTCCCCTTGTCCTTCCATTTTGATAATAAGTGAAATGTTTATTGATTCACATATTGTGATAGATTCTAATGAAATCCAATGTAAATTAAACACCACAATTTTATATCTAACAGAAATTAGAATGTAAATTTATTGTGAGAGAATTTACATATATCTTTGGGGAGTGATATATTCACAACCCAAATTTGTCATCTGCAACAATTGTCTGCTTCAAACAGTTGTATACTATGCAGTAAATGCTTGTATTTGTTGTAAATGATAAACTTTTGTTGTGAATATATCAATTTTCTATATCTTTTACTTTGAGATATAATTACAAATTTTTCCAAAATATGCTTTAAAAGATGTATATATGCATTGAAAACTTGCATTTTGGGAAAATATATAATTATGTCTCAAAAGCGTGGAGATATATGTAAATCTTCCATTTGTCTATTTAATAGAATTAACATTCCTACTAATGTACACTACTCTTTTAGTTTTAAGAAAAAAGAAATAGTTTTAGGAATTAAGAAAAAATAGACAAGAGAGCGAGGGGAGAAAAAATAGTTTTAGGAATGTGAGGAGATGTCAAGTGTAGAATTAAGCTTCTGTTTTAGTTATAGGGTAGATAAATATTTTGACGCACTTAACCTGATTTTAATTGTGAAAACAATATTCGTAGGAATGATTTTGAAAAGCTAACATATATGTGCTTGCTACTCAAGATGTATTTATGGACAGTATTGGACACATATAGATTGTTTTTTTTTTAGTCCAGCCCATATATAGATTGTTTTGTTTAAGCATAATGATATATGTACCGAAAAGTTCGCTAAAAGGTTTTCCTCATGGTACTAAATTTTTTTGCTCAAATCAACATGTTGTATAAGGCAATGTCACATGGAAGTGGAAGCTGAATCCATAAGCTATGACATTATTTTAACACTGTTTTCATAATTTCTTTCAGATATACTCATAATATACTAGTTGGTTGATCAAAAGAAAGAAAAATAACCAAGCTATACTAATTAAGTTTAACAACACAAACATGTGATAACTTATCCACCACATCATCATGTAAGTTGATACAAGTGTTTGTCAAAAGAGTTAACAATACTAACATCTAACTAGTCCGTATTTTTCACAAATCTATCAATTTTCATGTGTCGGGTAGTGAAGACCAGCAAAAAATAACATCCACGTGGAACAAAAATTATCGCATATACTGAAAAGAATCGAGAGAACCTAACACGACAATTGAAAAATACTACTATTTGGATATGATTTTGACACGACAAAACGTGTGATGTCGCCGAGTAATCTTAGGTGATGGTTCAATATAAATTAATTGATTTAATGAGTAAATATCTTGATGCAATAAGGGTGAAGTGTATATTGTTCAAAAACAATTTTGTCAAATTTTGACAAGTAAATTAAACCAGTAAGACTAGGACATAAGTACACGCCAAAAGTTGTCAAAATTGGCAAAAAAAGAAAAAAAAAGGAAGGTGTGTTTGTCAAAACTTGCCAAAACCAAAGTGGCCGGAAAACTGTACCAATAGCCGGTAAACAGCAAAAGTGGCCAGATGTTGCAAATGTAACCGGAAAAAACTTTTGTAAACATTTGGGCTTTGAAATTGATGGTCGAGAATTCAGAAGTCGGGGACACCATTGCGGCCAACCTGAAGATTTACCCCGCCAACCCATTGAATATAAACCGACAACCTAACTTGTTCAACGATATCACCGACAACCTATTAATTTTCCGGACAAACATTGCTTTAAATGAAACAAAAACGGCAATACTACAACGGAATAAAAAATCTGGCAACACTACCACTAAAATAACACTACCAAACTAATAAGAATCAAGTAATTAACGACAATTTTAAGTGAAATAAACAATTAATATACATAAAAAGTAACCATAAGCAACAACAGTAACCAAAAACCCCAAAAGGGTCGTCGGAAAACATGAAAAAAGTAGTCGAAGATGAAAAGAATTCCTCAAATAAGGAGAGGTTACATGCAAACCCCCGTAAGAGAGTATACATGCAAATCCCGAAACTCGACGCCCTTGAAAACCCTCAAACGGATAAAAAAAAACACTCGCCAGGAAAAGTCAAGTGGTTTCAGATCTCACTGGAATAAGGGTGAACGTTGGGAGCATCGGTACATCGGCATTCTGGCTTCGATTCTGACAATATAAGCAAAATTAAAATAAAATCGAAAACCCTCAATTAATAAAGTTTGGTTTCTGGCGAACAAAAACGTTAGACCATACCTCAAGAAAAAAATGGCCACACAGCATGCTCTCAATGTAAATAATGATCGGCAGTTTGTCACCATGGAGCCCATATATAATCGATGTTAGTTGTTTTTTTGCCGACTAGTGGTGGGGCGGACAAATTGAAATTGATGAACCGTATAAAAAGAACCTATTATATGATGTACGGATGTATTAATTTATATATCTATACTCCTATTATAAGCATTTAACAGGGGCACTTTTGGTATTTCACCATTGTACAAGCAAAATAAGCATAAGTACAAGAGTCTTAATGCATATAGTCTTAAAAAGTCTTAAATTTAAGATTGGTGATTTTCAGCTTCCTTCCATTTGAGCGGGCTTTTTTCCATCTGAGTGGGCTCCCTTCATTTCAAAATTCAATATTTCAAATGACTTTCTCTCACTTTAATTCAAATGAATTATTCTTCAAATGACTTTCTCTCACTTTAATTCAAATGAATTATTCTTCTGCGCTCTCTCCAGATCTTAGAAAAGTCTCCTCAGATGCTCACTTATCAAGATTTCAAAGTGTACAAGCATAAACGTCTTTTTCATTCAATCTCTACATTTCTTTTATCTCTCCCTTCTAATTCAAATCAATTCTCTTATCTCTCCCCCATTTTTCATTCATCCCCTTCATCTCAATCCCTCCATTACCTCTCCCCCAAATCAACTACTCCACCACCACCATCCACGACCGCCGCTATCACCACCACCATACACAGCCGCCGCCGTCTATTCACCACCACCATACAAAGCCGCCGCCGTCTATTACCACCACCATACAAAGCCGCCGCCGTCTATTCACCACCACCATACAAAGCCGCCGCCGTCTATCACCACCACCATACACAGCCGCCGCCGTCTATTACCACCACCATACACAGCCGCCGCCGCCGCCGTCGTCTTTGATATATCGGATTCTTCTCTTTTCATAATCTTTTAATTTTCATATTCATAATCAATTATTTGTTCCTAATGTTGTTTTTTTTCCTTTCTCAGATTTGGGTTTTGATGAATCAAATACATCTTATGCAACAGCCTGGTTTTGAATGCCATCTCTAAGATGCAACAACTTTCGAGGTTTGTTTCGATTTCAAGGTTTCTTTTTCAATATCTGCTATACTATTCAGATGTATGTATATAAGTTTTGTTCGAAATTTTATTTTATTTAATGTTTATGTTAATTTTATACTATATTACTTTTGTTATCGGATTTGATTATCTATTCATATTAATTTTGACTATTGTGCAGATTGGAGTTCAATTCAACACAAATAAAGAGGTTACCAACCCATTCCGTGATGTTTTCATGGTTTCACAACATTCTAAGCTCGCCAGCAGGTTGTTTTCTTGCATTTTTTTTTCTCTTCTTGAGTTCTTTATGAGTTTGAATTAAAGATCGAAGATGGACATGAATGGAAGTTCTTATTTTCGGATTTTTCATATAAATGCCATGTTGACTTTACTGGATCTTTGCTTAGTATCAAATATTCATATAAATTTTTTTGTGTTGACTGTTGGATAGGAAACCGGGTTTGAAATTTGCATTCTTTGCTCGATTTCAGTTCGATTTGTTTATAAGAAGATGGCTCAAGACATGTTCTTCAAGAAAAACACACAGGTATAACATTATAGATTCAAATCTTTCTTATATGGCTGTCATTTTAATGCTAAAGGTCTTCATCATGTATGACTTGCTCACCATTAGCCAAACGTCCAAAATACCCTCTAAGGTTAAAATGGTGCATTGGCTGATGTATGGTCGTGTGGTGTCATCCTATATGTGTTAATGGCTAATCACATAAGCACCGAAAATCAAACTACTCCAAGATCACGTACGGTAAATATTCCCAAAACGGAAATTGTTACAATTATTTGATGAGTAGAGTAGAAGGGCTAAAAGCCGGTAAGAAATCCCATTTCCCAGTTATCTTGGAAGTGAGTTTCTGCTACTAGAAATTATTAGTCTTTTTTGTATAAATGGAACAAAAGACTAATCCTTGTTAGAATAAATTGGACAAAGATGGTCTATTGTATTTTTTCAAATTAGTTGGTTTGAAGTCTTCATTGTTGCAGACTCAAGTATTGTATGTCAGTTTATTGAAATATCAGCATTCATTATTGTTGTGAAATAGTGATAAATGTATATGTATCTTGTGTTGCAGGCCAGCCTCTTTCGACCTATGTCACATATAGGGGTGTTAACTTATCTGCTAATATGCATGTACAAATGGTTACCAAAACACAAAGCAACAAAGTGACAACATAGTAGGCCTACCTTTCCACAATTTACGTCTTAATTCCAAAAGCAAATCAAGACCAAATCCAAGTGGGGCTCACTAATAATACACCAACAAAAGCAAAAGATAAAAAACACATGGGGCCCAATGTTAATATTTGATTACACTCATCATAAAGTTACAACCTTTTTCTTGATCTAAGCCATTAAAGTCAATCAGACGTCTCCATTCGATTAAATTATGAATAAAGTTGAAAACTTTATTTTGTATGTTTGGAATATTGGTGTTTAATTAAGTGCCCACTGCCCAAATTAAGGTCAAGTCAGATCTCATAATCATAGTGTTGCTGAATTTTTTTGTTATTATTTTGATATGTTGAATTTATATAGGGTTTATGTGGCATAGCAGTAGCAGCAGGTAACAGGGCTATACTAATGTGGGTGCATCATTAAAGTATGGTTATGTGTGTCGCATATTTGAGGTATTCGGGCATTACCTTTCGCGGAGGGGGTAATATAACAGGCATGTTGTATACGTGTTGGGTTAACACCTGTCATTTATTTTGTTTGGTTCGAGCTAGGTAGGAGTTAACCTGCAAACGGTTTCTGTCGATTATTCTATAATATAGTATTTTTTTGGTTCATGTAGCTTCAAGTGTAAGATATGCGGGGCCATGCTATGTAAGGGTGTTCGTAAGACTTTTTATGTTGTTATTTGAATTTTTACCCAAGTGGTTTATGTTTTGCAGTTATAATGTCGCTGTAAAATGTGCTACAATTACACCTGGTTATTCGCTCTCTTTAAGATCATATCTAAACTACCCTACTTGGGGTAACTGTGCTGAAATAGTTTGGATATATGTCTTTTCAATTTATTTATCTAATAAATTCTTTCGACGCAGGACCTACCTCAAACATTTCTGGGTCATCCTGCTTTGAATGATGATGGTAGAAATGCTTTGAGACGATTACTCACTGCATATGCTAGACATAACCTATCTGCTGGTTACTTTTAGGTACATACATGGAGATACTTTTCAATATACTCATTTAGTATGGTTGGTGAAACGGGCAGTTTGGAACTTTGGGTAACAGGTGAAAACATGTTTGATTGACCTGAAGCACTTCTTTTATAGGTTTAGTGGGCATATAAAGATGAAATCGAGATCTTGGACTTTCAGAGCCATTGATCCCACCAGTGGCACCGGCACACCGCTGCTATGCTTGAGGTAAATCCAAATCATACATGCACGTGAGGTGAAGGGTCTAAAGTTGAAACAGGTAAGTTTCGCATGGGTCAAATTGGATCATCGACAATGATCTTCGGAAAGTTTGAAACAACTACTAGCATCAAAGATTGAATGGATTGTTGGGTTGGGCAGTTTAAGTTTGGTTTGAGAACAGTTGGGTCGGGTTGGGCATTTTAAGTATTGGTTGTAACAGCTACTAAATATATTGATATTGGTATGAAGATTTAGATAAGCGTTTTAACACGGTTGAACAGTTGAGTACCATTTGGTTATAGTTGGTCCTTCTTCAGTTCTTATTAGCAGCGGCGAGTAGCAGCACCAACTCTTTGAGTATGGGTACAAAATGTATGTTATTGTCAAGGCGATATAAAAGCTTGCGCCTAATTGAAATACAAGTTTAGTAACATTGACTCTTTTTCAAGATTTTAAAATAGTCCACCATATACTGAAAGAAAGGAATCTGATCTTCTAAAATGTATGCACAAGGTGATTACAAGACACCACCCCAATATTCCTTTATTGTGGAGTCACACATTTGCATGAAAGGAAGTATTCTCCGATGGAATATTTGGGCTTGTTGATGTTGAGATGTTGCTACTAAATATATATTAGTCTTAGATAATTCCATTGTACTTGTGAAATTTTAAGTGTAGTTATAAATATAGATTACTTTTTGTACATTTGTGCATATTCTTGTAAAATATCTGGATTATCGTCATCACAATTAACAAGTACCCGGCAACAGAAAATCCATATAGCAGAAAACGAGTACATGTTGTAAATTATTGTCAACACGTCATCTCGCACGCTATAAACTGTCGCCGCTGCAACGCGCGGGTACTAGACTAGTATAATATATATAGATTAAATTATGAAATTTAATTTTAGCATAGTTTATTCAATGCAATTTAACAACGAAATTTGATATAAGATACATGAATCATAAAAGTATAATAAAAATATCAACAGTTTTTTTTTAAAAAAAATAGCTTTGCAATTCTTTTTCCAGTTAGATTAAACTTTTTAATGTAAGCTTATTAGTACTTGAACATAAAAATAACATGGAAAATTATGTTCGTGTTGAAATAGAAAAGACATAAAAAATTATGTTAAGATAATATTGAAATACGACAATTATATTAAGACAACATTAAGATATACATAACAAAGATAAGCAATAAATAACTTTTAAAAATATTTTATTCTATACTTTATTGAAAAAAATATAAAATAAAAATATACATGAAAATATACATCCGAAATTTATATAAGTTCTAGGAAGATTAGGAAACTAATAGATATAGATAAAGATATCCTAAATATATCATCGTTGAATTTTGCATAATTTGTAAAAGTTCTAGCAACTTTAGGAAACCAATAGATGTATCCTAAAAATATATTTAGGAAACTAATAGATATATTTAAAAATATATCTTAGTTTGTTAAATACTAGCATGGTACCCGCGCGTTGCAGGCGGATACCATGGTACAGGTGGTTAGTGTGTCTTAGTTTCTGTATGTGTAGCTACTTCATTGAGAAAACCATCGAGATAATGTATAGCTACACACCAAGCCATGAACACATGAGCGTTATGAGATGATGACTATAATTGCAAACCATGCACTTGTAATAAGTTCTAAAAATTACCATGATATGTCGACAACAAACAAAAGGAATATGAAATTACCATGATATGTCGACAACAAACAAAACGAAGTAAATAATCACATAAGACGGCATAATTACCAACGTTGTGCTGTTAATAAAAAGAAACTGTTTTGATAACGTAAACACATGACAAAGGAAAATTGCAGAAAATAAAAAATACTTGTTTCTTAGATAACAGATCCTCAAGGGGTCCAATTATATCGTCTAAAGAAAAGGTTCGGTTGGCTGCTGAAGCAAAGGAAGGCTAGAAACATCAACGACTTTGGCATTGTTCATCTCTACAAAGCTAAGGAAACATAGTAACCTGAAAATAAGCAGGTGGATGGAATTGTTACAGACGTAGTTCACAAAATAAAACCGACATATAACCTCTTACTGCCGTAGTGTATAAAAACTGACGTACATTTGAGACGAAATGCACAACTGGCATATAACCTGTACAACCGTAGTACATTACCCAAAAAACCCGACCCATTCACTTTGAAACATGAAAAGAATAACAGTAGAATTCATGCAACCATTACGTATGCAAACAGTAAGCACTACAATTTCCGTAAGAATGAAAGATGAAGCTAACCTGAACAAAATGATCCTGAAGTCGTAGATGGCCAAGTGAAGAAATGGACATAAAACCTTGGAATCGGAAAAATGAAAAACTATAAAATAATTAAGATTAGAAAATATACATGAAATTTATATAAGTTCTAGGAAGATTAGGAAACTAATAGATATAGATCTAAAATATATCGATAATATATAAGTTCTAGGAAGATTAGGAAACTAATAGATATAGATAAAGATATCCTAAATATATCATCGTTGAATTTTGCATAATTTGTAAAAGTTCTAGCAACTTTAGGAAACCAATAGATGTATCCTAAAAATATATTTAGGAAACTAATAGATATATTTAAAAATATATCTTAGTTTGTTAAATACTAGCATGGTACCCGCGCGTTGCGGCGGATACCATGGTACAGGTGGTTGGTGTGTCTTTGTTTCTGTATGTGTAGCTACTTCATTGAGAAAACCATCGAGATAATGTATAGCTACACACCAAGCCATGAACACATGAGCGTTATGAGATGATGACTATAATTGCAAACCATGCACTTGTAATAAGTTCTAAAAATTACCATGATATGTCGACAACAAACAAAAGGAATATGAAATTACCATGATATGTCGACAACAAACAAAACGAAGTAAATAATCACATAAGACGGCATAATTACCAACGTTGTGCTGTTAATAAAAAGAAACTGTTTTGATAACGTAAACACATGACAAAGGAAAATTGCAGAAAATAAAAAATACTTGTTTCTTAGATAACAGATCCTCAAGGGGTCCAATTATATCGTCTAAAGAAAAGGTTTGGTTGGCTGCTGAAGCAAAGGAAGGCTAGAAACATCAACGACTTTGGCATTGTTCATCTCTACAAAGCTAAGGAAACATAGTAACCTGAAAATAAGCAGGTGGATGGAATTGTTACAGACGTAGTTCACAAAATAAAACCGACATATAACCTCTTACTGCCGTAGTGTATAAAAACTGACGTACATTTGAGACGAAATGCACAACTGGCATATAACCTGTACAACCGTAGTACATTACCCAAAAAACCCGACCCATTCACTTTGAAACATGAAAAGAATAACAGTAGAATTCATGCAACCATTACGTATGCAAACAGTAAGCACTACAATTTCCGTAAGAATGAAAGATGAAGCTAACCTGAACAAAATGATCCTGAAGTCGTAGATGGCCAAGTGAAGAAATGGACATAAAACCTTGGAATCGGAAAAATGAAAAACTAAACATTAAATTAAGATTAGAAAACTGTACTGTATATATAAATTACTTGGTATATAAATCCACGCACCTTACATGAGCTATGCGTCTTGTAAAACTTCTCTATACACCACATTTGAGGTGTATACGCCGGGTTGAGGGAAAAGTTGGGTAGGTCTAACCAACACCTTCACCCTTTCACGTGATATCCCTCTAGATAGTGCCACGTAAAGCTGGCCGTGTGAGAATACCGATTCAGGTAGATAGACACCGACGTGTGGCAACGTTTGGCCTTGGGCTTTGTTTATTGTCATCGCAAAGCTAAGTCGAACCGGAAACTGTTTTCTTTTCAACTTAAAGGGATACATATCATTGTCTGAGGGACACAGGGGTATTCTCGGCAAAAAAACTCTTTTCCCGGCATTCTGACCAACGGCTATTTCCGCATCGATGACATTTCGTTGAAAACCTTTGCATATCAACCGTGTGCCGTTACAGAGTCCGTTGGATGGGTCGATGTTACGTAATAGTATAATCGGGCACCCAACTTTGAGACGTAGACGATGAGGGGGCAAACCAGCAATATTAAGAGAATTTAAGAATTCAACCGGATAGTAGCTGTTAACGTCGTCTTCCGCCTCATCAAAGCTGTAATATATTTGCTCCTGGCCAATAAATCTATCAATCAGCTCCTCATTTATCTCCTCGACATTTTCATTTTTAGTTGACAGTATTGCCCTGGAAATTATGTACTCCGAAGAATTCCCATTCACTTCAATGGAGGGGAATATGGCACTTATTAAGTCCTCTTTCGATCCTGATTCGGCATTGTATGGGATGGTCATATCATCAGGTATGCGAATAAAGTTGCCGTCAATCACCTCTTCTTCTCCGTCACCGACTCTTAAAAGGAAATCCGAAAACCATGGATCTGTCCTCGCTCTCATATTTATAGTTAAACGAATCTTTTTAGTCACGGACCAAAGTGGCGACATACGAAGGCTCGAGTCGACAATCTGCGCGCGGGTCCCTTTCTTGATTACCGGCAACACCTGTCTGAAATCACCGCCCATAACCATAATTTTTCCTCCAAATGGTTGGCTTACGCCTATGATATCCTGCATTGTTCGATCTAGTGCCTCAACCGCTTGTCTTTTTGCCATCGAGGCTTCATCCCATATGATTAGCTTTGCAGTACGGAGTAGGTGAGCGGTACCACTTTGTTTACTGATGTTGCAAAGAGAGTTATTATTCAGGGTTAGGGGAATCTTAAATCTCGAGTGAGCTGTTCGCCCACCGGGCATGTTATTTGCCGCTGCTCCAGACGAAGCAGTGGCTATGGCAATCTGTCCACGGGAACGAACCTCAGCAAGCAGAGCATTATACAAAAAGGTTTTCCCTGTTCCACCGGGGCCATCTATGAAGAACACTCCTGGAATATTACAATCAACGTGCCTCATTATGGAGTCGTATGCGAACCTCTGATCAGGGTTTAGTTCATGCCTGGCGCGCAGATGATCGTCTTCGACGACTATGGAACTTTCTTCGTGTAACTCACGAAAACCCCCTGATTCGGCATAATTGCTGGTCATATGAGGAAGGTCAAAATCATGCAGACTCTTACCCATAGATTGAAGAAATACTGAGACGTCTCTAAGAACCATATTTAGAACTTGATCACCATTTCTGAAACGTCTTATATAGTCTTCCGCAAGTGAATCATAATGGTCATCCCATAACTTTCGGACATCCCCGGGGTTACAAAATATCAATATAGTGGCAAACAGTCTTCTCAATGAGTGTGGGAACTGAAACACGGCAGCCTCTGTAAGGCATTGTGACAAAGAGTCATCATTCTCAATCAAACCTCTTTCAAGTGCTGACATTCGAAACGTTGTGTGTGTAACACCGTTGGCTCTGTAAAGATCATCAAAGCTTTGAGGTCCTGGCACATGCATTAAAAGCAGTCGTAGGTAGTATCGTTCACCTTCTGCTGGGTTAGCTGAGACAACCCGCCCCCTTGTTGAATGGTTTCCACCGCGAGGCTTCCATCGGCATTTGTCTGCAAGCCACGTGAAGTGTTTTGGGATATCTTTGTATAAATGTTGTCTTGCAGGCTCGAACTCTCTATTGAGATCAAAAAATGCAGTCAACATTGATCTTTTATTTCGCCCCCTCTCCATAATAGCTGTTAGTCGTTCACTCTCCCTGAATCGAACGTAGTGCTGACGTGGAAGATGGAGTTGCAATGACATGACACTCGGGTGGATTTTAGAAAGTGGAAAGCTATATATACGCCACATTGCCTCGGGAGCCGACACGTATCGTGCGTCTTGAAACCGTTTAATCTCATTAATCACGACTTCTTCTCCATCAGGATCAATATGAACAGATTGTTTGTCGTGACCTTTGTAGATGTATTTGAACACGTACTTCACAGATTTTATACTCGAGCAAATCTCCATATTCATGTGACAATTGAACATCATCAGCAACGTCGGGTTGTACGGTACGACCCATCTGTTATCGATATCGTGTTTGCCTTTCTTCACTTTGATCCCGTTTTTTCTCCTCCGATACAATGGATATGAGTCATCTCCCTGTACAGTGCGTTCATTAAACTGTCGAGGATAATGAAAACGACATGCTTTTGGGTCTCCCTGCATGCACGGGGATTTGTCATTTAAAGGACCACATGGTCCGTGAATCATGTGTTGAACAACCCGTTCATGCATTTCGGGATACCTTGAGGGGTCTGGGATTTCAGCACAAACAACTTGTCGTATTGGTCTGGAGAGGTAATCTTGTGTGTTGATTTCATTATCAAAAGAAAATGTGCGTGAGGCAAACCACGTTTCTGAAACTCAATGACATAAACATAAGCACCTACCTCACCGAGAACATGCTTCTCGAGCAGCTGTTTTTTCAGATCCTCGAGTTTCGCCCGAAAGGCTCTTGCAACCAAACCCGGGCGATCTTGCGCAGTTTGGCCGGGTAAGAGTTTTTCAGTGATTTCCGTCCAATTTGGGTTGCAAGTGAACGTAAGGAATATGTCAGGCTTACCGTCATCTTGTACCAACGACATGGCATCTAAAAAGCGTCGACGCATATCACGCGGACCCCCGATGAAAGACGCAGGGAGCACAACCCTTCTTCCAATTCTATCTTGGCCGAACTTCACCGGCGTTGACACAATCCACTATACCTTGATACAAATCAGCCCTTATCGTGTCCTGGTTATGTTCATAATACTGTAAACGTGACGTTTCAATCTTTATGTATATGTCTACAGCAAACTGTTGGAGCAACCTTCCACCCAACAAAATTACGTTCTCGGTGGGGCGAATCTGGAACTTGTAGCAGTAATATTCGCGCATTGATACTGTTTTCTTATTCTTACCTGTACTCGCGTTTGATCCTGTGACAATGGTAAGGTGTAAATTACTCCAGTGGAATGAAATAATAAATATCTAAGTTAATGTTATATTACCTTCCGCATCTTCATCTTCTCCAAAGTTATCTTCACCGTTAACAATGTCATCCATGGAAAAACCAGTTTTTGGTATCCTGTTGTGCCATCCAGATTCACCGTTCGGGAAAAACAAAGGATAAGACAGTGGATCGTAACAACCAAAATAAGGTTGAATCTGTTGGCAACGTTCAGACCTTCCATAAACAACAATGCTTCTCTTGTATGCAGTGATTTCATCATTTCCTTCAACCCATATACCAGCAACCTGTGTGTTATCAAAATCATTTATCATTTAAGTCATTTAATGTATAATTAAAATGCACATAAACTTGTAAAACGACGGAAATATAATGTTGTATTTAGTACCTCTGATGTAGTAGGGCGGTTGTACACCCTTTGGTCAAGTTCAACCGATGCATTCAAAGTGACCCTGTAGTTGTCCAGGGGTCCTAATTGCGCCATGTTGCGAAAGGTTGTTGCGTAAGGATTTGCAGCAAGGGCACGCGTCAAGATACGAAGGATGTTTCTATCAAGATTCGACCACTGTGCTCTGAGAGCAAACTCATTTTCTTCATCATAAAAATACATCTGTAAATACCTGGGATGTCCATCCCTCGGCACCAACTGATCAATAGTGTGATATATTCCCCCGTTAACACGAAAGGTATATACTCCAGCAGTCATATTTGCCATCGTTTTATCCAACTTGACACCCATTGACGTGAATGAGAAATTTGTATTGTAGGAACGTATGTGGTGCCTGAACGTCTTTCCTAATTCGGACTGATCCGTAAAGAGATTGTAGAGTTCAGTTGGGACATTTGTCGGCGCCAACCGTGTCTTCCCCCCCATACAACAAAAAGATGGAAATTCAAACTGAAACCTCATTGCTCCACAATGGCGACATGGGGCCTGTTCTTTCAACAAACGTGGCTCTGTAGAGACGCCTCTGTAAACAAAGTCGTAAGGATCCTGTTCGACCTCGTCGTATAAGGTGGAAGAATTAAGATCAGATTGCGTACGCCTTCCTGCTAAATTTTCATAAGAAGTGTCGTTTTAAAAAAAACGTAATATTTTGGGTCTAATACATTGCTTATATAGATGATGTAAATTAGAGAATAACCTCTCGATGATTCGCCAATAAATGTTGTTGATCCTGCGATGACTGGTGATGATTGAGTGAGGACATGTTCAAATATAGGCAGTAGATTGGCAGTCTCAATTTGAACTTCTATAATAACATGCAAAAGTGGAAGGAACAATTATTCATAACTATTGTAATTGTTGAAACAGACAACAATAAGTCGAGGGTTTAATATGCAAGTTAACATTTATTAAAAAAGACATAACAGTCTGAACGTAAATGTTTTTGATGTATAGATGATGTAAGATACAGAATAAACCTCTCGATGATTCGTCGATAAATGTTGATGACTCTGTGATGATTGGTGAAGATTCAGTGAGCACTGATTCAAATAAAGGCAGGAGATTGCCATTGTCACACTGAACGCCTATAATAAGAGGGAAAACAGGGTTCGCTGGTTATTAATAAGTATTGTAGAAGTCGAAAGAAATCGAAAATATACATGATGGATACCTTGGAAGCGATGTTGTGTCACATCAGAAGAAAGGTTTGACGATCCATCTAAAAAGGTAACACCGGAAGATATGTTGTTGTACATCGGGTCATTGTTATAACACGATGATGGATTTGAACTACGATTGGGTAAATCTCGTAAAGGGGCCCTTTGTAATGGTTGTGTATTCAGATGAGTGATGGTAGATGCTACAGACGGAGTTGTGGGAGAGATGTTATGGGTAATGTCTTGGGGAATAGGATGTACAGATCCTTTTTTTTTCTCCTTTTGACGTGCGTAATAGGCTTTGTTGTATTGTCTCTTTCTTTCTCGAGCAGCATTGTTAGTGGTGTGTGTTATAGTGGGAGTGGTCTGGTCGTTAACATGTGGTTGATGAAGCTGCTGGTTAGCCCCTGATATATTTTCTTTGTTACCAAAAGGTGTGATCCCTTGACGCGTCGGCTGGGTTGAAGTCACCATCGTCCGTGGCGTTGTAGTAGTATAATTTGATGAAGTATGGTTGCCACGATTTTGCAACTCAGCTAAGGGTATCCTCTGTAGGGGTGGAGTATACATGTGACTCGTACCAGCTCCAGCAGAAGGAGTAATATTCAGTAGTACGGGAGGAAAAGCATTTTGACTTGAAGTTTTCCTTGCCTTTTGTCTTGCATAATAGTCTTTGTTGTATTGCCTTTTTTTCTCTACATTAACATAATTTAGTACGACAATAAATTAAAATAGGGACAATTAGCAGCAGCGGGTACAACACACATAGTGTCATCAAGGATCAGTACATACCTTTAAGCATTTCCATTTTAGCTGCTTCCATTTGTTGAGCATTTAAAGTTGACATAACCTACGACGTGATAACAGATGTTAAAAAATATGGAATTTGTAGTTTTAAAAAATATGTCTAAACGATATCTTTAATTTTTATTGAATTGTACACACCACCTGGGTTGAATTGATTCTATTGTGTTTGTGTCTGTGTGTGTTTTGATTTTAGATAATTGGGTTTGGATATGGCAGACGTATATTTATGATCTTTTTAGTAGAAAGGAACCATTATAGCAAAAAAGGATAGGAAAGACAATACGAACATTGAAAAAAAGAGGAAATACAGTCAACTATAGAGAAAGAACATATATGATCCTTAATAAACAATAGATATGCCTTGCAAACAATAGAGAAAAAAGCAAATATATGATCCTTAATAAACAATAGATATGCCTTGCAAACAATAGAGAAAAAAGCAAATATATGATCCTTAACAAAGATGAGTGCATGAAACTCAAGCACCATACTGCTTTCGAGGTGGGGAAATATGAGATATGACTTGATCACCATAAATATCTAAAACAAAAAAACAGGTCCGGCTAGCATTCCATAATTGAAAGAAAATATGTCATTCGTTGAGACTATCTGGTACAATGGCAATCCTACTCAACTCCGTAGACCTCAAAATATTCACTGAAAAGAAAACCAAATATAACATAAATTTAATTATGAACGCCATTAGATGCAACTTTAGTTTAGGGAAGTCGATGTGGAAAGCATGTCATACTATCTGGTCGGTGAACCAACTTGACACGGGATACATGTATGATTGACCTTCGATGTATGGCTCGAATGATACTTATTACATCGGTCCATTCCAAGGCGTAGAAAAACAGTTGTATTATGTGGCCGCTGTAAATGATGATTTTTTTTGTGTTAAATATTATGTAAGTTAAATAATATGGTATGCGGAAAACATTATGTTTGTAATTAATATGGATCCTTACGTATTATCTTGAAAAGAAAGTTCAAAAGACCTACGATCTCGTATACCGGATATTATCATTCCAAGTACATCTACAATAAAAATAACCAGATTGGTAGACAAATATAGTATGGTATTTTTTTTAAATTAAATATATACGTGTAGATTTATAATAAAAAAGCATATGTAGGGTCAAAGATATAGATTTACCAACAATATATTTGTGAGGCCTCCTGTCATGCTTCAATGTTTCTATAGAAGGCACCACCGGATATAAAGTATAACCTTTGGGGATGTCCAACAGTAGTGCATGAAGCTTTGTTTTGTCATTGATCACAATTTTTTTCTCGTCACAAATTAAGAAATAATTCTGGTACTTAGGGTACTCATGATATTTGAAATTTTCAATTTTAAAATGATGCAAGTTAAAAAAACCACCCAATAATTGGACGTCATTATATATATGGATCAAAGGTTCTGGGACGATTGCAGCAATTTTTTGTCTCTAAAACACAAAACATAGTTAGTGCATCAAATGGTGGTTAGTGATATAAAGCAAAGGGAACAAAAAGAACGCGTCTTACGTGTTGATCAACTAAAATAACCACTAATCTCTTTTCAGCGCTAGCGACGTCGTGCCAAATAAACTCAACCCGAACAAAGATTAGATTATACCATGCTCCATAGTTGTTCAAGGATGAAATATCTTCAACAGTCGTATCCTATTAGGCGTTAAACGATAGTTAATTAGAAAAGTTGAAGTTCTATCTAAATGTTATGTCGATGACCACGGATGTGATTTTGTAGTATCATGGAAGACCATGATTTTGTCGAATTGTAAATTGGACCAAATATCTAACATAAGATGGAAATTAAAATAAGTACATAATAATATTTATTATTATAATTAAATGAAGTAAAAGTAAATGAAGATAATTATTGATATATTGATATAAGTCTAATAAAGTTCAAACATGAAACCAAACATATGAAATAAAAGCAATTAAATTAAAGTTTTTGTCCTCAGAAACCCATGTATTAAAAAAAAGGTGCGTATTCCTCTCCAGGGTCGGTTTCGTAACCTTCAGCCCAGCTTGGAATTTGTTGTGTCGGACGTTCGTACTCCTCCACGGGGTCGATTTCATATAAGGCAGCCCAAACCTCCTCAGGTGTCGGATGTGCGTATTCATCCACACGGTGAGTTTTGTAACCTTCATTCCAACCCGGAAGTTGCTGTGACAGACGTGGCTTTTTCGCTGGAGACGTGTTTGGTAGTGGATGCTTATGTGCAGCATTAGGTTTTCCATCATTCAGCACGTGGGTATCCCCAATTAGCTGGCCTTCTTGGATTAGTTGATCATACAACAGATTAAGCTCTTCATCAGTAGGATCGTCAAACAGGGGGTTAGTGAGAGTCGGAGGTTCTGACCGTGGTGTGGGAGGTATAAAGACAGATGCATGATTTGGAACAGTAGGGCTTGAATGGCCTGCTGGTTTTATTGGAAATGGATTTCCACAATTGATGGTCTGAGAAGTGACAAACGTAATATTAAAAACAATAATACATTTTGGTGTGGAATTTGGTTATTATGTGAGCTGTTTGTTTTCAGCCTCGATTGAATATAGTTCATGTATATGTGATTATGAATTATATAGTTCATGTAAATGTAACCACACGGTGTGCATTCATGGTAGATAAAGTTAACAAAAGCGAAGGATTTATAAAATGAAGATTGTAAATAAATCATTTAATCAAATGCACGAACACAGAAGTATATTAATAAAAGGTGGGAGATAAACGAAATCAGTTCAACGTACAGACAAATTTCACGAAAAGAAAAAACGAAACGGTTTATTACACAACGTAAACGGGGCAAACCATGAAGGTTTATCATTAAAACAGCACGATACCATAGTAGCTAGTCCTCATCATACAACCTAAACATCCCGTGCCGACTATAAACAGAAACCCAATCACGTTTCTTACGTTTGACCCTAGACATATCCAAAATGTCATCATCTGATGAGCTGTCACTGCTTATGACAATAACATGTCGCTGTAATACAAAACCGTTTATGTTTTAGATGTTAGAAACAGGTACATTTAGGGGCATTTAATGTTATTGTACAAAGTGTTCTATCAATATGAACTTGTTATTAGCAGCATCAATTATTAAAATGCAAAAACTTTCACCCTTTGATGCTCATTATGCGTCTAAAGATGATTATAGTGAATATGGATGCGATAATTGAAATACACAGCAGACTCTATGTTGAAAAGCATATAATTACATCAACTCAATGGTTAAGAAGTTACAGAATTACCTCGACTTCGGTTGCAGGCTGAGATGGATGCATTTGCAAGGATGAAGTGGCAACAGCAGGACCAGCATTGGGAGTGACAGCAACAGCATAACCAGGGGTCGCAGCAGGGACAGCAGGGGGATCATCAGCGGGGTTCACGGGGACAGAAGGTGTTCCGATAACAGTGGAAGGTGAAGAAAGTGGCGAAATGTCATCATTGACAACGGCAGGGGGGTTGTATTTGCAATAGGCACAGGCGAAGGGGGAACGATGGCATTGGAAACGGGCATTGGAGAACCGGGCAATTTGACATCGGGAGAGTGAGAATCTGTATTCGACATTTGCAGTGGAAAGGGGTTAGTATGTGATTATTTGAGGTGGTGTGAAATATGAGTTGAGAGTTTTTTGTTTAGATAACCTTATATAGAGATTTGTGGGGTAGGTGGTCAAAGGGGTGGTATGAATGTTGTATGCAAATCTTATATTTTTTTTCCAAGATTGTGGTGGAAGGAATTATAGAAATACTGTCATATAGTAACTTTACAATTGTTGAGGAAAATCATTGACCTCCATCATCGAATAGTCAAATGGTTAAATAGTCAAACGGTGTAAATGTAAAATCATTGTATTGGTTAAATAGCAAATGGTTAAATAGTCAAATGGTTAAATAGTCAAATGGTTAAATAGTCAAATCTTAAGATTGTGGTGGAAGGAATTATAGAAATACTGTCATATAGTAACTTTACAATTGTTGAGGAAAATCATTGACCTCCATCATCGAATAGTCAAATGGTTAAATAGTCAAACGGTGTAAATTAGGAAAATCATTGTATTGATTGTTTTCTTATACTATAACCTCCATCATCGATCAGGCAAACCATTGCCAACCAATTATTATGTAATTAGGTTAGTCAAATGGTTAAATAGTCAAATGGTGTAAATTAGGAAAACCATTGTATTGATTGTTTTCTTATACTATGACATCCATCATCGATTAGGCAAACCATTGCCAGCCAATTATATTATGTAATTAGGAATAGATTACATTTAGTTAGTTAGTGATAATCATTGTATTGATTATGTATATCCTTTCCTTGTCTCATGGATGTATTCTTGCGTATACATTACAACCTGAACAAAGTTATAGTTTTTATAGTCAATAAATTTAATCATAACACCACATTTTACGCAACAAAGTTAAGTAGAAAATGGAGGTCAATGGTTACATGAGTCAATGTTATGAAGTTGCTAAAATTACTAAAGGTTATTTATAGCTTTTATAATCAATAAATAAGTAAAAAATAACCATTTAGGAAAGAATTCATCCATTTGAGCAATTGTGTCTAAAGTTTGATTTTAAAAAACAGTCGAGAATCACAATTACATAATTGCATGATTTATAAAATGATAACCGGTGATGTTATTGTATTGTAATTGCGAGATGTGTTATATGTCGAATGAACTTTGCTTAATAGACTCTGTAACAAATCATAACCAAATCAACCAATTGTAAAACTTATACATTATGTTTTAGGCGAGCAAATTTGTAGCAATAAAGCAAACAATATAACCTGGACAGAATTCGGTATGTATAACCTGGACAGAAATCGACATGGTATTGGAATTCTATATATAACCTGCTGGCAGAAGTCTAATATCCAAGTATAGCAAACAATAAGCAAACGTAAACACTAAAAATAACCAAACATAGTAATCAATAAGCAAACATAGTTTATTTAAATCCCGACAGGGTATAAAAGACAATCACCAAACAGAAACACTCAAAACAACTATATCAATCATATAAGATGACATATGACTTATGACTTGAGATAGACATGGTCAAGGTGCTCCTTCTGACGACGAATCCTTATGAAAATTGAGTTAAGCTCATTGATACAATCTTCCATTAGCTGGATATCATCATTGATCTGAAAGTATAGCTCGTCAAAAACCCTTGCCCGTCCAGGACGACGATCAGTCCCCTACATTGGTAGATACATATCCAAAAAAGTAAGATCACACATTAATCAATTTAGTCTTACAACATTAAAGTTAGGAAATAAGATGTCTAAACAAGTTGTACAAAACTTATTGATTAAAACCATGATAATGTAGTACGTTAAATATTTATACACTATAATTTGTTGCTGCATTAAATGCTAGAAAGGTACTTACTGACATAAATCTCACATATTGGCAAGAATCGCACTATTGATTGAAAATCATTAAAGCAAAACTTGGGTTGGCATGTTAATAGATGACAGACAACATCATAATGGAATTAGTTAATTTATGTTGAGCATTTTAATAGTGAAAGGGATACATATAAGGCGAAAATTTACCAACAAAGTCTCCTCAGGCGGTGGAGAAGGTGCAACAACCGGGACTGGCGCGGCATTGGGGGCTGCAGATGGCGGGACTGGAGCGGCATTGGGGGCTGCAGATGGCGGGACTGGAGCGACATTGGGGGCTGCAGATGGCGGGACTGGAGCTGCATTGGGGGCTGCAGATTGCGGGACTGGAGCGACATTGGGGAATGCAGATGGTGGTGGAGGGGCTCCGTACGTCCAACGAATTTGAGACTGGTTGTGTGAGCGTCGGAAGCGTCTCCTATTGCGAGACGAAGAAGCATCATTATACGGACCTGTGTTAGCCATTTGAGCAAACAATTAGTAGAGATAGAAAGGTTTTTGTGTGTGAATATATAGAATGAAAGGGGTTTATATAGAGTATTGGCATTGTGAATTTTGTTTTGTGGAAGTTATATTATATATCTCTCCATGATTATCAAAACAAATATATTAATTATTAAAAGTATTTAATTAGGGAAAAATATTTACCAAATATAGATATTTAATTAGAAAAATATTTACCAAATATAGATATTTAATTAGGAAAAATTATTTACCAAATATAGATATGAAAAGATAAACATATACAAAATCATTAACAAAAATAAAAGATTTGACTAATCATAATCTGAATTATTGATTCGTTGAAAACTAATATAGTGGCAAACAGTATATCATTTCATATATATATTTGGTAAAATACATATGAATTGGAAAACTAAAATACATATGAATTGGTAAAGTAACAATAATAATTATAGATTAAACAATTTAATCAGAAATTATTAATAATAATAGAAAGAAAAACCTTTGTTGATGGTGATGAATCCGGCGGCGGTGGTTGGTGGCGATGAATCCGGCGAGAGAGAGAGGGGTTGTGATTTAGTTGTTGATGGTGATGAATTGACAATAAATCCATTAAATAAAAAACCAAACTCTATCAAAAATCTGTAAAAACAAAAACAAAATCAACCCATTATCTATAAACCCTTGTCAATCCGGTGACGCTCGAGAAAGAAAAAAAGAAAATCAACCTTTGGCTGCGGCGAAAGAATTCGGCAATCCATTCCCAAAAAAACCCAACTCTATCACAAATTTGCAAAAAAAATAAAAAAAAATCAAACCATTAAATAAAAAACCCTTGTGATTCCGGTGATGGTCGAGTAAGAAAATAAAAATCAACCTTTTGTTGCGGCGGAAAGAATCCGGTGACAGTGTGATTTAGATCGGTGATGATGATGATGATGAATCCGGTGATGGTCGAGTAAGAAAAAAACAGAATCAACCTTTTGTGGCGGCGGAAAGAATCCGGCGGCGGAAAGAATCCGGCGACAGTGACGATGATGATGAATCCTGCGGCGGTTGTTGGGGGAGATGGATCTGGCGAGAGAGAGGGGGCGCGATAGGGGTTGGGGGAGATGAATCTAATTTAGATCGGCCGACTCTTTTTTTTTTGGGGTTGCTTGTGTGTTTTGTGGGTTTATTTTTGAAAAGGGTATTTTCGGTAGATAGTTGAGGAGGGGTAAAATACAATAGAAAGAAGGAGGGTATTATGGGAATGAAAAATTTTGCTTAATTTCTTAATCCAATATGCTTTATAAGGGTTTATAGATATATGACAAAATTTGTTAACATAATTTTTATAATAATAATCTATTTCTATAATATAATATATATCTGTGATATAACTAAAAGAGGAGGTTGGGGGTACACTTGGCACCCCTAAAATCTCTTTTTAGGTCTAATACATGCTCCTAATTACTCTATAATTTATATTAATGTAACAACCGTGCATTTTGACTTTTGACTATGGGTACGTTTCCTAAGTTTTGTTTAAATCAATATATGATCAAGTGCAATTTGAGGTTCATTTAAGTGCAATGTGTTCATATGGGTCAATTTATTGTACAATTAGAGACTTATGTGCAAGTTGAGACCATTAGTTAGTGCAAATCGACTTTTACTTAAATAACATCTAATTTAAACTAGTAAATGGTATGGATCCTAACCATGGGCTATACCCAAACCCATGACCCACCCAAGGAACCCACCCTATCCTCCCTCATTTCCATCCATCCATTCATTCATAACACTTCCATATTCTCTCCCATCTCACTATACTCACACTCTCAATCTTTCTCTAGATTCTTGGTCATTTATGCTAGTTCAACTAGATTAATAACAAAATCATCATCCCTATTACCATTCTAACATCATATCAAAGATTTCAAGTCTCAAAGTGCAAGAAAAAGCTTCATCTAGGTCAAATTCGGGTTTGATTCCTTGTGGAAGTTTTGGTAAGTGTTTTCTAGCTCAAATTCGTCATTTCTAGTTATTAAACTTGTATTTCACCTAAATCTAAGCACTCTTGGTCCTTATAGCTTCAAAATCCGAAATTAGGGTTTCTAGTTATCTAAATTAGGTCAAAATGTGATTTGGGTCAAAAGTCATGTTTTGGAATGGGACTTTTGAGTGGGTTATGTTCAAATGAGTTTGTTATGTCCAGAAACGGGCCAAGGAACTCTTCAAAACGATTTATAAGTCGAAAACTAGGTTTTGGGTCAATTTTGGTTCAAATGGGTCAAGATCGAATTTTAGTAAGAAAATGTGTTTGAGATTGATTTTTGATGATAAAACTTGCTTAGTTATGTTCAATTATGTTTAACTATGTTTGAAAATGAGTCTTGGAGTTGTGCAAGTCGATTTCATGGCGTAAATGTTGAGATTTTGGGGGTTTTGTTCGTGGTTCCTGCATAACCTGCAGGTGCTGGCTGCAGTCTGTGGTCACTGCGGCGCAGTGGGCATGGTCCTTGCTCACTGCGACGCAGTGCATTGTTTCGGCCTTCTGGTCCAGTTTAGCCACTGCGGCGCAGTGGGCATGGTCCTTGCTCACTGCGACGCAGTGCATTGTTTCGGCCTTCTGGTCCAGTTTAGCCACTGCGGCGCAGTGGGCATGGTCCTTGCTCACTGCGACGCAGTGCATTGTTTCGGCCTTCTGGTCCAGTTTAGCCACTGCGGCGCAGTGGGCATGGTCCTTGCTCACTGCGACGCAGTGCATTGTTTCGGCCTTCTGGTCCAGTTTAGCCACTGCGGCGCAGTGAGCATGGTCCTGCTCACTGCGACGCAGTGGATAATTACTGTGATTAAATGAGCATCGATTTTCAAATGTTAATAACTTTTAAACCGTAACTCCCGACGAGTCGTTACTTGTCTCTTAAGTTATCGTACTCAGTGCTAATATGCGTTCAAGTCCCGGGTTAAATTCTAAAGTTCAAAAATGCTAAATGAGGACGTGATTCTATATATATATATTGATATGTACATGTACATTATGATAGGTTGTGATCGTTTGGCAATTAATTGACGTTCTAGATCACTTTAAATTCGGTAAATCAAGGCAAAGGTGAGTTTTCGTAGCCTCCCCTACTCTTTTAAGAGTCGGGCTGAAAAGTGTACTTCGTGCATGATGATATTTGGGACGTATATGTTGTGTGACATTTTTGTTGATGTGCAATTATGTGATTTGTTATATGGTGACTATATTGTGTATATTGAATTGTTTTAGGCTAGTTGTGTATATATGGAGGACGGTAATGCCTTTGAAAGGTTGGAGATGTGGTGGGAAGGCTGCGGGTGACCCTATATATAAGCATCAAAGGCCTTTCAAAAGTAGTATCGTACAAAGTATATGCATATGATGTTTGGTTATGTGTGGACATTGATGGTCATGGATGAGTACATTTACGTGCAATTAGTACAATGAGTACATTTACGTGCAATTGAGTTCAATGAGTACATTTACGTGCAATTAGTACAATGAGTACATTTACGTGCAATTAGTACAATGAGTACATTTACGTGCAATTAGTACAATGAGTACATTTACGTGCAATTAGTACAATGAGTACATTTACGTGCAATTAGTACAATGAGTACATTTACGTGCAATTAGTACAATGAGTACATTTACGTGCAATTAGTACAATGAGTACATTTACGTGCAATTAGTACAATGAGTACATTTACGTGCAATTAGTACAATGAGTACATTTACGTGCAATTAGTACAATGAGTACATTTACGTGCAATTAGTACAATGAGTACATTTACGTGCAATTAGTACAATGAGTACATTTACGTGCAATTAGTACAATGAGTACATTTACGTGCAATTAGTACAATGAGTACATTTACGTGCAATTAGTACAATGAGTACATTTACGTGCAATTAGTACAATGAGTACATTTACGTGCAATTAGTACAATGAGTACATTTACGTGCAATTAGTACAATGAGTACATTTACGTGCAATTAGTACAATGAGTACATTTACGTGCAATTAGTACAATGAGTACATTTACGTGCAATTAGTACAATGAGTACATTTACGTGCAATTAGTACAATGAGTACATTTACGTGCAATTAGTACAATGAGTACATTTACGTGCAATTAGTACAATGAGTACATTTACGTGCAATTAGTACAATGAGTACATTTACGTGCAATTAGTACAATGAGTACATTTACGTGCAATTAGTACAATGAGTACATTTACGTGCAATTAGTACAATGAGTACATTTACGTGCAATTAGTACAATGAGTACATTTACGTGCAATTAGTACAATGAGTACATTTACGTGCAATTAGTACAATGAGTACATTTACGTGCAATTAGTACAATGAGTACATTTACGTGCAATTAGTACAATGAGTACATTTACGTGCAATTAGTACAATGAGTACATTTACGTGCAATTAGTACAATGAGTACATTTACGTGCAATTAGTACAATGAGTACATTTACGTGCAATTAGTACAATGAGTACATTTACGTGCAATTAGTACAATGAGTACATTTACGTGCAATTAGTACAATGAGTACATTTACGTGCAATTAGTACAATGAGTACATTTACGTGCAATTAGTACAATGAGTACATTTACGTGCAATTAGTACAATGAGTACATTTACGTGCAATTAGTACAATGAGTACATTTACGTGCAATTAGTACAATGAGTACATTTACGTGCAATTAGTACAATGAGTACATTTACGTGCAATTAGTACAATGAGTACATTTACGTGCAATTAGTACAATGAGTACATTTACGTGCAATTAGTACAATGAGTACATTTACGTGCAATTAGTACAATGAGTACATTTACGTGCAATTAGTACAATGAGTACATTTACGTGCAATTAGTACAATGAGTACATTTACGTGCAATTAGTACAATGAGTACATTTACGTGCAATTAGTACAATGAGTACATTTACGTGCAATTAGTACAATGAGTACATTTACGTGCAATTAGTACAATGAGTACATTTACGTGCAATTAGTACAATGAGTACATTTACGTGCAATTAGTACAATGAGTACATTTACGTGCAATTAGTACAATGAGTACATTTACGTGCAATTAGTACAATGAGTACATTTACGTGCAATTAGTACAATGAGTACATTTACGTGCAATTAGTACAATGAGTACATTTACGTGCAATTAGTACAATGAGTACATTTACGTGCAATTAGTACAATGAGTACATTTACGTGCAATTAGTACAATGAGTACATTTACGTGCAATTAGTACAATGAGTACATTTACGTGCAATTAGTACAATGAGTACATTTACGTGCAATTAGTACAATGAGTACATTTACGTGCAATTAGTACAATGAGTACATTTACGTGCAATTAGTACAATGAGTACATTTACGTGCAATTAGTACAATGAGTACATTTACGTGCAATTAGTACAATGAGTACATTTACGTGCAATTAGTACAATGAGTACATTTACGTGCAATTAGTACAATGAGTACATTTACGTGCAATTAGTACAATGAGTACATTTACGTGCAATTAGTACAATGAGTACATTTACGTGCAATTAGTACAATGAGTACATTTACGTGCAATTAGTACAATGAGTACATTTACGTGCAATTAGTACAATGAGTACATTTACGTGCAATTAGTACAATGAGTACATTTACGTGCAATTAGTACAATGAGTACATTTACGTGCAATTAGTACAATGAGTACATTTACGTGCAATTAGTACAATGAGTACATTTACGTGCAATTAGTACAATGAGTACATTTACGTGCAATTAGTACAATGAGTACATTTACGTGCAATTAGTACAATGAGTACATTTACGTGCAATTAGTACAATGAGTACATTTACGTGCAATTAGTACAATGAGTACATTTACGTGCAATTAGTACAATGAGTACATTTACGTGCAATTAGTACAATGAGTACATTTACGTGCAATTAGTACAATGAGTACATTTACGTGCAATTAGTACAATGAGTACATTTACGTGCAATTAGTACAATGAGTACATTTACGTGCAATTAGTACAATGAGTACATTTACGTGCAATTAGTACAATGAGTACATTTACGTGCAATTAGTACAATGAGTACATTTACGTGCAATTAGTACAATGAGTACATTTACGTGCAATTGAGTACAATGAGTACATTTACGTGACCACATCAGTCGCCACTGCCACCCATGACTACCGTACTGCAGTGGCGGATCCAGAAAAATATAACAGGGTATGAAAAATATAATACTTCGTAATTTATAAGAAATTAAAATTTTTGTTCGGACTTTGTTCGGGTTTTTTGGTTCGATAAAATACCTTAGTCCAGGGCCGTCCCTAAAGAAATTTGGGCCTAGGACGAGCCGAAAGAAAAATGCCCTAGGCTAGGAGCAAAAATATGAAAACAATCCTATTTGTTATCTATTTATCATAGGACAAGTGATTGAAAATAAACTTATTCGTGTTATGGGCCCATATCATTATCAAAGACATATACTTGAATGTCAAGTACAAGATCACAAGTATGTTTATATTTTAATTCTTAATTATCTTTCATAATAATATCATATTGTAAATATATACTATAACTAAAAGAGGAGGTTGGGGTACATTTGGCACCTCTTAAAGCTCTTTTTAAGCTTAAAGATCTTTCCTAATTACTCTAGAGCTCTTTTTTTCTAGATTTTTTTATTTTTTATTTGCTAATTAAATAGATAATTATATTTAAAACTCTATCATAAATCTTTTTCTATCAAAACAAATCTTTTTAGATTTTAAAGATATATAATATTCTTAAAACTCTCCCAATAAATTATTATATATACAAGCTAAATTTTTATTAATTATCCTCATTCATATTATTCTTCTCCTTCCTATCTTTAATAAACAAATCAAGTTAAGTAAATTTCTCAACAAAAGAAACATACGGTTTTTTTATATCACTTTAATTTTATTTTTGGTATTTTGTTCGTGTTTGTTTATTATTTGATATTTGTTATGTTATTGTTATTTATTATTTTGATATTTACCTTTGATATATATATTTTGAGACTATCCGTCCATCGGACGAATTTGAAGACTAGTTACAGAATATAATTAAAAGAACACTTGTTGTTTTAGTATAGCGCCATGTGTCGATTAAAAAAGGTTACAATCCTGTTTTAGTTTATTGGTAGATACCTTTCACCCTACGTTATCATTGTGTGTTTATTTTGAATTTAATCTGTACAAAATAAAATAATTAGTGGTGAACTGGTGATTATACGGCAGCTGGGTTGGGCTGGGCTCCAATGGCATTTGGACCTTAAAACACTTAGAATACACAAAAGTGTATACTCACCCAAACCAAGCTAATGCATTGATTATTTTGGTGAAAAATTGGACGTTATAAATAGGACGACTCGTAAAAGGTATACAAAATACAAACATTGTGAATGTATTTTCTAAATTTGATCTAACTTTATATGTAAAGTTGGAACTTTAACCATTTAAATAAATACAATAATCAAGATTAAAATTTGATGTTTAAATCTTGATCATTGGATTTAAATTAAAATATGATACATACTTATACGATCGGCCTTAACACTCATACATACTTAAAACAGCCCACCAACCATAATAACAGTTATTTAACAACGTATACTCAAAATATTGATTACATTTACATCAATAGCACTACTTGTTGTCACCACCATCAGTCGCCACTGCCACCCATGACTACCGTACTGCAGTGGCGGATCCAGAAAAATATAACAGGGTATGAAAAATATAATATTTCGTAATTTATAAGAAATTAAAATTTTTGTTCGGACTTTGTAGGGTTTTTTGGTTCGATAAAATACCTTAGTCCAGGGCCGTCCCTAAAGAAATTTGGGCCTAGGACGAGCCGAAAGAAAAAGGCCCTAGGCTAGGAGCGAAAATAAACTTTTTGAGTTCTTTTTGAATCGAAGGGGCGATCATTTTGTGGTTTTAGGAGCTCGTTTTAACACCTCTCTAACTGTTTTCTTGAGTCTTTGTTTTTTTGTTGGCATTCACAAACCAATCCAATGTTCCACTTTTCTTTTTTCTTGTTAAACCACTTTCATTTTTATCCATTCTTTGTTAAAATCCAAGATACGATGTCAAACACTCAAACAAAATTAACCAAAAAAGCTACAAGTTCATTAGTTAATGTTTCCATCTTTATATTATTCGCAAACTCCAATTGTCACCAAATTACTAAATTATTATATCATAAAATCCCCAATGGATACAAATCAAGCACATGAATAAAAATATACATGTAAATATGTCACAATTGTTAGCTCCATGTCTCCACTAATAATAAAAACCCCCGATATTTATAATAAATTTATAAACCATATGAAACTTATACAATACAAAACCAAACAATGAATACGTTTATCAACGAAGGACCATTTGAAAGAATTGGAAAACAGAGGGTGGTTGCAAAGGCGGTTGCAAGAGACAGTGGAGGAAGAGAAGCAATTAGAAAGAGAACAAACAAGAGGAAATTCCCCAAAATCGCCAGATGATGATTGAGGGTTAGGGTGTTTCAATGACTATTCAATTATAAAAGAAAAGTGTGATTAGCACGTGTCTCTCAATTTGTAGTTTCATAGCCTTCTTTTTCTAAATTTGGTCAGACACAAATATAAGGATATGCACCTTTTATTTTTAGGATATGCACTTACACTATCATTATTATAATTTTTTTTTTCATTCAAAACTTAGCACTAGTTTTTTTAATCAATGGGTATGCAAATGCATACCCTTGTCTCAACGTGCGTGCGCCACTACCGTATTGCCACCACCGATGCCGCATTATACGGGTAACGTGTTATTTTTCTATAAAATCTATCCTATTTTCATTTCATGGTAAACTAAACGTTCCGTTACCTTCTAGAAATGGGAACTATTAAAATACCCCCCTATGATTGTAATAAATCAAGTAAAAGGTCAGTTTGCTACTTGGCCTAGTTGACGGTGTAGTACATTCCAGATAGAAACCAATTGTTTATTTACTCCTCCCAAGTCCCACCAAGCTTTTTCATTACTTTTGTTTTTATTTTTTATTCATAATTTCAAGATGTCTATTTTTATTTATTTCGTTAACAGAAAATCAAAAGGCATGATGGAATAACTTGGCTTATTTACAACTCTAGAAATCGACCCAATTTTGTTAACCCGGCTCATTTTCACGTGTATTAGAAAAAAAACATTTCAACTTGTTACTTGATAATGTTACTATAAAATCAACATTGTAACACAATATTATTATTTTTTAAGAACTTTAATACAATGTAGTAAAGATAATTAATCTCTACTTATAAATTAGAAGATATCAATAAATTGAACAAACTTACTACTTTGTTTAATTGACAACCTCTATGTTTGTTTTAAATTACTCGTACCATATAACATTTCATGTATTTGAATCCGAGATGAGTCAACTCACGTACTCTACCTTAACATACAAGCCTTTAGACTAATGATGGTAATAATTATATGTTAATGAAACTCTAAATACATGTCATGTGGATAAGGATTAGCGATTATTATATCATTAAAACATCCTAGGGTTGTCATGACATTTTCAGCTACCAAAACAAAGAAATTAAAAGCATATAAATAAAGCCAATATAATTTCTTGTCGCCAAAGGCACGATACAATGAAGGTTCATTGTATAACTGTCACGCATTGACCTCTGTACTATATATATACGCCCCTTCTTCACATTTCACATCTCAAATATTTATAAATATTTACCAACATCCAAAAAATTATTATACTTTTAAACAATGTGTGGTGGTGCTATTCTCGCTGATCTCATCCCTCGTTCTCGCCATCCGTCGAACTCCACCAGTGTTTGGGCCAACTCTACCGTATATCCATCATATAAGTCCACCAGCCCATTTGAATCTGAATTTTCCCACTTTGCCAATAATGAAACTACTCGTGTTCATAAACGACCTCCTTCATCTTCGGGTATCATTTTTCATTTTCTATGTTATTTACTTAGAGTTGATTATTTATTTCATCACATGAGGATGTGAGGCAGTATCATTTTCCCATTTATAATTGATAACCGACCCATTGTCAGCCTCCACCCACATGCATTTATATAAGCACGTTTTGTATGTCATTGTTGTGTATATATATGTAATATAAATATATAATACTCCCTCCGTCCTATTAAACATGTCTTATTTTGAATTTTCAAAGTCTTATTTTATAAACTTAAAAAAAAAACAGGGGATGAGGTGTGTGAAAAAGACAGGAGGAGCAGTAGTAAAAAAAGGAGGCAGAGGAAGAATCTATACAGGGGAATAAGGCAACGTCCATGGGGAAAATGGGCGGCTGAGATTCGTGATCCGAGGAAAGGTGTGAGGGTTTGGTTGGGTACATTCAACACAGCCGAAGAAGCCGCTAGAGCTTACGATAAAGAAGCTCTAAATATACGAGGAACAAAAGCCAAGGTTAACTTCCCTAATGAAATTCAATCCACCAATCATGACAATAATATTCTTGATCATCATTTGTTGAACAACAGTTTCGGGTTTGCTTGTCATGATAATAATAATGCTACTCAAGCCATTGATGCGGGTTCGGTTTCGGGTCATGAGACGAAAGTTGAGGAGGAGGAGGTGAATGATGAGATACAGACGCTCTCTGAGGAGCTGATAGCTTATGAATCTTATATGAAATTTTATGAGATTCCGTATCTTCAAGGCCAGGCCGCAGTGGAGGCTGCGCCGAATGTTGTTGACGCTAGTGGTGCTGGTGGTAGTTTGATGCAGCTTTGGAATTTCGACGATGGTGTTTTGTAAACATAATAGATTAGGGTTTACTACTGCTTTTTAGTTTAATTAATAATTAATTTTGAAATACTTTATTTTAGGTATTTAATTTATGTCCGTTTTTATAATTATCGAAACAAAATTGTAATATTTGATGGTATAAATAAATAAACATCTTTTTATGTCGAAAACACAAGCTGATCTCTTTCTAGCATGATTTTTAAAGTATTAGTAACGGAATAATTTTGTGCTATTGAGGTTATTTGAGGCATATAAAACTTTAAATGTTACACCAAAGCATTATTCTTCCACCAATTTTTATTTTTTTTCGTCGTTGTGTCACATTAACACATTTGTATTGACATGCATAATATATCTTGACTCTCTTCGTCATTTTTAAAGAAATTTAGTCTTAATTAGTCAGCGATGTTTTATAATCTTAATTACTCTCTCGTTATTATATACAGTAATTAGAATATTGACTTGTACAAAGTTAGAAAAATTCATATGAAACTTGATCATGACAAACGCCGTGCAAACTGCAAAGCAAAGCATTCAACGATGACACTCATTTGATTACACTCATTTGTTTGACTCGTACCATTAGATTTGTTTATGTCAAAGTCAAAGTGTGGATCAAGAAAAATATAGGCAAAATGTTTAAAATTTAGATATTAACGAATTATTTGATTTATGGTTAAATTTTAGTTTCATCTATTTTTCTAAAATATATTTATCTTCATCATGGTTAGTACTTAGTAGTAAGTTGGTAAACGATCACTTTCGGACGTATATGTAGTTCAATATATTTGTATCTTCCGTCCGACAAGAATATTCACGAAAACCTCATTACGTTAATTAAAAAGTCGTTGAGATGGCGGTCAAATATTCCACTTTTTCGTTATTCAATGTTTGGATTTATAAAATGACAATTTAATACTTCCATGGTTAGCATAATATAAAGCAGCAAGTTGCATATAATTAATTATAATGGCGTTTTTGTTTTGCCTTTCAAAAGTACATGGTTTTGAAGAGAAACCACCAACAATATTCTTGTTGATTTAGACACAAAGGAAAGAAAAAGAATGGAGAAGAAGCGGAGATACACGTAACTATCTATACCCCTTATAATACAAACATGAGTTCTTAATTCAACAATTTTTTCTATCCAAATTATCTCTGTACACAAACAAAACCCTACATGCACCTCATTTCCCCTTTCTTATCATCTGCCCACACTGAACACACATACAAACACACATATCTTACCATAACCACACACCGTCATCATTCACCGCAGTCCATTACCACCGCAACCATAAATCCCCAAAACCATCACCGTTTAGCCGCAGCAACGCGCGGACATCCATTTAGTATAAGACAAAGTAAACAAAGAAAAATCGTATATTTCTTAAAATATCTTTTTAATTAACAAATCATAAGTGTAATTTGTTTATTCTCTTTACTAATTTTGCAATAAAAAGTTATAACTGTATACAAATTTTGAAAATTCATTAGACAACTAATTTTATTGAAATAAAATAACATTATGATGCAGACCAGTATAAATGAAAAAATTATATTAGTAGAGCAGTAATTGATCTCTACATTTTATACAAGTTTTTAGAGATAAGTTATATAAAAAAATCCATTAAAATAAAATGGTGTGGTATATACTATTTTTACAAACGACGCTTATCTTAACTATTAAGAGAAAATTAGTATATATATATACATTTATTAAAGGCGCCTTATGAACAGTAAAGCAAGCAGGCTGCTTGCTGCGCAGCCTGCTAGTTTTTTTTTCTTTTTTAAATTCGTTTTTTAATTATCATGACTAACAGGTCGCTGCATATCTAGATTTAAGCGTGCATACTTGATTTTTTTTGTCATGCTTTTATCTAACGTTGATTCTTTTTTATTTTTTATTCATTTGGTAGTATATTCATTGGTAATCTTTTTTATACAGAGTGTTTTACATAAAAAAATAAAATAATATTGTTATCCTCAGTCAACGTTCACTTAATCCACGACTAATAACCATATCTACCTATAAGACTGCCTGTTTGATTTATTTATTTTTTTACTTTTTTTCTTTTTTGTTAATACTTTTCCTTAACGTTCACCTTTCATTTATTCTTTATTCATTGATTAGTATATTAATTAATTTTTACGGAATTTTTTAAGGGTTCTTCTAAATTAAAAACAACTGATATTTGCATGACCAATGACCCGGTAATCACATAACTCTATGATGTAGTATTATTTTTAAATAGTCTTTTGAACCACTTTTTATTCTCCGTGTTGTAATTTTTTAATTTTATGATACGTTTTTGTAATGTACGTTTATCTTTACGCATATATCACCGAACTTATACACATTGCAAGTTTTACGTATCGTTATGTTTCCCGGGGCAACGCCCGGGTTAAAAACTAGTTAAATAGAAATTCAGAACTATTTTGTGAGTATATTTTGGAAACAAAAGTATGTTTACTATGGGTAGATGAGAAGGCGGCGCCCATGGTTTTGGCCTTTGAGGTGTCTTCGTTAATTACTTTCGCTCTGGTCCTGCACTCATGCTCATGTGCCGTCGTACTTAAAGAAAAAAATTAAAAATAACTCATAAGAACTTCTCTTATCATGTACAAGTGAATTGAGTTCAGTGTTTTAAAATAGTTTGGTCACGTATACTTTGGTTGATATCTTTATCTTAATCTTAATCTTATATATACTAAAAGACAACTGACCTAACCTTAATTGACCAATCACAGCTCTCAATTTCACAAAATTAATTAAATCAACACATGTTTAAATTAATTTACACTTTTTGGTTTTTCTATCACCAATTTACACTTTAACCCAATTTAAAAATTATTAATTTACACTTTTTGGTTTTCCATCACCAATTTACACTTTAACCCAATTTAAAAGGTATTAATTTACACTTTTTGGTTTTCCATCACCAATTTACACTTTAACCCAATTTAAAAATTATTAATTTACACTTTTTGGTTTTCCATCACCAATTTACACTTTAACCCAATTTAAAAGGTATTGATTTACACTTTTTGGTTTTCCATCACCAATTTACACTTTAACCCAATTTAAAAATTATTAATTTACACTTTTTGGTTTTCCATCACCAATTTACACTTTAACCCAATTTAAAAATTATTAATTTACACTTTTTGGTTTTTCATCACCAATTTACACTTTAACCCAATTTAAAAATAATTAATACTTTATTGCATAATGTCTATTTAATAACAAAATATAGCTAAAAGTTAGAGAGGTTACAACATTTGGATTAATACGAATTAAAACTAATCTTCTTTCGTATATGCAGTAACGATTGTCTACATAAATACAATAAGGTATAAACTCTCAACGTCTTATCTAATTGTAATCAAACTAATTGTAATATCGTTGTTATTAGTAATTGTAATCGGACTATAATTAGGATAATCATTATTGTTATTAGGAATTGGAATCAAACTATATTTAAGATACATATTCTTCTTATATAAACCGAACCCTACAAATAAAATCACAACACACGAAATTATTGAAAACCCACGAACCAACTGCTACTTTTATAGTTCTTAAGAATCATGGCTAACGAAAATAAAATTATTTTTTTGCAAGACATCAATGAGAACTCGGTCAGTTGTGTAATCAAGGTTAAGATATTGCTTCTCTGAAGAGTTTGTATAAAAGAAACCCTGCTACACCATCCAACCTTTATATGATTTAGCATTCAGTATTTACATTTGAATATCTTAATTCGTTTTTAAGTACATTTTTACATTTTAACATATAAGTATTTTTTTGTTCCATATACTATTTCTTATATTAATGATATTTTAAAACCCGTGTATTTGATACGGGTCTAAAATATAGTATTTGAGCAAATTGAAAATACTACTAGGAAAAAGTTATTATTATTATTTTTTTTAACAACAAAACTTACTCCTAATCTAACATATACCAAATACAATAACCTACTTTTTTTGTTGTTTAGGATTGAACCTAAAAAACATTAAACCAAAAATCATAAATCAAGTCTATTAACATTGAAGAAGGCCTTAATATGTTACTTGGTAATATTTGAAATTGAAAGACATTTATAAGAAAATCAAGTCTACTACTAACTAAGCGATCACAAAAGTGGTTTAGAAAGTCATCAAACTAAAAGGGGAAATTACTTAAATGATCTAATTTTATGATGTATATCATATTATAGACACCTACAAGTTTTTTGGTAGTGCAATACAAATGTTAGATCCTATGATTACACTTTGCATGATTTGATTGGGTAATTTTGCTTCTTATTTAAAAAAGTTAAGTGGTAAGAATTTATTGATCAAATTGGTAAATTATTTTGTAGGTGTCTAAAATAAGATATATACCTTAGAATTAGACCATTTATGTAAATTTTCCAAATTAAAAACAGGCCGATGAAGGTTAGATTAATTGGTTGGAGTCATCCCGATCGTTTTACCATAGGTCATGAGTTCGACTATCCAGAGTGATGCCTCTTGGGTTTTTTTTCTTTGAATAATTTAAACAGTTCATAGTATATATCTCATTTTTTTATAACACGTGCATGATCTCACCATTATCTTGTATGGTGGCCTATTATCTAAAAAAAATTACTCCATAAGCAAGTAAAAATGCGTCAGACGTTTGGGTTCGTGAGAAAGTAAAAGTAGTAGGCCATTATATTATGCTATCGTTAAATGCCCAGCCCAGCCCAACCCAAGGTGCAAACCCTAAAGGCCTAAAGAGAAGGGATTGTAATGTAGATAACGATATATCTTTTCATCATTTGGCCACAAACAAACCCTAAAAGTTCATTCCTTTTGCAGCCAGTGAGTAAGTAGCGATGGTGTCGCTGAAGCTACAGAAGAGGCTATCAGCCAGTGTTCTCAAGTGTGGTCAAGGCAAGGTCTGGCTCGATCCAAATGAAACCAATGAAATCTCCATGGCCAACTCTCGTATGTTTCCACTTTTTCTCCTATTCCTTCATATATCATCATCATATATATATATATGCCTATATATACATACTGTTTGATTGATTAATGATTATGGTTGTTTTATTTAATTTTTGTGTTAATACTATTGTTTATCAGGGTTTATATATATATATATATATATATATATATATATATATATATATATTTAGAGCTTAAGTTTTGTAGACAATTTGGAACTAATATATATATATACTCGGTTAATTAATGATAGTTTGATAATATTTCTGCTATATATATACATGGATTCTGTTTGTTGTTAATAAAGTTATCTAATTTTTATGATTGTCAGTTTTTGTATAAAATTTATGATTGTTATAAAACTGAAATCAATAATCATGCTGATGAAAATTTTCAGCTGCTTATAATATGTTTGTGTGTGTGTATGTGTTTTGTTGGATAACTGCAGGCCAGAACATTAGGAAGTTGGTTAAGGATGGATTCATCATCAGGAAGCCGACCAAGATTCACTCTCGATCCCGTGCTCGTAGAATGAATGAGGCCAAGAGGAAGGGCCGTCACTCCGGATACGGTATGAAAATTAGACTGATTATGTTTTTTTTATGTATTTGTGTCTTACTGTCTTATATATTCGACTGTGTCTGATTAGGTAAACGTAAGGGTACCCGGGAGGCAAGGTTGCCAACAAAGATCTTGTGGATGAGGAGGATGAGGGTACTTAGGCGATTGCTTCGCAAGTACCGTGAGTCTAAGAAGATTGACAAGCACATGTATCACGACATGTACATGAAGGTCAAGGGTAATGTCTTTAAGAATAAGCGTGTGTTGATGGAAAGCATCCATAAGTCCAAGGCTGAGAAGGCTAGAGAGAAGACTTTGTCTGACCAGTTTGAAGCTAAGAGAGCTAAGAACAAGGCTAGCAGGGAAAGGAAGCTAGCTCGTAGGGAGGAGCGTCTAGCTAAGGTATTCTAGCGTAGCCTACTTTCTTTAGTAATGAATAGTTGATATTATGTGGATATTGGAAAATTAACTCATGTATACAGTCATACAGATGGGTTGTTTTGAGTTATTGTGTTTCTTATACGGGTCAAATGGGTTAAGCTAATGAATTAACTCCAAAGGGAATAGGCCAACTAAGATAGATTGTGTCTTGAATTTAGAATTATGTTGAAGTATCTGAAACCTTGTATAATGGACAATATACGCCGTGCTATAAAATCGTTTGTGTGCCTAGGTCCAACTTGAACCATTTTGATTCTAACATGTCGATTTCTTCACAATATGTCATTCGTTACATAATCATAAACAATTATTTTGAATCCTATCATTAAATTGTTTTCTTAAACATCTGGACCAACCTGATGAAGTATATTTTTATATTATGAAGTCCCAATTTTCTTGATATTAATGTTATTTTATCGTATGCAGGGACCACAAGAGAAAGTACCCGCACCAGCCGCTGCTCCACCAGCACAACCTGCACAGTGAGTGTTGATTAAACATCTGCATCCTAAATTTATTTGATATTGTTGTTTGATTTGTAGGTTATCATTATTTTTATTTGTTTCAGGACATCAAAGAAGTCAAAGAAATGAGATCTACATGGAAATGTCAGAGATTAAGAAAGTTGATAGTGTTATGGATCTTGAAGTTTTGTTCTTTGACCTGTTGCTCTGTTTCGTTTTATTTGTAAACGGTTTTATTAATGGGATTAAACATCATGACATGAAGTTTTTATTCATAGTTTGTTGGTTGCTTGTGTTTCTACTCGTATCTGTGTCTGGCAATGCGGCAATGCCTTTGTTAATCAGCTTACCCTTTTTTTGTCACCCAGTTTTTTAGTAACTATACATGCAAATGTTTTGTCTCAGTTACTTTAGTGTGTTCATAATAATCACATAAGGACCATATATTACCTTTGTCGACCATATTGATGTTTAGTTATTTATCTGTCTATTTTACCTTTTTCCATCCAAATCCCAAAGCATAACACTGTTCAAGAAGTGATGCAACACTGAAGTCCTGGTGTGGTTGGAATGGTTTGTGCCAGAAGTTTTTACTTTTCTGAGCACTTGTAAATTGTAATCATGCTTTAGGTGTGACAAAAATGGATTGAGATCCTCTAAAGTTAATTACTCCCTCCAATTTCAAAGTCTTTTTGCTTCAACTTTGACCGTAAATAGTTTTGTTTGTATTATATGATACTTGATGAAAGTTATATCATTGAAAAGTTCGTTTAAAATCAAATTTATTTATATATTTTATATCAAGTGTTATAAATATAAACAAAAATATTCACGGTCAAAGTTGAAACAAAAAGACTTTGAAAGTCAACAGTGGACAACTAAAATGGGACGGAGGGAGTACAACTTTATTGGTAAAGTTAGTGATCCTAACCTTGAATTAAAATCAAGGGTCAAGATTCAAAGATGATTTTTGAATCTTGACCTTTGATTTCAATCTAAAGGTCAAGATGCTTCCAACTTTATCAATAAAGTTAAAAGCAACTTTAGAGGATCTCAATCCGACAAAAATGGTTTTAATCTTCTTTGAAGATGTTTCCTCTTTGCATATGGCAATATGTAAGAATTTAGGTTTAAGTGTTTAACAGAGTAAATGAGTAAAGCTATACGCATGAAGGATGAATCCATGTAGTAAGATGTTTTTCTTGAGGATTTAGGTAGCATATTGATCAGAATGTGTTAGTCGATTAGGCATCTTATGTTGGAGTTATATGCACCTACATCCTATATTCCTATTGCATTCTGCACACATTAGTATGCATACTACATACTCCGCTGGATGCAAGCATGTGTAACAGTTGCTAAATTCTTCGCCGGAGTTCTTGCAGCTAGTTAGACATTTTCTGCTTTCTATGCTTCATTTGATAAATAACCAGAGCACTGTGATTTTAAACAATCATCCTGATAGTTCTTTCGATACCAATGATTTTGGAAACAGTCTCACTAAGGGAATTAAAGTTAATGATGACGTTAAGCCTTTATATTCACAGTTTGACTCGTTACTTGTATAGCCTATACATGTACAGGGCCAGAGGAGCTGGGGACCGGATCTGTTTAGTGCTCTCTTGGTTGTGTTTGAATTCCTTCTCTTAGATGGATGTGTGTTGGTGAAACGTAAAAATTACATAATCCCAAAAAATCTAGAGGTAATTTGTAACACCTGAAAGTCCAAAAACATTATTTTGAACCAATACCTTCAAACTACAAATTAAAAGTTTAAAACTATGATCGTATATATTACTATATTAGACGGGAGAACTCATGGTAGTTAAATCACATTCCTAGTTAAGCTTCAAGAAAGCTATGATACTAGATACTAAATTTCTTTGTATATATAATATATCCACTCAAGATACCATTCTGCATTGCACTTCAATCAAGTAAGATACAATGTAAGATTATGATACAAGAGACTCTTAATGCCTCTATAAATCAACTCACAAATACAATATAATATTCTTATTACCATTAACCTCTCTTGTTTTTTTGGTTACAATGTGTGTATACGTTGACTCTCCTCTTTGTTAGCAACTTTTGAATCAAATGTATGTGCCCTAAAAGCTACATACTCCTATTGTAAAGTGGGAATGAAGCAGCCACTTTGTAGTCCTCTCTCTCAAACTGTCGATGTTGGATAAGTTCACCGCTGCCTTGATGGGGTCTTGCTTTAGGAAACATTTGGGGGACAAGTTGTTGCATGGTGGGGTCGTTCGGATAGTGACCTAATCTAACAAGGAAAGCAACAGTAGTACCCTTGCCCAAACCTCCACTCTCGACCCAAATATGACCTCCCATCAGATTTACAAACCTGAAAATGATGTATAGTTGTTGGAACTTGAAGAAAACAGTGCAGGAAAGGGTATTTTAAAAACAAAATCTCAACTACATATGATGGTTTTTTTAATACCTTTTGCAAATTGCGAGTCCAATACCTGCACCACTAACACTTTGGTTGGAAGCACTGCGTGGCTCTGAAAATTTCGTAAAAATGTGTGGAATGTCTTGTTGTTTAATTCCAGATCCTGAATCCTTAACCTGCATCAATAGATCTTGTGCATGAAATCTTGTGCATGAATAGAGTTTTATGGATAAGAGTAAAACTCTCTTTGGCAAAATCAAATTCTTTGTAGAGGTAATAATTTCAGCCAACTGGGTTGATTCGGGTCATGTTCTAACCCCAATAGGTCAAATAGGCAAAGTTAAAAAAACTTGGCTAAAAATGGAACGGTTCAAGCGAGTAAATGTGTTTGCAAGTTGTCACAGTTAATCGATATTTTCCCACCTCTTAATCTATGCTAACTAGTACTGTAATATATGATTATAATAATTTGCAAACGGGTAATATTCGAGCCGTTCTACCCATGAACAGAACAGTGTTGGCGAGTCAACCATACCAGCCCTTTCCATGTTAACATTTACCCATTTTGACCCATTACATAAACCCACCTGGCCACTCATTTTGCCAATATTTTAACACAAGATAATAGAAGTACCTACGTCAAATAAAATACTGTGACACTCATGGAACAGTTGGTCCAGTAAATCAGATATACTAAGTACTAACCTGCACAAGTAGGTAGAACAGACCATCACTCAATGTAGGGAAAAATTCAGGTGTTTGCCACTCTTGTAAATACTCTGGGCTCAAAACGGATGCCTGAATCGAAACATGCCCTCCTTTGGTGAACTTAACCGCATTGCCAACAACATTTAAGACTATTTGTATAAGTCGTTTTTCATCACCAATAGCAAAAGCAGGTAGGTCCATATCACGATTCAATGCCATGGATGTGTTTTTCACAGATGCAATGGGATTTATCAATTTCATTACCTACAAACAAAAATCAACTATAATGAGCCTATTTGTACATACCATATATGTTCAAACCAAAGAGTTTAAGTTAGAAGGAATGGTTGCAATTTCGACCCATTTACTAATAAATGGGTCGGTATGGGTTATATTTTAAAATCAAAGTTGTAAAAAAACAAAAGCTCAAAAGAAAACAGATCATATAGGTAGAACAGCTCAAAGTCGCCCAATGTGTATTGTTACAGATTATTACTGATATATATAACTATTGTAATCATATTTAAGAGTCGTCATTTGTATGTGAAAATATTCTAGAATAAAGTTATGCAGACTTTAAAGTGAACCAAACCAACCCCACCTGTATAAAATGCAACAAATTTTAACCCTAATTTGTTTTGACTTATTAGTTATTACCCAATCTGCCTGGCCCGTACATTTCGCCACCTCAAGCTACAAGTTACCTCTGTGAACAATCCATGAAGGTCAAATACTTCATTCTCAAGTTCTAGGCTACCATCTTCTAGCCTAGAAAGGTCAAGAACGTCATTTACGAGTGCAGCTAGAAGGTTGCTACTTTTAAGGATGGTCTCTATCATGGCCCTTTGATCTGGATTAAGCTCGGTCTCCAAGAGGAGTGACGAGAGCGCTATAATTGCATGCATCGGAGTTCTCATTTCATGATTCATGACAGCCAGGAAATCGTTACGAGCATGAATAGCCATCTCTGCTTCTTGTCGAGCCACATTCAAAGCGAAATTTTGATCTGTGAGCTGATCGCGAGCTCGCATAGATTCTTCTAGGATTGCAGCATGAGAAAGAGCCACAGCAACCTAAGCAATATGTCACAATAAGTTTAACACTTGAAATAAAAGAAAAATAACCCAAACACAATATCAAAGCAACCCACCTGGTCCGCAACAACGGTAACAAGATCCAATTCATGGTCACACCACTTTCTCACACCATTCAGAGGAAGAATCAAAACCATCACAGCATAACTTTTCGCAGAATGATCAGGCCAATTATCAATTTCGAAGTTGGAGAGATGCAAAAGAGGAACACGGACAGCAACAACTTCAGGCGGAATGTAAGATCCCACAGAGGTTCTAATCCTAGCCAGTGGACAATTAGGCGGAATCGTTATAGCTTTAGCACTATTGAACACCTCAGTAATGACAGGGAGATTTATGGGAACTGTTGACCCAAACGGTATTACATTATGCAACGAATGAGAAAGCTGAAGAATCATACCCTTTCTTGACGGCATCCACAACGCACATTCCTCAAGATCCAAAGTCCTACCGAGCTCAATGAGCGTCGTTTTCAATATAGTGTGCCTATCTAAGGTACTTCTAATTTCATGTGTAAGCATTCTAACATGCCTTCCGGATTCTTCTTGCTTAATAATCAACCCCTTTTCCCTATCAAGATCTTCGGCTCTTTGTTTTAATATCAACTCCCTCGTTTTAACGCTCAATAGATCAGGTATAATATGAACAAGCGTTAAGGCAGTCATACACGACACGAAAGCTGTAGACAGTTTCGCGACAGTCATAACGATAGCAACAGTTTTGGAGTGGGAGGTGAAGGTCCAAAGACTTATAAAGTGGGTGGCGCCACATAGAACAATAAAAGCACCAAACTGCATAAGTACCCATCTATACGGAAAGAATGCCGATTTCTGAACAAAGTATATAAGTTCTAACGGAATCGAGAAATACGCAAACGCAATAAAGAAATCGGATATATACTGATACTTGATTAGAAGCTCATCAGCTGGCCATTGTGTCTCAAAACAATCACAAGGATCCATCCTTTCCTTCTTTAATTAACCTTCAACTAAAAGAAGGAAAAATAAATATATTTTTATTATAAATATGATGATCATTATATCTAGGTAGGTTACAACTAACTTAAAAATGCAAAATATGGATTACAAATCTAACTTAAAATAAGATCACAACAATTTTATATGTGATTAATAATCCCAGATATAGATAGCAATCAGCCATTAATTAACTTTTTCAGTATCATAATAAATAAAAGATTAAAATAAAAAAATCAGATAAAGAAAAAAGAAGTAAAAAGATTTACCTTGAGGCAGCAGAGATTATAAAACTACTCACTACATTTACATTTCTGAGAGTAAAATACGAGGTTAGTTTCCTTGTAACACAATTTTCCGCTTTCTCTGTGTGCGTGTGTATTATTAATTCAATCCAATTGTTGAAATATATGTATATATATAATTGAGTTCTATCCCAATTTAATATTACTACAACTTTGGGTATTTTTGACCAAATAGCAGATTTTGCAAATGTTTTGACATACTTGGTATTGGTACCAACTCCTAATATGAGTAATAATTTTAACATTAATAAAAGACAAATGGTCAATACTAATATAAAAGTTAAAATAGTAGTGATATATATATAATTTTTATTTAACGTTTAAATATCATAAATTGAAAGTAGAAAGTTTTAAAGTTAAATAATTTATATGAACAGATATAATAATATAATATCATCACCAAAAAACATTTTAAACATTTCAAAAAAAATATTATGTTAACAAACAAACTAAAAACAATTATTTTACAAAGTGATGTGGCAAATTAGATCTACCAACTACATTTAAAACTATTTTTTCTTTTTTTATTTCATTGATAGCAAATGACTATGTAGAAATTTGTTTTGTAATTAGTTTATCAACATAACATTGTTGGTATTTTAATATTGTTAAATTTAATTTATATGTATACAAAGTCTAAAATCTAGTAACAAATCTAAATATATCATGGTTAATGACGGAGCTACATGTAGGTCAAGAATGGTCGTGACGATGTTACAATGTCTAAAAAACTTTATATCTGTAATATATTATTATAATGTATTAGTATAATTCAAAGGTAACTGGTCACCAAACATATATTTAAAACTTGTATGTTCATCGCAACTCAATTTAACTTACTGAATTAATTATTGGTCTATTTTATACACTTTTGTTAATATAGTATAAACTGTTCAGTCACTTGAGTGAATTTCTAGTTTCATCACTTATCATGATTATATAATAAAAGTGTGTTTGATTTTGACTAGTTGGGAAATCAAATAAGTATAATATTCTAGAAAGATTGGGCAGAATAAAATATTGAAGGTGCATGCATCTAGCTTCTATTATGGGGGGCAAAAGTGAGGAAAGATGCATTGTATGTTCAGGTGGTCAAATATCAACTCTGGTAAGTTTTGTAACATGAAACTAAAAGCTTAGTATTGTAAATTGCGGTTGATGATTAGTTATTAACTTGAATACATTGCATCTATATCTCATATTAACATTTTACACCGAGAAGTCATTTTTAAAAAGAAAAACAGTTATATTCTACAAAACCAATACTAATTTGGTGTATATATATATATAGGGTAAGGTTCAATTGAGAACCATTCACATATGGACATATATAATAGAGTTAAGTACTTTTTTCGTCCCTGTGGTTTATCGTTTTATCACTTTTCGTTCTCGCCGTTAACTTTTGGCTAAAATCATCCCCGTGGTTTGCATTTCGTCCCTGCCGTTATAACTTTGCCGTTAACCCCCTCACATGCAAGTCACGTGAGGGGCATTTTCGTCTTTTCACCAATTTAAGTGCAAAAATCATCCCTGTGGTTTGTCGTTTTTGCATTTTTCATCCTCGCCATAAGGATGAAAAATGCAAAAACGACAAACCATAAGGATGAATTTTGCACTTAACCATGGGTGAAAAGACATAAATGCCCCACGTGAGGGGTTAACGGATCCAGGGACGAAAAGTAAACCACAGGGATGATTTTAGCCAAAAGTTAACGCCGAGGACGAAAAATGAACAAACGATAAACCACAGGGACGAAAAAAGTACTTAACTCTTATAATATTAAGTATAATTTGATCTGTTCATATGTGAATGAATATGTTCACATATACCTATCACATATGAACATCAAGTTATAATATAGTGGTTCTCATGGTTCTTCCAATTTAAATGGTTCTCACATGAACCTTTACCTATATATATATATATAAATTAGCTTAGGTTCAAACCTCCCTAGAGATCAAAATCAATCACATAGATATCATAGTTATAGATCATATACCCTCCGTAGTTAACCTGAACAAAAATAAATAACATCGATCTACCCATTTAGTTATCTTTTGCAAGAACGCTAACAAAAACTGTCTGAAATTTCTTTGTACAACTATGTGTTATTTTTCGCTAGGCACATGTTCTTTTCGTTTCCAAAGTTAAAGCATGTATAACGTCAAGAATATTATACGAAAATGTGACTTGAATAATTTAAAAACCAAATCCGTCGGGCTACAAAATTACATTAGAATGCAATCTTTATGAAGATTGGTAATTAAATAAATCCATTAGCATAATAAATGACTTGGATCGAAATGAAATATACTTTATGCCTAAATAGTTACATACAAACTAGTGTAAACATATACAAGACGTGAGCTGTATGTTTTTCATTATTCTGAAAAATTGAAACTGGATACCATTCAAGCGATTTGCAATAAGAAGTTAAAAAAAAAACGCTCATGGCACAAAAATGTTGGTGACATGTAGTTTCTGCAACTTCACTTACAAATTCGGTGAAACTATAATCACTCGGAAAAATAGAGTATTTAAATGAACATGTGTAATATGGTAGCCCAGTGATCTTTTATTTCCTATCTCAACTTAAAATAAAATGGCTTCAACTGCATAAAACATGCAAGCATATTGAACACATTCAAGCCACTCATCAATCAGAGGGACCAATCATCTTTTCTGGCACTACAAGTTGATCGAATTCTTCGCTAGTAAGCACTCCTAATTGCAGAGCAGCTTCCTGCACCAGTTCAAAATGTAACCAAGTATTATCACTTCCTCATACACTATTCAGGGAATTGAGAGATGTACATTTACTAAAAGATTATCCATATGCCAAACAATCTACCGTTTCTATATTTTTAGAGAAAGAGTGTAGGTATTAGGAGAACTAACATGAAGTAACTCGATGATGGATTTTAATACTCTACCATATACATATACAAAAAAACTAGAAATATACAGCACCTTGAGTGTAGATCCCTGCTTGTGGGCGGTCTTGGCAACCGCTGCAGCATTGTCATAGCCAATTTTCTGTAGTCAAAAATTCCAAATGACAATTAATACCATTCGGTTGCTACTTAGCAACGATGTATATGTATCAGCCATGGAATTATAAATTTGAACAAAAGCTTACAGGATTCAAAGATGTGACGAGCATAAGTGACTGCAAATATCAAAGAGGATAATAACATTGTAAATATTCAAATTGCACTTGAAAACTAAAGAACAGTTAATACGATATTCCTATAGAAACTTAGCGTACCTCATGTAATAACTTTGAAATCCTCTCTCTATTAGCTTGAATGCCACTCACACAGTTCTTTTCAAAAGAAGCAGATGCATCGGCTAGAAGTCTTATTGACTGCAAACAATGTCAACACCACTCAGGTTATATAATAAAAGGGAAATGATTAATCCTCCTAACCAAATAGCCTAATAATCCTCCTAACTATGAGATGATGACATGTGGAAAAATCATGGGGCAAGATTAGGAAAGAAGAATTAGTGGATACCACATGTCACCTTCTTGATCTTTTAGGAGGATTATTAGGCTATTTGGTTAGGAGGATTTATCATTTTCCATAATAAAATATAGATCACCTGAAATATATACATTTGAGTTTGAGAGTTGAATGCTTTATATAAAAACAATTTATATTATCTGGGGTCACTTACATGTAAAAGAGAGCTCGCAATCATTGGCTTAAAAACGTTCAACTCAAAATGACCATTTGAACCACCCACTGTGAGAGCGACATGGTTTCCTATTGCCTGATATCAAACATTAATGTTAGTGAAAGAATGTGTCAATGGCAATTTTGAATGCAGGTGCTCATGCATGTTAATAAATATGGTGTTTGGATGTGCGTTTTGAAATTAATTATGTAATACTGAATGATCACAATCTAAAAGCGCTTTAACAAAGCATGTTGCGGGAGATAGTCTCTAAATGCGCTAATGTTGTTTTTTTGAGTTGTACTAATTAAGTGTAGTTGTTAAGTGTTCAGCAAGTTCTGATCATATAGTTTACCAAATAAAGTTCTAATTATATAAGGAGCAAATAAAAAATGTAACATGATCAAAGCAGGTATACTTCATACACAGTTGAAATATTCCAATTTAAGATATGATAACATACTTTTTGTCAATCATAATAGTATTTTTGTTATTCATCGTATTTGTGTACAAAATATTCTAAAATTTGTATAGTATACAATTCTAGTAAGTAGTAATTATACTTCGTATTAGTACACTAAAAATGTGAGTAAACAGTCATGTGTGAATAAGTAATCCTACTATCCACCGGATGACCAGTTTTGCTGCATTATGTATGAAACTTATTATCCATAATATTGACTACAGACTACCAACTAATAAGAATATCGTAATCATAGTTACTTTATCAAAACACATAAAGCTTATTGTCAGGACTTCATGTTGTAAGAACCAGATAATAAGTTTTATAACACATATCCAAACACCCTCTAAGAGTGCTACACTGTTTTTACCAATGAAACCAAGGACTCAAGTAAAGCTACATACCTGTGCACAAACCATAGTCATAGCCTCACACTGTGTAGGATTCACTTTCCCCTAGAAAACAAATATGATACACAAGGTCAATATAATTAGTCAAGTTGCTATTCTTTGCAGGAAAACTCTAGAATATGAACACTTACAGGCATGATGCTGCTACCAGGTTCATTCTCGGGAAGTATAAGTTCCCCGAGACCGCATCTTGGTCCACTGAAAAACCAAAAGTAAATTGAATATGAGTATTTAATAGCTTACAATACAGAGGTTATGAAATCTACAACTTATGTACCTTCCTAGGAAGCGTATGTCATTAGCAATCTTCATAAGAGATACAGCAAGTGTGTTCAAGGCTCCACTGGTTTCAACAAAGGCATCATGAGCAGCCTGGTAATATAAAATGAGGGAAATAACATAAAGATAATGATATAAAACCCGAAACAAATAAGCCTTTTTCTTTAATAAAATGTTTACCAAACTGAACTCAATGTAAACCATGTTGCAGGGAAAATAAAACTAACCAGCGCCTCAAACTTATTTTCAGCTGTTACAAATGGTAGCCTTGTTTCATCAGCTACTGCTGCAGCAATCTTCACATCAAATCTATGCATATCATGATGACATAATCTAAGTAGAGGTAGCAATTTCACTCATTAAATTACAAGAGCATTTATTTAGGTTATGTCTGTCTCTAACAGGTCAAACAGGTGATATATGTAAAATTAGATGGAATAAGTAGAATGTGTAGAAAGTCGCCCAAAGTGTAATGGTTAAAACATAAATCTAGTTTTACCATAAGAACATTCAATGCGTAAGACCTACGACATCATTTTATTCAAAGAACTAAATTGTCATTAAAATAATGGTTAAAACGTAGATCTAGTTTTATCATATTTTACACACTAATATATTATTGATAGAAAGTTCAGATAGTATGAAACAAAATTGTTTTGGGTGAAGCCGCTACATTTCAACCCTAACCCATTTACACAACCCACCCGACTTGCCCATTTTGCCAACTCTAAGTTAAACCAAGAAATAAGCATAAGTACCCTCTCTTTGTGTTCAATCCTGTCCCTACAGCTGTGCCACCCTGAGCAAGCTGAAAACAAGAAAACTTATATCAGTTAATAGTCACATATGCAAAAGACCATCTAGTAAACAGGAAGGTGGCTTTAGCAACCTTATACATGCGAGGGAGAGTACACATGACCCGATCAATTCCGTATTTCACCTGAAACAAGATACGTGTTCATGACCAAAAAAACCGGTTTTATTATTCGCAGCCCGTTCTAAGCAAGTTTAATTTCCAGAGGAGTGAACTAACATACTTGTGTGGTATATCCACTGAACTCTTGCCCAAGAGTCAAAGGTGTAGCATCTTGAGTGTGAGTACGCCCAATTTTAACTATATCAGAGAACTCATTTGTCTGTTCAAAGTGAAAACATCTTAGATTGTATCACAGAAGATCGAAACAAGTTATGCTGTCATGCAGTTTTATATCACTTGTATAGTCACATGCTCAATATGACCAAAAAAAACTGACTTAAACTCTAAAGGCAGCATATACATGGCAAAATATGAACTTCAGCATATAAGTGAATACTTAATTACCTTTGCTTGCAGGGATGCATGTAACTGCTTAAGTTTTGGGATCAGTCTTGAGTTGATTTCTGTTGCAGCTGCAATATGCATTACCTACAAATAAAACAAGCAATTTTCAACACCTAGAAATTCTACAAGAATATAACATAAGATGAATAAATTGACAACCAACGTCTTTAAAAAGCTTACAGTTGGGAATGTATCATTTGAAGACTGTGATCTGTTCACATGGTCATTTGGATGCACAAACTTATCACCGCGCTTATGGCCAAGTATTTCAGCTGCTCTATTTGCAATGACCTATTAGAACATAAATTGAACAAAAATTAGCATGACATTAGGAATAAGAAACTAGTATGCCATGAATGGTTGAAAATGAGAAATACTAAAGTTACCTCGTTGGCATTCATATTACTTTGAGTGCCACTACCCGTCTGCCATACAACCAATGGAAAGTGATCATTTAACTTGCCATCTGCCACTTCTTGTGCAGCTTCCATTATTGCTTTCCCTATGGATGGATCAAGACCATATTCCATGTTCACCTGTAATGCAAAATCTCATTAGCAAAATAAACTATATAATATTGTGACTAAAGTGACATGGATACTTGATAAGCATCATAACCACATCACATAGCTGGTAAATGTTGAGTAAATAATGAACCATAAGCACGTGTTTCATTATCAGTTAATAAAACAAGGTAAATTAACTTCTGGTGGAAAAAATATTTTCATTAACGTGTTATCAAACAATGCTAATGACACTTTAGCTGATTTACAATTGAATCTTGATGTGAAAAAAATGCTTTGCAAGAACCTTAGCAGCACACTTTTTGAGGATCCCAAAGGAACGAATGATTGGTTCTGGCATTCTTTCGCGGTCACCTCCAATTTCAAAATTCTGCAAAGATCTTTGTGTTTGAGCACCCCATAACCTGAAAAGTGTGGAATATAATTACCGAGAAGATGCAAAACCAGGTTATCTATAATAAGATGCATTAAACACAGTTCATGTAAACAACATGTGTTTCTCTCTCTGCCCTCTCTCTCTACCTCTCCCTCTCTAACGGTCACATTTTCCAGATCTGAGATCGGAACTTGTGCACCGGAGATTGGGATCGAGCTAGAGATTGAGAGTTCGAGATCGAGATTATCACCATCCGGTTAAGGCTTCCACTCCGGTGGATCTAACCCTATTTTTTTTCACCCGGGCCGGAGGTCCCTTCCACCTCGGTGGATCTGGAAGCAGCCTCCCTACCTTTGTGTAGGGGTAAGGTCTGTCTACATCATACCTCCCTCATAGCCCGACTTATGTCGGGATTGAGTACCTTGTTGTTGTTGTTGTTGTTGTTGTTACATTTCTTGTAGAAAAAGTTATTGCAGCCAAGATTGTTAGGGAAAAAAGGTCTTCTAGAAGACTTGAACACCTAGATGACGAGGTCCATACATCTGAAGGGTGACAATATAGTAACAATTGACAAGTTTAAGATTTAGGTTGTGTTTTGTTTATTACTTAGAATCACCACCCGGGTATGGTTTTGATTAAAGTACGGCATAGCCGCATAGGGTATCACGTAATAAGTCCGCTAACAGCAACAAAATTACTAAAACTTCCCTAAATCCAAGTTCGTTAACCTGCAACTATGGCTTCTTCCGATTTTCATCAATGGTTTTCTCCAACTTCATAGTTGATACTTCCTCTTAATTTACAGCTTTAACAACAAACAGAATGCTTGAAATCTACAAAATTTGTCATTCTGTTGTAAATTTGTAGTTCTCGATACTTCCATGACCATTTTCTCCATCTTGCCGTAAATTCATAATTCCATTATCCATATCACCCACTTTTCCCAACCCAATATAAAAAAGTGGCCAATCACCCCGCCCTTACACCAACCGCCGCCCTGCCAGCTGCCAACCACTGTTTCACAAATTCTTTTCCGATAGTCTAGTTTAAATCTTTTTTTTTTAATAGGGAATCTGCGGCATCCTATTCTAGACTTAGCTAAAGTAAAATCGTGATTTTGGTAGGTAGTAGTTTTTGGCATCAGCTTAAAAATTCCATAGACTTTGGTACACATTTACTATATCAAATATCATTTCCATCTTTCTTATGTTAGGATATATATTGTACATGCTTTATTGTAAAAATCATATACCATATATACATAATAAAATAATCATATACAGATTTTGTATAACAACATATACAGATTTATATAAGAAGAAGAAAAAAAGGACATACTTATCAGATGGGACTTGAATAGGTCCAAATGTATCTCTTTCTTCTCTAAAAGACGTCGAATAATATCTCCAGCACGTCATCAGCCGATACGAATCAACCGATCCACGACGATATGCTTGCACCATCGTCGCCATTGCTTTTTCCAATTAATTTCACCTGATTATTTTATTTATTATAAATCAAAAATGTTAACTAAATAATTCTATTGAACATAATAATATCGTAACATATATAAGAATAATAACAGATGAAATAAATATAGGTACCAGTAGCAAATGAAATGCAATGAATCCCAGAGGTAAGCTTCTCCTGATGGCTGCTGAGAAAATAAATATTTAAATGGTGAAAAAAAGGAAAAAGCACAAGCTGGTTTTGATGCTGGATTGCTGAGTGCGTTATGAGAATGGGCCAAAGGCCCAATTTTTGGATTTCCTTTTTGGCACACTTTTCAAGACTAGACATGCACTCGTATAAAATAAAATAAAATTCAAACAAATTGAATTGAATTTCCATTAGTCGACACCAAATATATTTTATGGTCTACGAAGAGCTTGAGACCGAAAGACTAAGAACTGCTCGGAAACCCATCCAGTCGGGCTCGTGGTGGATTTTATAGGCCTTGTTCAATAAATAAAAAGTAGGCCTTTTGTATATGAAAGTTTTGCATGTATGTAAAATTAAGTTCAATAATACTAAAAAAAATGTCATAAGTACTAGCATCAATCAAAACAACGCTTTCTAATAACTTTCTAATAACGTAATAACAAATGATTATATGTATGCATTATTTGAATAATGACGTTCTCCTAGCATTCTTGGAAGCAAAATGGTCAACCAAGTCTTCATAATCAACACTCTCCAACAAACGATTCTCAATAGCTATCAATGTCAATCCATTAAGTCTCTCTTGTGACATTGTGGACTGTAAATAAGACTTCAACAATTTCAGTTTTGAGAAACTTCTTTCAGCAGATGCCACCGTAACTGGAATTGTCAACAATACCCTATATGCAATTGTTGCATTAGGAAAACAGAAGTAAAACCTTAATCAAATCAGAAGTAAGCCCATCCCAATGTCTTGGATCAAATATATCAACATGATTAAAATCAACATTAGCATTTGTATTATTGGCATTAGAATCAACAACATTATCCGCACTATCATGATCGTCATCACTACCATTGTCTTCATAATCATCATCGTCACCATAAGCATCGACATCATCGTCACCAGCACCATCATCCAAATTTTCGACATTATCATGATCAAAATTGTCATGATTAAGATTAACATCCTCAAAGTCATCACCACCAACATTATTATCACCACCAGGTTGATCCTTAGAAGAAGTGTTTGCCTTTCTTTGAACAAACTTGTCTAATGCCCCATGTTGAGACTTTATGAGTTCTTCAATTCGTTTTCTTTTCAAACGTTTCTTATGCCCGGAGTCGTGTTTAGGAGCCATAAATTCTTAGTTCTGAAATTATGGAAACAATATATAATATGCAAAGTGAATATTCAAGCAAACCTCCTAAACAAAAAAATCTAGAGTGAATGAAAAATTCATCACGGTATCATCCTTCCACATTAAGATAATCACAAATAATGGTACTACTTATGTTTTTCCTATCTGCATATATATAATTCATCATGTAATATAATAGTATATATACAAATTGACCAAATAAATCAAATAGTCCAATTATTCTTAGCATTACAGCTTATAAACCCTTAGATACTTAATTATATCACTAAAATTTCAAAAGTAAACATTAAACAATTAAACAAATTAAGTATTCAAATATGAAACTAAAAATAAAATTGGGTTACGAAAGGGAAGGGAAGGGAAAAGAGAGCTAACCGTCAATTTGCAATTATGATGTCGACAAGTAACCCTTCGGTTGGGTTTTTTTTTTCTTGAGTTTTTTTTTAACGGGATAAGGAAAGAAATGATAATAAATAATGTTAAATCTTTATTCTTGAGTTTTTTTTATAAAAGAAAGGAAATGGAAGTGATATGAAAAATTCATCACGGTATCATCCTTCCACATTAAGATAATCACAAATAATGGTACTACTTATGTTTTTCCTATCTGCATATATATAATTCATCATGTAATATAATAGTATATATACAAATTGACCAAATAAATCAAATAGTCCAATTATTCTTAGCATTACAGCTTATAAACCCTTAGATACTTAATTATATCACTAAAATTTCAAAAGTAAACATTAAACAATTAAACAAATTAAGTATTCAAATATGAAACTAAAAATAAAATTGGGTTACGAAAGGGAAGGGAAGGGAAAAGAGAGCTAACCGTCAATTTGCAATTATGATGTCGACAAGTAACCCTTCGGTTGGGTTTTTTTTTTCTTGAGTTTTTTTTTAACGGGATAAGGAAAGAAATGATAATAAATAATGTTAAATCTTTATTCTTAGTTTTTTTTATAAAAGAAAGGAAATGGAATGATAGGAAAACTTAAGGATTTTTGGTCTTAAAATTTTCTTGCCAAATTGGCATGATTTGGAAAGAAAAGAAATGATAACTATATAAGGTCGCGTTTGGTTCGCAGAATGTTTTTGAAAGGAATGGAATTTGATGGAATGGATTTTGATGGAATGGAATTTGATGGAATGGATTTTGATGGAATGGAATTTGATGGAATGGAATTAAATTCAATCAATGTGTTTGATTGGTAAAATGTAAAGGGAATGCTTTTGACATAATGACTAAAATGACATATATATCCTTCCTTAGTATAAAACAAATATCCTTTTATTTCTAAAAAAAACACACATATCAGATCTAGTTTTATGAAAGCCAATATTAGAAGGGGAAAAAAATATCAACGAGTATAATGGCTGCAAAGATAAGGCAACTATAATGCCTTTTTACAAATTGCAACCCTAATCAGATCTCCTTTTTTGTTTTTTTTCCGGCCATCACATATCGCCGGAGTAAACTTTCTCTCATTTTCCGGCCATCATACATCGTCGGCCACCGCCACCAGGTTGCGCTGCTGCCGCTCAACAACCACCCCCACCGCTGCAAAATTCCTAGTTTGTACCAAATTTATTATTTATTTATCTTTGGATAGCAGAAATTAAACTAATTTATGTTTTATTGTAACTATGGAAGAAAACCATTTTCTTAACAAAGTTATCAGCTTGTAAATGAAACAAAGTTTCTTGTTTTATTGCAAATTAACTTTCGGCAGCTTGAAGGTTAAAGATTAACAAAGAGTTGATGGGTGTGTGTTTTGTTTAGGTTAAAGGTGGGTATTATTGTCTTTTGGAGATAAGGGATATGATGGAATGAGATTCAATCAATACCCCTTAAGGAATGTGAATTCTGTATATGCAGGAATCTTTTCATTCTGTGGAATTTGATTCATGTGATATTTGACAACCAAACACGCCTATGGAATGGAATTAAATTCCAATTCCATCAAATTCCTCCAGAATCCGCGAACCAAACGCACCCTAAAAGTACTACTTCAACCTTCAATCTATTTCTAATAATTTTTTTAATAAGGGTATATTTGTAAAACTATTTTTTTTTCTTTTCCTTTCCTTTCATTTAAACTCAAGAATGTAATTAATCTTTTTGATTCTTTTCTTTTCTTTCATTTTTTCTTAAACTCAAGAATGCATTATATTCATACAATTTCTTTTCTTCTCCTTCCCTACCCAATCTTATCATTTTTTTCTTTTAATTTTAAACTCGAGAATACATAGTAAAAGAACCGTGGTATATACATATATCATTGAATATAAAATTATGGGTCCTATCTAAAATATGGGCCCTGTTCACAAGAACAGGTTGCACACCCTGATCAACGGCCCTGTCAGTCCAGTTCTTGGTCCTCCAGTTTGCCCATGTTTTAGTCCCTATTTGATCGTGTTAAATAGATATAACGGTTGTCAACTAGTCATTTTGACAAATAAAATGAAGTGATAAATCTATAACAATATTTAGTCATCCACAACAATAATGTTTTATATATGTATCTTTGTTGTGAATGAATAAAATGTGTTGTAAATCATCACTATCCATAAAACTAACATGATTTACTCACCAAATTTTAAAAGTTATCACTAAATAAATATAAACAAAAAATGAACCGGATAAACAATCAACTAGCACGATACCCGCACAATGCGGCAGCAGTGTGATGGTGACAGCGACTGGTGATGGTGGTGACGACGTCAAATGGTGTAGATAGTTGATGTAAAAGTAATTGATGTAAAAAGGGTTAGTGAAATATTTTAAAAGTAAAATTGATAGTAGTATTGTGAGACGTCAAATGGTGTAGATAGTTGATGTAAAAGTAATTGATGTAAAAAGGGTTAGTGAAAACATTTTAAAAAGTAAAAGAGTAGTATTGTAATTTAATCATTAAGAGTATTTTGGTAAATTTTCATATCCAAAAATGTAATTTTTCAAGAGTAGTAGTGTAATTTTTATAAAGTAGTATGGATATAGATAATAGATAATTCGATCAAATATACATAATAACACAGACAAAGTCATATCTTAAAAATCTAATATACACTCAATATTCAAAAACAAAATCTATACCCCCTTATAATACAAACTAGAAATTTATTTTAAGAAATTTAAGCAATTTTTTCAATATTCTCATATTGTCCGTAATTCACACATTACCTCTAATTCTATATCTCTAAACACAATCAGACAAACACTCTACCAAGATCTAACACACAGTCACTTATTTGTCTACTTTCTATTTACACACACGAATGTCAATTCCTCCCCCACTGTTTTGTATTATCATCACCGTTTAACCGCCGTAACGCGCGGACACCAACCCTCGTTGCTCAAGAACCAAAATATGGGTGAAGCTGGTATTGGTCAAGCTTACTGCCAATTAAAGTAAAGGAACAAATTGCTCAATAACCATATATAATATGTTATTGAGGAGGTTCTTTGTCATGTAATATTTGACAACCAAACACGCCTATGGAATGGAATTAAATTCCAATTCCATCAAATTCCTCCAGAATCCGCGAACCAAACGCACCCTAAAAGTACTACTTCAACCTTCAATCTATTTCTAATAATTTTTTTAATAAGGGTATATTTGTAAAACTATATATTTTTTCTTTTCCTTTCCTTTCATTTAAACTCAAGAATGTAATTAATCTTTTTGATTCTTTTCTTTTCTTTCATTTTTTCTTAAACTCAAGAATGCATTATATTCATACAATTTCTTTTCTTCTCCTTCCCTACCCAATCTTATCATTTTTTTCTTTTAATTTTAAACTCGAGAATACATAGTAAAAGAACCGGTATATATATATATATCATTGAATATAAAATTATGGGTCCTATCTAAAATATGGGCCCTGTTCACAAGAACAGGTTGCACACCCTGATCAACGGCCCTGTCAGTCCAGTTCTTGGTCCTCCAGTTTGCCCATGTTTTAGTCCCTATTTGATCGTGTTAAATAGATATAACGGTTGTCAACTAGTCATTTTGACAAATAAAATGAAGTGATAAATCTATAACAATATTTAGTCATCCACAACAATAATGTTTTATATATGTATCTTTGTTGTGAATGAATAAAATGTGTTGTAAATCATCACTATCCATAAAACTAACATGATTTACTCACCAAATTTTAAAAGTTATCACTAAATAAATATAAACAAAAAATGAACCGGATAAACAATCAACTAGCACGATACCCGCACAATGCGGCAGCAGTGTGATGGTGACAGCGACTGGTGATGGTGGTGACGACGTCAAATGGTGTAGATAGTTGATGTAAAAGTAATTGATGTAAAAAGGGTTAGTGAAAACATTTTAAAAAGTAAAAGAGTAGTATTGTAATTTAATCATTAAGAGTATTTTGGTAAATTTTCATATCCAAAAATGTAATTTTTCAAGAGTAGTAGTGTAATTTTTATAAAGTAGTATGGATATAGATAATAGATAATTCGATCAAATATACATAATAACACAGACAAAGTCATATCTTAAAAATCTAATATACACTCAATATTCAAAAACAAAATCTATACCCCCTTATAATACAAACTAGAAATTTATTTTAAGAAATTTAAGCAATTTTTTCAATATTCTCATATTGTCCGTAATTCACACATTACCTCTAATTCTATATCTCTAAACACAATCAGACAAACACTCTACCAAGATCTAACACACAGTCACTTATTTGTCTACTTTCTATTTACACACACGAATGTCAATTCCTCCCCCACTGTTTTGTATTATCATCACCGTTTAACCGCCGTAACGCGCGGACACCAACCCTCGTTGCTCAAGAACCAAAATATGGGTGAAGCTGGTATTGGTCAAGCTTACTGCCAATTAAAGTAAAGGAACAAATTGCTCAATAACCATATATAATATGTTATTGAGGAGGTTCTTTGTATGAAAATTGACAACCAATTTTCTAATATGGTTTCGCCACAAATCTGGGCAGCAAGACATGTGTTTACCGACACTTTGATTTTGTCGGTATATAGTAAATATATATATAGTTTTGTAAGGAGTTTTGGTTTTGATTTATATTATGTTTAATTACTGTATTTTTCTAAAATAAAAAAGATATAGTTGACAAGTTGAACATAAATAATAATCATTAATATGATAATATAACATATTTCACTAAAAAGCCACATTATGGTTGCTGAAATTGATACACAAATATTCTAATGCGTTTAGGCCTTAAAATAATTAAAAATGATTAGATGGGTGTCCGCGCGATGCAGCGGCAACAAAACACAACGTGCGAGGGGCCGTGATGATGTTGATTTCATTTTTGTCCAAACATAGTTTCAGAGTTATGTCTAGAATATAAAATGCCTTAAAACTTACTTCACATGAGAATGGTAAGATACGTAGCATGTCATGTATTTTTATAAGCTTTGCTAAAATGCCAATGATATGCCCTTTCAAAATTTAAGTTCCATATGAAGGCTAAGTTCGTATTTATCAACTAAATACAGTAAAACAAAGACAGGATAAAGGTCCTATTGAACAATAGACTCACTATCTTCATCACCAACATGGTAATTACGGAACCATATGTTATCGTCAACAATTAAGAACAAAAAAAACATGGTCATGATAGGGCTTTAATTTCCTGTGCTCATGGGGAGTTTCAAACATCTGCTCCAATGTGATGAAGAATTACACACATGTGTGATCATTTCTTTCAACAGTTTTTGTGGATCTGTACCAAAATTGGACGATAAAGTGAGAAGACGACGGGAACCTTTAAGATGATTTTCAGTGAGTTTTAACTCTTCCATGGATTCTAGCTCGAGCAGGCGAGCCTACCTTCAACTCATGATAGTACAATCTGAAAAACAAAATTTAACCTTTCAGTCCACCATTCAAAGTCAGAAACACAGACAAAGTAAAACAAAAATTGACTAATTTCATGTCTAACATCGTTGATGTGACCAGCAGACCAAGTTAAATATGTGAAAAAAGATTAACACTTATTTTTCATGCTAAAATATGTAGCTTTTGTACTTGCCTTCAATAGCGGAGTTTTGCATGCCGTTTTCTATATACATTTGACAATTCTCTTTGGATATGTGACCACAATTCTCTTTGCAACCTGAAGAACATTATTGGGTTTCAATTATGTCTGGTCAAATGAAGGCGGGATGGGGGTGGGATTTCGTCCAGTAGCAGCAGTCACAGCAGAAGGTGCGGTTGGAGAAACAGTAGAAGGTGGGGTGGGAGAAATTTCAGAACCAAGGGGCTAGGTTTCCTCCATCCGCAAGTGTTTCAGCCATTATCGATCAAAAGTTTGAATGAATGCAAAGTTTATGTGGGAACATGGTATTTATATACATTGGGATGTGTCTTATTTTTGAGGTAGATATTGTATCCAAAATTAGTGAAGATAAAAGAAGAAGGTTGGAAAGAAATCATTGCCGAAAATAAGAAGTTGAAATAAAGAAAGATCTATCCATTAAATTCCCTTTTGACAAAAAGGCATTACTGAAAATAACAATGTATTCTTCTTGGATTGTTAATTTTTAAAATCATGCCACTCAATTCGATTGCCTGTAACTTGCATCTATGCTTTTACTAACTAATATTGTGTTTAATTACATTTAACATGTATATTAAAATGAACATTCAACAAAAAGAAAATATAGACCAGCAAAACTGGTGTCTAAAGGAACCCAAAAAGAAAAAAAAATAACCATTAAAAGAAGAACATTCAAACCTGATTTGATGACAATGATACCAATTCTTCCACCAAGTGGTCATTCGGAACCCAAATATATCACATTTATGCTAGTCGAAAGATGGGCATTTGCTCTAGCTTTGTTATGATGCCTAAAAGAAGCCATAAACAGATTGGTAATTTCTATATGTGACCATAGGGTTTGATCAAATGTCTCCCAAGTCCACTCTACTTCTTAAAAAACTTCCCTGTGACATTTCACATGAAAAAAATGTCCACCCCAAAACTAACTTAGGCTACATATTTGATCATTAACTTCTACATCCTAATAGTGGCACATATTCATTTGCAGTCAAAACACACTGATAGAAGATAATGGTTAAAAAGTAATCCAAAACCTACTGATAGAAGAATTGACCAAACAAAACACAATTAATAAAATCTCTTAATTATCAATTTATTTACAACAAAAAATTTCATCCGTAATCATATGATAATTCTTTAGAACAAAGATTTTGTTGACACTAATCGGAATATCGTATCGGAATAAGCGTCGGAAACCCTAAAACATCCTATCATATATCCCAACAATTTATATTTATAATTGGTTATCTTTATATTAAGCGACTACTAAGTAAAAAAATAACTCTTGGGTGTTTTTTTTAAGCGGCTAGCTAGACAAAAAGGAATGAAATCGGAAGAGGGGATCGATTGAAAAAATAATGAAATAGATACATAACAATTCGTTCAAAGATTAACCTGCAAATGGCGACGGCGTTGGTCGTACCAGGGCAATGATTGGCGGCGCCAATGGTAGTGCTGGAGTGATTAACCTGCAAAAGCTCGTGATATTTTTTAGTAAGATAACAAAAAATAAAACTAACAAGTTAATAATTATACTAATAATAATGAAAATTAAAGAAACAATACTTGTTGTCTTGCCATTACAGAGCGTTAATACAACTTCTTGAATAAGTGATTGCAGCGCAGATGGTGGTAATGATTGGTGGTGGCGGCGTTGTCGGTGTAGATGCCTCAGAAAAAGAAGTGTGCTGATGATTTGCGTTGGTGATGGCGGACGGAGAAAGGAGTGATTTTCTCCACCTTCAACCCCACCATCTGTTATCAACACGTGAAACCCAAATTATCAATCGTACAATTATTTGATATCAGTTACAAAGTGGTGCTTAAGCGACATTTATAATGATACTGGTTTAAAAGAAAGCCATAAAAGAAGTATCTTGGTTCCATATTATAACAAAGAAAGCCAAACATTGATCATCATCAAACCAAAGAAGAAAAGAAACAGGGGAAACCTTAACCAACTAATATAGAACATATCATATCACAAACACATATATATACATATTATAACAAAGAAAGCCAAACATTGATCATCATCAAACCAAAGAAGAAAAGAAACAGGGGAAACCTTAACCAACTAATATAGAACATATCATATCACAAACACATATATATACATATTATAACATACATATACACATCTGCTAATATACACACATATAATATAAATATATATCAAGAGAATACTAATATTAAAGCAAATAATGCTAACAAATAATCACCAAGATTCTGGTAATTAAAATCGAGATGAGCAAAACATGAACACATCGGCAATTTGTCAATGCTATATGTACCTGAAACAAAAGATCTAAAAGAAACCCTAAAGAACCGATGGTCATGGGGGCTGACCTTTTTAATTTTGAATGGAACTCTAACAAAACGAATAAAAATTGTGAGATGATGATTTGCGTTGATGGCGGCCGGAGAAAGGAGTGATTTATAAATCAGGGACCCCAATAATAGGTGATGGTTGGTGGTCATGAAGAATCCGGCGGCGGCGGCGGTGGCGATGGATGATAGATGTAATAGATGGAGTAAATGGTGGTGATAGGGGCGTACATGACGGAGCAGTCGGCGGAGCAGGCAAAAATGAGAGGAGGAGGGAGGCGCCGGAGGGTTTTTTTGTGTGGATGTGTGGGTTTTTTGTGTTGATGTGTGGGTTTTTTGTGTCGATGTGTGGGTTTTTTGTGTGTGGAAGGTAAGGTTGGAATTTTAGAGATAAGGTGAGGGTATTTTGGGGTTATGTGTGGGTTTTTTTGTGTGGATGTGTGGGTTTTTTGTGTTCGATGTGTGGGTTTTTTGTGTCGATGTGTGGGTTTTTTGTGTCGATGTGTGGGTTTTTTGTGTTCGATGTGTGGGTTTTTTGTGTGTATGTGTGGGTTTTTTGTGTTCGATGTGTGGGTTTTTTGTGTGTGGAAGGGTAAGGTTGGAATTTTAGAGATAAGGTGAGGGTATTTTGGTATGTGTGGGTTTTTTGTGTTCGATGTGTGGGTTTTTTGTGTCGATGTGTGGGTTTTTTGTGTCGATGTGTGGGTTTTTTGTGTGATGTGTGGGTTTTTTGTGTTCGATGTGTGGGTTTTTTGTGTGTATGTGTGGGTTTTTTGTGTTCGATGTGTGGGTTTTTTGTGTGTGGAAGGGTAAGGTTGGAATTTTAGAGATAAGGTGAGGGTATTTTGGGGTAAAAAAATATGTGTGGGTTTTTTGTGTGGATGTGTGGGTTTTTTGTGTTCGATGTGTGGGTTTTTTGTGTCGATGTGTGGGTTTTTTGTGTCGATGTGTGGGTTTTTTGTGTTCGATGTGTGGGTTTTTTGTGTGTATGTGTGGGTTTTTTGTGTTCGATGTGTGGGTTTTTTGTGTGTGGAAGGGTAAGGTTGGAATTTTAGAGATAAGGTGAGGGTATTTTGGGGTAATGTGTGGGTTTTTTGTGTTCGATGTGTGGGTTTTTTGTGTCGATGTGTGGGTTTTTTTGTGATGTGTGGGTTTTTTGTGTGATGTGTGGGTTTTTTGTGTTCGATGTGTGGGTTTTTTGTGTGTATGTGTGGGTTTTTTGTGTTCGATGTGTGGGTTTTTTGTGTGTGGAAGGGTAAGGTTGGAATTTTAGAGATAAGGTGAGGGTATTTTGGTATGTGTGGGTTTTTTTGTGTGGATGTGTGGGTTTTTTGTGTCGATGTGTGGGTTTTTTGTGTTCGATGTGTGGGTTTTTTGTGTGATGTGTGGGTTTTTTGTGTTCGATGTGTGGGTTTTTTGTGTGTATGTGTGGGTTTTTTGTGTTCGATGTGTGGGTTTTTTGTGTGTGGAAGGGTAAGGTTGGAATTTTAGAGATAAGGTGAGGGTATTTTGGTATGTGTGGGTTTTTTGTGTTCGATGTGTGGGTTTTTTGTGTCGATGTGTGGGTTTTTTGTGTCGATGTGTGGGTTTTTTGTGTGATGTGTGGGTTTTTTGTGTTCGATGTGTGGGTTTTTTGTGTGTATGTGTGGGTTTTTTGTGTTCGATGTGTGGGTTTTTTGTGTGTGGAAGGGTAAGGTTGGAATTTTAGAGATAAGGTGAGGGTATTTTGGGGTAAAAAAATATGTGTGGGTTTTTTGTGTTCGATGTGTGGGTTTTTTGTGTCGATGTGTGGGTTTTTTGTGTTCGATGTGTGGGTTTTTTGTGTGGATGTGTGGGTTTTTTGTGTTCGATGTGTGGGTTTTTTGTGTGTATGTGTGGGTTTTTTGTGTTCGATGTGTGGGTTTTTTGTGTGTGGAAGGGTAAGGTTGGAATTTTAGAGATAAGGTGAGGGTATTTTGGGGTAAGTGTGGGTTTTTTTGTGTGGATGTGTGGGTTTTTTGTGTCGATGTGTGGGTTTTTTTGTTCGATGTGTGGGTTTTTTGTGTGTGATGTGTGGGTTTTTTGTGTTCGATGTGTGGGTTTTTTGTGTGTGGAAGGGTAAGGTTGGAACTTTAGAGATAAGGTGAGGGTATTTTGGGGTAAAAAAATATGCTGAATGTCTTAAACTATTCTGTTTATAAGGGGGTATTAGATAATCACCGGAAAAAGATGTGTAGACATGCGAGAGGGTCAAAGTGTAAAAGTGAAGATTAAAAAATTAAAGGAACAGCATGGCATGCAAAAACCTAAGACAAATTTTACTCACATGACCAGCTTCGATCAAAATGTGTTATTATGACAACCTACGACAACTCGAGTCTTTGTAAAACCAGCTTCAAACAAATAATATGTTTATTTTATTTTTATATCAATAAACAAGTCAATTTTATCTAAGAATTGAATTTAGGTTGGGTTTGGGATACAATATATAAGATATCAGGTCCTTTTTGGGTGAGCCATCTTACCCGTAACCTTAATCAGTAGTGGTATTTCAATTCATAACAATTAACACTTAATTAATTTCTATTTATAAGTTGAGTTTGTTAAAATCTGTTCAATAATGAATTTAATTATGGACAGAAATAACGTGTAGTTGGAACTTATATTTGTTTTCATCCTCAAGTAGCTTTTGATTAATTGTTGATTCTGATAATCTTTTGACAAAAATAGTAATTAATTTCTAAGCTTAAAAAAATCATTACTTTAATATTGTTATTAATTTAATATTTGAATTTATAGATGAAAATGTGGTACTTTAAACTTATTAATGATTTCAAAAACATTTCTTGAACTTGGAAAAGATTCAATAATTTAGTTATTGTTTTCAAAGACAATACTAAAGAATATATAGTCGTTTAAACTTAGTATTTTATTTAACGGGTTATGCTAAGTTTTTTCTTCAAGCCATGTGCTAATATGTATCTAGTGAAACTAATATATTTATATATAACAATAGCTATCTTATACTGGTATACATGAATTATAAATGGTCTTTTTTTTTTAATTGATTGAAGCAAACTAAAATTTCCATTGATATCAAAATACGAGAACACGGTACGTATGAAATGTCCAAAGAACACGCATACAACTTGCTGATTTGCCCAGCAAAACTACATGATGCTAAGGAAAACCTCATGCTACAAGTTGCAGAATGATAGTATTTGAGTTATACACCAAATAAAATGAATATTTACTCTTAATCTATATACTAGAGTGTGAATTACGTGCATTAGTAATAAAGTAGTTGTGTTTTGATATGCATATCAGTAGTATCAGTTGGAATATGATCACGTTAAATAAACGCATGTCCGAAAAATATTTAAGCCTACGGGGTCACACGAAATGACACGAATACACTATGTAATTAATTAATATGTTAATGTAATATATTAATTAATATGTTCACGAAATGATTAATAAACGTTCGTTAAAAGTTAAATATATGTTTATTAATTAAATGTTTTGAAAAGAGAAGACTTAAGTGAAATATAGGAATTAGAATTGTTTCCTAATACCACTTAAGGGGGCCGGTTTTGTGAGTGGGTTTTCTAACCCAACTCAAACTTGTTCATCAAGTTAAAAACCCTAACAATTAACCCTATATAAAGGGGTTAAGGGTTAAGGCTTTTGGTGTGACAATTAGAATTGTAAAAACCCTAACTAATTCCTCTCTTCTCTCTCTCTTGGTTTCGGCCGTAGCATCAAATCAAAAGGGTTTTGGGATTTTGGTTTTCGACTTCAAGGGTTTATACACAAGGGGTTGTGAGTTCGTGATCGGGTACTAGCATACATACGTAGTAGTGTTAAGTGTGCGATCGTAGAGGAGTTTTACTTTAAACCCTAATAATTATTATTATTAATTATTTGATTATTGGAAGCTAAGCTAAAAGGTACACATTCACTTATCTTTGTTAATTATTATATTGCATATTTATTCCGCTGCGTACTCGTGATTATTTGTATATGATAATTGTTATAAATCCTAACAGTGGTATCACGAGCCTACTATGTGATATATTAGTTACAAAGTTCAAAACTTGAGGGGGGTTTTGAGGGTTGGTTTGATTAAATTAAATAAATAAATAAATAATTGTTTGTTTTTTTTGTTGTTTAATTCGATCAAGAAAAAAAAGGGTTTATTTTTTTTTAATTAAAACCACTTAATGTTAATGGTTAAAATTAAACCCTCTATGCAAGTTTTGATTATGTGAATTTTGCATGTTATATGTACCTTTTATTTAATGTTGTTAAATAGAAGTAAAACCATAAGGAATTCATGCAAAATTCTTTATGGTTATTACTTAGATATATTGATATATGTTGCTTAGGTTAAAGGTCCAATAATAAGGGTTTGTTATTTGATAATTAATAATAAGGGTTTGTTATTTGATAATTATATGACAATGTGAATTTTCCGTGTGATTTTTCCTGTTTGACACCAGTTCACTAAAAAATTCATATAAAATCAACCATAATGAGTTAGGAGCTCTCATTTGGACTGTAGATGCACGATTCATAGGGCTACAACTTTGTAGTTCTGAAATAAGGCCAATTTGGACGTTTACTATGTCAAATCTGGTCGTGAAGCTACTGGAAATTTCCAGTCAGCCCTAATCTATGTGTTTATTTGATAATTGTATGTTTGTATATTGTTTAAAGGCTTACGCAATCATGGTAACTTGATGTATGTGGTCCTCTTCTATGAAGGGGGAGCCATTCTTAAACATGTACATTAATCCATAGAGACCATGATTTAGGTTGCCCACCATAAATCGTTGCATGATTAATTGTTAATAGTTAGTAAGTTTATTATTTTGCTATTATTGTAAATGGTGATGCAAAATTGTTTTAAGAAAAAAATAAACTTGACTAATAAATAGTGAAATATGATTTTGTTTTAATAAAATTGGTGTCTTACAATCAAAAGATACACCGGGTCATCCAATTGAACAAACTCTAAGAGAGGTATAAGTCGGGACGCGTTAGCTCCCTAAAGAAGTGGGTACTTAATTGCTTCGCGCAAACCTTACTTATGCGCTTCTTTGTGCGTTCAATTGGAGCTACCGAGCTCTTTTGTGTTGTTAAGACAATAAAAATGATTTTATTAAACATTATGTTATGAAGATGTGCATGAATCTTCATACATAAACTTTTGATTCACATCAATTGCATTACCTAATTAAAGTTAAGTCTTTGCCACCCACTTTGATAAGAACACTTGCAATTGCTTTTTGCTCTACGTGAGACGTATGTGAATTGCAACCCCAAGGTAAATTACTACTCATCGTGAGACGGTGGTAGACTATTTACAGTTCTTAATTGGGCGACTTAAAACGAGTTAAGCGGTGAGATCTTGACCCGTGGCATAAGATGAGACAAAACATGATTACAAAGCACTTGATGCCCCTATACAAGTGTCATTTGTAAGTCCCATAAAATCTAGGAATTGTACTTGTAATGCAATTACTGATCGTCACTTACCTTTTGAGTACGTCATTTCTAGCAGATCAACTGAATGGAATGATGGTATGTCAATTGATCCTAGCCTTAATGAAATTAATTGTTAAATTGATTTAACATTGGGTAATTATATTTCTTAAGGAATTTATTATCGAAAATACTGATTTTTGAACTTGAATCTGTTTTGTAGATGGCAACAAATCCTTCACAAAACATACACCAATCGGCTTTCAGGTCGATGCTAGAAAGAGAAAAGCTTTCTGGAACCAACTTCAATGAATGGTATCGTCAGCTGAGGATCGTCCTAAGAGTTGAGAAACGAACCGATGTTCTTGACGTTCAGATGCCCGCTGTTCCTGATGCTGCCACTGCCACTGTAGCGCAGTTGGAAGCATACAATACTCAGTACGATAGACATAATGAGGTTGCTTGTTTGATGCTAGGTAGCATGACTCCCGAGCTTCAAAAGCAATTCGAATTGTACAATCCGTATGATATGATCAGAGAACTCAAGTCTATGTATGAAAAACAAGCTGGAGTAGAATTATTTGAGCTAATTGAATCACTCCATGATTGCAAGCATGCGTATGGGAAATCGGTGAGCGCTCATGTACTCGAGATGAAGAGTTACTTTGAGCACTTGGAAAAGTTAAACTATTCGTATCCTCTGCCTATTGCTGTTGGCGTGATCCTTAAGTCTATTTCAAAGGACTTTGAGGGTTTTGTGCGCAACTACAATATGCACAGCATGAGCAAAACGATAGCTGAACTTCATGCCATGTTAGTTGAGTATGAGAAAAACCTTCCCAAGAAATCTGAGACACCCCAAGTTCTTATGATCAAGGGGGAAAAGGTTCAGAAAGCAAAACAACCGAAAGCTAAGGGCAAGAATGTTGGTAAGGGTAAGCAAGTCGCTTATGTTCCCAAACCTAAAAAGACCCCTCCAGCGAAAAAGGAGCATCCGGCTAAGGACGAGGCTTGTTATCACTATGCTGAAGTGGGACACTGGAAGAGGAATTGTCCTAAGTATCTAGCTGAGTTGAACGAGAAGAAGAAGCAAGCTGGTTTAGCCAGTACTTCAGGTATCTTCACAATTGAATTATATTCCTTTTCTAAACATAATTCATGGGTTTATGACACTGGCCGTGGAACTCATATATGTAATACATTACAGATTTACAGGGGCTTAGATGAAGAAGGAAACTGAAGCCAGGAGCTTTGCAACTGTTCGTGGGCAATGGTCTACCGGCAGCTGTGGAAGCTATAGGAGAATTTCATTTAGTTTTACCTACTGGATTAGTTATTGTATTGGACAATTGTCATTATGCACCTTCTATTACTAGAGGTGTAATTTCAGTTTCTTTGTTAAAAGACAACGGATTCATTAATGTTTTTAATGATTATGGTACTTCAGTTTATAGAAATAATGTTCATTATTTTAATGCTATTCCTTGTAATGGTATTTTTGAAATTGATATGCGTGGTTGTGATTCAAATGATAATTCAATGTATAATGTTAGCAAAAGAGTCAAGCTAACTTGGACTCTACCTATCTTTGGCATTATCGTCTTGCTCATGTTGGCAAGAAACGCATTGAAAGAATTCAACGTGAAGGGATCTTACAATCAAATGATGAAGAATCATTTGAAAAATGCGTATCTTGTGTTTCTGGCAAGAAAACATTTCCCGCATAAACCGGATAGGGCTAAAGAGCTACTTGGACTCATACATACTGAAGTTTGTGGCCTGTTTAGACATGTGTCAAGGAAAGGTGCTAGCTACTTCATAACTTTTACGGATGATTTCAGTCGTTATGGTTATGTTTACTTACTTAAACATAAACATGAAGTCTTTGAAACATTCAAAGAGTTTAAAAACGAAGTAGAAAATCAACTCGGTAAAACCATCAAGATTCTTCGTTCGGATCGAGGTGGAGAATACTTAAGCCAAAAGTTTAAGGATTATCTAAAAGCTTGTGTAATTATTCAACATCTTACTCCTTCATATACTCCACAACACAATGGTGTATCTGGGAGGAGAAATCGAACCTTGTTGGACATGGTGAGATCGATGATGAACCTTACGACTCTCCCATTTTCATTTTGGGATTATGCTCTAGAGACTGTTGTACGCATTCTCAATATGGTTCCAACCAAGAAGGTTGACAAGACACCGCATGAATTGTGGCATGAAAGTGTCCCTAATTTGTCTTACTTAAGAGTCTGGGGATGTGAGGCACTTGTAAAGCGAGATACGCCTGACAAACTTCAACCTAGATCAGTTAAGTGCATCTTTGTAGGATACCCAAAGGAAACGACGGGTTACTATTTCTACTTTCCCACCAAAAACACTGTTAAAGTTGCTAGATATGCTGAGTTCTTTGGAAAGAATCTCATCACTCAAGAAAACAGTGGGAGGATTGTCAAACTTGATGAGACTCAAGAGGAAGATGTGTCACCTTCTGAAAACACTAGCGATCATCAACTTGGGGGGGGGGATGTTCAAAGTGATGAACCTCAAGTTGATGAAGTTGATGCGATTCCAATTCATAGGTCCTCAAGGACAATACGTGCTCGTGAAAGATTGAATCTAAATATAGAATCTGAGGAACACGTATTAGGAGATTTAGATGAACCTCCAAACTTCAAAGCTGCTATAACATCCCAAACGTTTTATGTTTGACTATTTGACTTTCCGTTAGTTAATGTTAAGTCTATTATGTTTATGTGCCCTATATGGGATTATGTGATTAAATGCTTAGACGTTTAATATGAAATGACAAATATGTTGATTAATGAAAGTAAAGTTAAGTTATAAAGTGCTTGTTAGTATGTTAAGACTCCCGGTAGAAAGTTAAGCTAAGAACGTTAAGTTGAAGAGTTGAGGGGTCTTAAGTGTAAGTTTGAGTTTGGTGGCCAGGGGTTAGGGAGAAATTAGGCAGCCCTAATTGTCATAAAACACCTGCTCTTGTGTGTGTGAAACCTCTCAACCGATCCCCTCAATCCCCAAGACAAGTTTCCCTCAAGATTCAATCGATTCGTGCCGTATTGATCAAGTTTTGATTAGATCTTGGATCCTCTAAGTCATCTACAGGTAATATAGGTAATATTATCTTTGAATTCTGATCTTATGAGTCATAGATGAGTTATAATCTAGTCCATAGGGTTTGGGTTGGGTTATTTGATCAAACGTTTATCGAATTCATGTTATTCGGGTGTTTTAATGATTGATTTATGATGTAAAGGATTAAGGGATTAATAGGATGGTTTAAGTTGATGAAAGTGCAATTAAAAGGATTAATTTTAAGTCCCCAGGTTGGATTTGGGGTATGGGTTCGTATGGAATTCGTTTGATCAAAGAACAAAAATTAGGTTTCTGGTCGACACTCCAGGTGCGACGCACCAGGAGGGTAGGTGCGGCGCACCTGCATCTATTCAGAATTTTCTGATGGATTTGTGCGACGCACCAAGGAGTAGGTGCGGCGCACCTACTTATGTTCAGAATTTTCTGATGGATTTGTGCGACGCACCAAGGAGTAGGTGCGGCGCACCTACTTATGTTCAGAATTTTCTGATCGATTTATGCGACGCACCATGTGGGGGTGCGACGCACCAGAATTTTCTGATGGATTTGTGCGACGCACCAAGGAGTAGGTGCGGCGCACCTACTTATGTTCAGAATTTTCTGATCGATTTATGCGACGCACCGATGCGGCGCACCAATGGGTAGGTGCGGCGCACCTGCATCTATTCAGAATTTTCTGATGGATTTGTGCGACGCACCAAGGAGTAGGTGCGGCGCACCTACTTATGTTCAGAATTTTCTGATCGATTTGTGCGACGCACCATGTGGGAGGTGCGACGCACCTCTTGTCCAGTTTTCACAAAACATTTCGTTTAGCTTATATTTCGATCTTATACTCGTTCTAGGTTGTCGGAGCACTTAGCAAGCACTATAAGATACTTTTAACTTGTTGGTAAGCTGTACCGAGGTAAGATAACATCTTTTGTCACCTGTTGGTACAACAAATCACGTTTTCATAAGTTAAACCTTCCAATTGAATATGTATGTACATTTTATGTTCATGGGTGACTATGGGAGGTTGCAAAGGGATATATTACTTACCGTTTATGATGATTAACATTCATATGCAGGTTGCAATGGTATGTGGTAAGTATATATGCATGAGATGATGAAATGATTATAAATGCATGAAATGATGAAATGATTATGTATGTATGAAATGATGAAATGATATGATATATGCTTGCATGTGTGGCTTGATCACCTAGTCACTAGTCCTTGATTAGGATTGCCATGTTCACGTGCACGTTAAGGGCCCTAAAGTAAAAGATGATATGTGATTAGCTTAGGTGAAAGAGTAGCCTAAACTAATTAAGCGATTAAAGTCTCGAGCATTATGTAAAGTCTTGTGTTAAGCTTAACCCGTGCTAGCTCTTCGGGGCTGGTGCGTACGTGGTCACTTGAGTTGCTCCTTGTGGCATAGTTACGTTTGAGTATTCCGGGTGGAGTAACTAATCACCAATGCGTAAAGGCATAAACGGTTTATTCAGTTGGATTGACTTTGTCATTCCTTAACGACGCCGATGGACCACCTTATGGTTTACCCATCATGTCGGGTGTGAGGACTCCATGTATGGTCTATGACCGCCTACACACAACCCCACATCCCTATGTAAGTGGCATAAGTCACTTAGCCTACGTCTTGGCAAAGAAATAAAGAAAGAAAGATGAAGAAAGAAAGTATAGGCACACTTTAGGACATGTTGAACCTAATGTGTATCTTATGATGTTATGTATGTGTGTGATATTAACTTAAAATGCGGATTTTGTTAATATATGAAATGGGCAAACGTTTTCAAGTTATGTTATCTTACTTAGCTAATTTTATTAGCTAACACTTGTTCTTTGAAAATGTTGTGCCTTCAGGATAATCAAGTTTGAGATAGGCAAGGATTAGCTTGGTGAGACTTGGGTAGACGAATAAAGAAGCTTAGCAAAGACATTAAACGCTTAGACTTCCTTTAGCCTTATGTTTGGCTATTTCATTTATGATTAAAGACTTGTAATAATGTGGTGGAGCCTCGTGTTGTAGTCGCTCCTCGTACTAGTAACTTTAAGTATGAGAGCTTTCAGAAATGTGGAGCAAAGGCATTTGATGGTACTCTAGATGCTGTAGGTGCCATGGAATGGTTGGATGATATCGAGGTTGTGTTTGCTTCATGTTATTGCCCTGAGGATATGAAGGTATTGTGTGCTTCCCGTATGTTGAAGAAGAATGCTCGTAATTGGTGGAGGGTTGCTACTATTTCTTTGACCCCCGAGGTGCTAGCTATTATGCCTTGGGGTACCTTTAAGGAGAAGTTCTTGGAAGAATACGTGGGTACTCGTGAACTGAGGTTGATTGAGAAAGAATTCAGAGCTTTAACAGCTAAGCCGGGTGCCATAACTGAGTATGCCCACTCATTTATGGAAAAGCTTAAGTTTGTTGGTCACTTGAGTTGCTCCTTGTGGCATAGTTACGTTTGAGTATTCCGGGTGGAGTAACTAATCACCAATGCGTAAAGGCATAAACGGTTTATTCAGTTGGATTGACTTTGTCATTCCTTAACGACGCCGATGGACCACCTTATGGTTTACCCATCATGTCGGGTGTGAGGACTCCATGTATGGTCTATGACCGCCTACACACAACCCCACATCCCTATGTAAGTGGCATAAGTCACTTAGCCTACGTCTTGGCAAAGAAATAAAGAAAGAAAGATGAAGAAAGAAAGTATAGGCACACTTTAGGACATGTTGAACCTAATGTGTATCTTATGATGTTATGTATGTGTGTGATATTAACTTAAAATGCGGATTTTGTTAATATATGAAATGGGCAAACGTTTTCAAGTTATGTTATCTTACTTAGCTAATTTTATTAGCTAACACTTGTTCTTTGAAAATGTTGTGCCTTCAGGATAATCAAGTTTGAGATAGGCAAGGATTAGCTTGGTGAGACTTGGGTAGACGAATAAAGAAGCTTAGCAAAGACATTAAACGCTTAGACTTCCTTTAGCCTTATGTTTGGCTATTTCATTTATGATTAAAGACTTGTAATAATGTGGTGGAGCCTCGTGTTGTAGTCGCTCCTCGTACTAGTAACTTTAAGTATGAGAGCTTTCAGAAATGTGGAGCAAAGGCATTTGATGGTACTCTAGATGCTGTAGGTGCCATGGAATGGTTGGATGATATCGAGGTTGTGTTTGCTTCATGTTATTGCCCTGAGGATATGAAGGTATTGTGTGCTTCCCGTATGTTGAAGAAGAATGCTCGTAATTGGTGGAGGGTTGCTACTATTTCTTTGACCCCCGAGGTGCTAGCTATTATGCCTTGGGGTACCTTTAAGGAGAAGTTCTTGGAAGAATACGTGGGTACTCGTGAACTGAGGTTGATTGAGAAAGAATTCAGAGCTTTAACAGCTAAGCCGGGTGCCATAACTGAGTATGCCCACTCATTTATGGAAAAGCTTAAGTTTGTTGGTCACTTGGTTCGTAGAGATGTGGATCAGGTTGAAGCTTACTGTGATGGTCTTCCCGCTAGCTATCGTGGCCTTTGTAGACAACATATTACATTGTCTGCTGCGATTAAGGAGTCCAAGAGGTTGGATGATGATTTCAAGGGTGAAAAGGTTGTAGGGAAAGCTAATGATGATAAGCAATCAGGTTCAAAAAGGAAGCATGATGGGTCAAATGGATCTAATAAGAAGTTCAAGAAAAGTCCATCTTCAAGAGGTGGGGGCAGCAGCTATGCAAAGCCAAAGAATTGGTGTGGTACTTGTAAGGCGCCTCACTCGGGTCCATGTTCAGATAAGACCCGAAGGTGTGATACTTGTGGTGGTACGGGTCATCCTACTTCAGGATGCAAGGACAAGCCAAAGTGTTATCGGTGTCAACAAACCGGTCATTTCATCAAGGATTGCCCACAAGGAAGAGATGATGGAAAGAAGACGGCTGTCCAAAAGCCTAAAGCTCGAGCCTTTCAGCTGACAGTCGAAGCTGCCAAGGATAACGACGAGGTAGTAAGCGGTACATTTCTTGTTAACTCAAAACCTGCTTCTGTACTTTTTGATTCGGGTGCAAATAGATCTTTTGTGTCCACTTTATTTGCTCCTAAGCTTGATAGGGTCACTACTCCTCTTGATTGCTCTATAGAGGTTGAAATTGCTAACGGTACCATTAGTGACATTCAAGTAGGTTATGATGATTGTTCTATTGAGATTGAAGGTCGCTCTTTTCCGGTTCAATTATTGCCTACCACTCTAGCCGGTTTTGATATAGTGATAGGTATGGACTGGTTGTCTCAAAATGATGCTACCATTATATGTTCTCAAAAGGTCGTACGATTCGCTACTCCGGATGGTGAGGTCATTTCCGTTTATGGAGATAAGAAGAAGGGGAGCATAAAGATTATTAATTTGATGAAGGCTCTCAATTGCATTCGGCATAACAAGAATCACTTTCTTGCCTATGTTATCGATACACGAAAAGAGAAGTCTCCGATCCCTAATGTTGATGTAGTTTCTGAATTTTCTGATGTCTTTCCGGATGATCTTCCCGGTATTCCTCCCGACCGAGAGGTCATCTTTCAGATTGATCTCGTACCCGGTGCTACTCCTGTTGCAAAAGCACCATATCGTTTAGCTCCTACAGAAATGAAAGAGTTAATGTCCCAGCTTCAAGAGCTACTTGACAAAGGTTTCATACAACCAAGTTCCTCGCCTTGGGGAGCTCCGGTTCTTTTTGTCAAAAAGAAAGACGGTTCTATGCGCATGTGCATAGACTACCGTGAGCTGAATAAGCGAACGGTTAAGAATAAGTATCCTCTCCCGCGTATTGATGATCTTTTTGATCAGCTCCATGGTGCTTCTTACTTCTCTAAGATTGATTTGCGGTCTGGCTACCATCAATTAAAAGTCAAAAAGGAAGATGTGGCCAAGACAGCTTTTCGTACACGTTATGGGCACTATGAGTTTCTTGTCATGCCTTTTGGGTTGACAAATGCTCCAGCCGCTTTTATGGATTTAATGAATCGGGTATGTCGCCCATTCTTAGATCATTTTGTGATTGTCTTCATTGACGATATTCTAATTTATTCAAAGTCTGAAGCCGAGCACCGTGAGCACTTAAGAGCTGTTCTTGAGGTTCTTAGGGAGAAAAAGTTATATGCAAAGTTCTCCAAGTGTGAATTCTGGCTCCGAGAAGTTCAATTTCTCGGGCATGTTATCTCTTCTGAAGGTATTAAAGTTGATCCCGCCAAGATTGAAGCTGTATCTAAATGGGAACAGCCAAAGACACCCACGGAGATTAAGAGTTTTCTCGGGTTAGCTGGCTATTATAGAAGGTTTATTCAAGATTTCTCCCGAATAGCTAAGCCAATGACTGAATTGACAAAGAAAGGAGTAAAGTTTGTATGGACGGAAGCTCAAGAAAAGGCCTTTCAAACGCTTAAGACAAAGTTATGTGAAGCTCCTGTCCTAGCCTTACCCGAAGGTACTGATGATCTTGTTGTGTATAGTGATGCTTCTATTTCAGGTTTGGGTTGTGTCCTTATGCAAAGGGACAAAGTTATTGCATATGCTTCACGTCAGTTGAAGCCTCATGAAAAGAATTACCCGACCCATGATCTTGAATTGGCTGCAGTAGTGTTTGCTTTGAAGTTGTGGAGACATTACTTATATGGCACCAAATGTACCTTGTTTACGGATCATAAGAGTTTACAATATGTGTTCTCACAAAAGGAAATGAATGTAAGGCAAAGGAGATGGATGGAACTTCTGAAAGATTATGATTGTGAGATTAAATATCATCCCGGTAAAGCCAATGTGGTGGCGGATGCACTAAGTAGGAAAGTGCAGAATTTTTCTTGTAAATTGATGAGCATGGTTGTTCAAGCAAAGTCGGGGTTACTCGACCGCATCAAGGAAGCCCAAGTTAAGGCTTTAATGAAGGATAATATCGATAATGAAAGCATTGGAAAGAAGAAAAGACTTGTGATGGAGACGAACAGCCGTGGATTTAAGACATATAAGGGTCGAATTTGGGTACCATTACTTGGTGGTAATCGAGAGTTGATCTTTGAAGAAGCTCATAGGTCAAGATATTCAGTCCATCCCGGTATTACCAAGATGTATGCAGATTTGAAGCCCATCTATTGGTGGCCAAACATTAAGGGAGAAGTTGCTCATTTTGTTGAAAGATGTTTGACTTGTGCACGTGTGAAAGCTGATCACAAAAAGCCATATGGAATGTTGCATCAATTGGAGATTCCGGAATGGAAATGGGACCATATTACTATGGATTTTGTGACCAAACTACCAAGAACACCGAAAGGAAATGACATGGTATGGGTTATTGTGGATAGATTGACAAAGAGTGCTCATTTCTTGGCAACAAGACAAGATGTACCACTAACTAAGATGGCAAAGATGTATGTGGATGAGATCGTAGCAAAGCATGGTGTTCCTTTATCCATTGTTTCAGACCGAGACACGAGATTTGTGTCTAACTTTTGGAAGGGTCTTCAGCGAGAGTTAGGTACTAGAATTAATTTGAGCACCGCCTATCACCCTCAAACTGATGGGCAAAGTGAAAGGACCATACAAACGTTGGAAGACATGTTGAGAGCTTGTGTATTAGAGTATGGTGGAGCATGGGATGAACACTTGAAATTGATCGAATTCACTTATAATAACAGCCACCATGCAAGTATTGGAATGCCACCATTTGAAATGCTTTATGGTAGGAGATGTAGGACTCCGAGTTGTTGGATGGAACCCGGTGAAAAGCAGTTTACGGGTCCTGAAATCATTGAAATCTCAGCTGAAAAAGTTAATGTGGCAAAGGAAGCACTTCGTGTGGCTAGAGAACGACAAAAGACTTATGCCGACAAGAAAAGGAAGCCAATTGAGTTCCAAGTTGGTGATTTGGTAATGCTGAAAGTTTCCCCATGGAAAGGAGTAATTCGTTTTGGAAAGAAGGGAAAGCTAAGCCCACGTTTCATAGGACCTTTCAAAATTCTGAAACGTATCAAGGATGTAGCTTATCAATTGGAACTACCCCCAGAATTGGATGGAATTCACCACACATTTCACGTTTCGTATTTGAGGAAGTGTTTGGCCAATGAGTCGAGTGTTATTCCAATTGAGGATGTGAGCATTAATCCTCAGAAAAGAATAGTGGATGAACCAGTAGCGATACTCGAAAGAAAGCAAAAGAAACTTCGCCGAAAGTTGATTGATCTCGTGTTGATTAAATGGAAGCATAACCACGGTGAAAGTTTAACTTGGGAGACCGAGGCGGTGATGAAAGAGAAATATCCAGATTTGTTTGCTTCTGAGGCGATTCCGAGGACGGAATCCTCTTAAGGGGGAGGTAATTGTAACATCCCAAACGTTTTATGTTTGACTATTTGACTTTCCGTTAGTTAACGTTAAGTCTATTATGTTTATGTGCCCTATATGGGATTATGTGATTAAATGCTTAGACGTTTAATATGAAATGACAAATATGTTGATTAATGAAAGTAAAGTTAAGTTATAAAGTGCTTGTTAGTATGTTAAGACTCCCAGTTAAGCTAAGAACGTTAAGTTGAAGAGTTGAGGGGTCTTAAGTGTAAGTTTGAGTTTGGTGGCCAGGGGTTAGGGAGCAATTAGGCAGCCCTAATTGTCATAAAACACCTGCTCTTGTGTGTGTGAAACCTCTCAACCGATCCCCTCAATCCCCAAGACAAGTTTCCCTCAAGATTCAATCGATTCGTGCCGTATTGATCAAGTTTTGATTAGATCTTGGATCCTCTAAGTCATCTACAGGTAATATAGGTAATATTATCTTTGAATTCTGATCTTATGAGTCATAGATGAGTTATAATCTAGTCCATAGGGTTTGGGTTGGGTTATTTGATCAAACGTTTATCGAATTCATGTTATTCGGGTGTTTTAATGATTGATTTATGATGTAAAGGATTAAGGGATTAATAGGATGGTTTAAGTTGATGAAAGTGCAATTAAAAGGATTAATTTTAAGTCCCCAGGTTGGATTTGGGGTATGGGTTCGTATGGAATTCGTTTGATCAAAGAACAAAAATTAGGTTTCTGGTCGACACTCCAGGTGCGACGCACCAAGGAGTAGGTGCGGCGCACCTACTTATGTTCAGAATTTTCTGATCGATTTATGCGACGCACCATGTGGGAGGTGCGACGCACCAAGGATAGGTGCGGCGCACCAATGGGTAGGTGCGGCGCACCTACATCTATTCAGAATTTTCTGATGGATTTATGCGACGCACCAAGGAGTAGGTGCGGCGCACCTACTTATGTTCAGAATTTTCTGATCGATTTATGCGACGCACCATGTGGGAGGTGCGACGCACCATGTGGGAGGTGCGACGCACCTCTTGTCCAGTTTTCACAAAACATTTCGTTTAGCTTATATTTCGATCTTATACTCGTTCTAGGTTGTCGGGAGCACTTAGCAAGCACTATAAGATACTTTTAACTTGTTGGTAAGCTGTACCGAGGTAAGATAACATCTTTTGTCACCTGTTGGTACAACAAATCACGTTTTCATAAGTTAAACCTTCCAATTGAATATGTATGTACATTTTATGTTCATGGGTGACTATGGGAGGTTGCAAAGGGATATATTACTTACCGTTTATGATGATTAACATTCATATGCAGGTTGCAATGGTATGTGGTAAGTATATATGCATGAGATGATGAAATGATTATAAATGCATGAAATGATGAAATGATTATGTATGTATGAAATGATGAAATGATTATGTATGTATGAGATGATGAAATGATTATATGCATGAAATGATGAAATGATTATAAATGCATGAAATGATGAAATGATTATAAATGCATGAAGATGATGAAATGATTATAAATGCATGAGATGATGAAATGATTATAAATGCATGAAATGATGAAATGATTATAAATGCATGAGATGATGAAATGATTATAAATGCATGAAATGATGAANTAAGTATATATGCATGAGATGATGAAATGATTATAAATGCATGAGATGATGAAATGATTATAAATGCATGAAATGATGAAATGATTATGTATGTATGAGATGATGAAATGATTATAAATGCATGAGATGATGAAATGATTATAAATGCATGAGATGATGAAATGATTATAATGCATGAAATGATGAAATGATTATAAATGCATGAAATGATGAAATGATTATAAATGCATGAAATGATGAAATGATTATATGCATGAAATGATGAAATGATTATATGCATGAAATGATGAAATGATATATATGCATGAAATGATGAAATGATTATAAATGCATGAAATGATGAAATGATTATAAATGCATGAAATGATGAAATGATTATAAATGCATGAGATGATGAAATGATTATAAATGCATGAAATGATGAAATGATTATAAATGCATGAGATGATGAAATGATTATAAATGCATGAAATGATGAAATGATTATATGCATGAAGATGATGAAATGATTATATGCATGAGATGATGAAATGATTATAAATGCATGAAATGATGAAATGATTATAAATGCATGAAATGATGAAATGATTATATGCATGAGATGATGAAATGATTATAAATGCATGAAATGATGAAATGATTATATGCATGAATGATGAAATGATTATATGCATGAGATGATGAAATGATTATAAATGCATGAAATGATGAAATGATTATATGCATGAAATGATGAAATGATTATATGCATGAAATGATGAAATGATTATAATGCATGAAATGATGAAATGATTATATGCATGAAATGATGAAATGATTATAATGCATGAAATGATGAAATGATTATAAATGCATGAAATGATGAAATGATTATATGTATGAAATGATGAAATGATTATATATGCATGAATGATGAAATGATTATAAATGCATGAAATGATGAAATGATTATATGCATGAAATGATGAAATGATTATATGCATGAAATGATGAAATGATTATATGCATGAGATGATGAAATGCTTATAAATGCATGAAATGATGAAATGATTATAAATGCATGAAATGATGAAATGATTATGTATGTATGAAGATGATGAAATGATTATAATGCATGAATGATGAAATGATTATAATGCATGAAATGATGAAATGATTATAATGCATGAAATGATGAAATGATTATAAATGCATGAAATGATGAAATGATTTAAACGCCGTTTGGCAAAGTTTTGAAAAAATCCAAGTTTTTAAACGACGGGTGTTACAGCTGCATTATCAGATCCAGAATCTGACAAATGGCTTGAAGCTGCGAATGTGGAAATGAAATCAATGAAAGACAATCAAGTCTGGAGCTTTGTTGATCTTCCACCTAATGGTAGAACCATTGGGTGTAAATAGATCTTCAAAAAAGAATACCGACATGGATGGAAATGTACACACCTATAAAGCTCGTCTCGTGGCGAAAGGTTATACTCAGTTGTATGGAGTTGACTATGATGAGACCTTTTCTCCAGTAGCAGACATTAGAGCTATTAGGATTATCTTGGCCATAGCAACGTGCTATGACTATGAGATATGGCAAATGGATGTCAAGACCGCTTTCTTGAATGGTTATCTAGACGAGGAAGTCTATATGGTACAACCTGAAGGTTTTGTCGATCCAAAATATCCCAACAAAGTATGCAAGGTTCAAAGGTCCATTTATGAACTAAAGCAAGCATCAAGAAGTTGGAATAAAAGGTTTGATGAGGAGATCAAAAAGTTTGGTTTTGCTCAAAATCCTGATGAGCCATGTGTATATCGCAAAGCTAGTGGGAGTAATGTTACTTTCCTTGTCTTATATGTGGATGACATATTGATAATAGGAAATCACATTCCAATGTTGCAAGATATAAAATCCCATCTTGGAAAGTGTTTTGCTATGAAAGACTTGGGTGAAGCAACATTCATTCTTGGAATCAAGATCTACAGAGATAGAACTAAACGGTTGATTGGACTAAGTCAAAGTGCTTATATTGATAAGATCTTGAAGAGATTCAAGATGGAGAATTCCAAGCGTGGTTTCGCACTCATGCAGGAAGGACTTGGCTTATCTAGCAAACAAGGTGCCTCTACACCTGATGAGGTGGAGCGTATGCAAATAGTTCCTTATGCTTCGGCTGTGGGATCTATTATGTATGCGGTAAGATGCACTAGACCTGACATAGCGTTCGCGCAAAATATCGTTAGCCGATATCAACAGAATCCAGTTGAAGGTCACTGGACAGCTGTGAAGAACATTCTTAAGTATCTGCGAACTACTAAAGACTTATTTCTGATGTGTGGAGGAAATCCTGATGCAGAGCTCAAAGTGACTGGATACTATGATGTTGGATTTCAGACTGATAGAGATGATACAAAATCTCAGTCGGGATACGTCTTCGTTTTAAATGGAGGCGCGGTGGATTGGAAGAGCAAGAAGCAAACCACAGTTGCTATGTCTGCGACAAAGTCGGAGTACATTACCGCCTCAGAAGCCGCCATGGAAGCAGTCTGGATTAGGATGTTTATTTCTGGGCTTAACGTGATGCCCTCAAATAACACACCTTTAGATATGTATTGCGACAATACTGGTGCAATTATCATTGCCAACGAACCCGGAGTTCAGAAAGGTGCCAGACATTATCCTAGACGATATCACTATGTTCGTGAGCAGATCGGAATAGGAGAAATCAAGTTACTCAAAGTTCACACAGATTATAACTTAGCAGATCCTTTTACAAAGGCTTTGTCAAAAGCAAAGCTCGATAAGCATGCCGAGGGCATAGGGCTTAAATTAGCTAGTTATTTCATGTAAATCTGTGATTTAGTATTTGGATAAAGGATGTTGAACAATTATTATTGAATAAATGAATTAAATTACTTGGTATGTTTGTTTTCATTTAATATGTAATTGTATCCTATATTTGCATATTTAAATCCATGAATAATTTATATTCTAAATTGTCCATTGTCGATTAACTATACGGGAATATAGTTAAACTAAGACAAATCTGAGTGATTGGTAATATTCTTATAATATTAAGGATGGTCCCACCAAACTCACATGATATTCATAAGATGCATATTGGACTACCCCACTAACGAATTATCACTTTATGGATCGGCGTCATTAAGTGAAATTCCTGAAGTGGTTGCTTTACTTATCCTTAGACTTGAGATACAAGCAGGTTATGCATGTATGGATAGCATTTTCTTGATATAGTTGTAACTATCCTGAATAAGGTAGTAACAAAGGGCTATTTTCAGAAGTGTAGTGAAATGACATGACTAACACGTGTAGTCAAAATAGGATTTGTTCCTTCAACTAGTTATTGAAGTATGATACCATTGGGCCCCTCATTAATTAATTAAGATGTTTGTATGCACATACCCAAATGAATTTCAGATGTGTCTCGATTAATTTGGTAATCTTAATTAGTTGTAGAAATGAGAAACATAATCGTTAAATTATGGAATGACTTTGATCCATATCCATATTTAACAAAGGTATCTGAAACAAAGGGATAATAAACACTGAAACCATTTCAAAGATACTTTAAGAAACTATACTTAAATATTTCCGGGAGCATTGGCGTGTTGCTAGACGCTAACCAATGTTATTGTCTTTATTATAACATGCTCAAGTGGGAGCTGTTGGAATATGATCACATTAAATAAACGCATGTCCGGAAAATATTTAAGCTACGGGGTCACACGAAATGACACGAATACACTATGTAATTAATTAATATGTTAATGTAATATATTAATTAATATGTTCACGAAATGATTAATAAACGTTCGTTAAAAGTTAAATATACGTTTATTAATTAAATGTTTTGAAAAGAGAAGGACTTAAGTGAAAATTAGGAATTAGAATTGTTTCCTAATACCACTTAAGGGGGCCGGTTTTGTGAGTGGGTTTTCTAACCCAACTCAAACTTGTTCATCAAGTTAAAAACCCTAACAATTAACCCTATATAAAGGGGTTAAGGGTTAAGTCTTTTGTGTGACAATTAGAATTGTAAAAACCCTAACTAATTCCTCTCTTCTCTCTCTCTTGGTTTCGGCCGTGGCATCAAATCAAAAGGGTTTTGGGATTTTGGTTTTCGACTTCAAGGGTTTATACACAAAGGGTTGTGAGTTCGTGATCGGGTACTAGCATACATACGTAGTGGTGTCAAGTGTGCGATCGTAGAAGGGTTTTACTTTAAACCCTAATAATAATTATTATTATTTGATTATTGGAAGCTAAGCTAAAAGGTACACATTCATTTGTCTTTGTTAATTATTATATTGCATATTTATTCCGCTGCATACTCGTGATTATTTGTATATGATAATCGTTATAACAGTATCAACATCAATCAATTGTTTGATGTACAAATAAACTATTCTTTACCAACACCCTATCCTATTTAAGTCCTATTTATGTAGTTTTCGTTTTTTAAATCAGATAGTCTTTTAGAAGTATTTAAGACAACTCATTTGATATCTAAAATGATTTATGATGAATGATTTAATTTAATGTGTTGTGTCTGATACAGTTCAACAAAGCATTAATTATATAGATTGATTGATTACAACAACTATCTAAAAAACAATGCTAATACTCTTATATATTTTCTCTCTCTATATATTTTTTATCTTATATTGTTATTAATAGGATTATCAGATTTGCTATTACAACATCTCTAATAGTTAAGTTGTGTTAAAGTTTTTTTATAAACAGTTATGGGGTAAACTTTTACTCAAATTGTAAAAAGCGTTTGAAGATTTTTTTAACAAGAAAACTATTATATTACATTTAAATATAGATGAAACAGAGTGTTTTTTCATCAACGGGTTGAGGAACTTCAAACTATTCAATAAAAAAAAGGAAAAGTGAATATAAGGCTGTCCGGCACCTAAGCTTAGGTGTGGAACCCCCACATACAAATTTTTTAATATTTTTTGATTAATGAATAAATGCTTGGGCCCCCATGAATTTTATGGATTTAAAAAACAATATGTGAGTGTTCCACACCTAAACTTAGGTACCTAACAGCCTTATATTACAATCCCCCATAAAAAAAATCATACTTTCCAATGATAAAAAACTTCTAAAAAACATTTTTAGTAAAGAAAGTTGTTGATTAAGCTACCAGCAAGGTTGTAAAACTCCCCCGAGTCGGCCGAGTACCCAAAATAAACTCCTGACTCCCCACATCGCCGAGTCGAGTCCGAGTCACGAGTTCTTCAACCTTGATACGGACAAAATGATGATGAAATGCGAATCTATCAACTAATCCAACGTTTAATTTTCAAGTTTGAATTATTATGTAAATGAATTTAAACAATTATGTTTAAATTTGAAGTTTGGAATATATTTTTAAAGTTCTATTACATATAATTTCAAAAATACTTATGTTTGTATATAAAATTCCAATCCGAGTTCTCCTTGAGTCGAGTCCGATTCTCCAAAAACTCCTGACTCCCCCCTTGCCGAGTCGAGTCCGAGTTATGAGTTCTCCAACCTTGGCTACCAGTGGAGGGTATGTTGTTCATTTGCCAAATGGGCTCCTATCTGTTAATTTTCGTTTACTAAAAAAAATCCATCAATATACAATAAGTTATACATAATATATATAATTGTTTATTATATAATGAAAAGTTATATTTTTAAAAAAAGAACTGCTGAAATTTGATACCCACAAATTACATGGGTGGTTGCCATAATAATCAAATGTCTCACACACATTCCATATTCTTAAAAACATTCAAAGTTTAAGACTTTAATCCACATGATTCATTACATAGTATAGAGTATAGATAATTGTTATTAAGTATCAATGGAGTGAAATCTCACTATTTGAAACTTGCCAAATATAAGTACATATACTATATCTTATGGTATATGTGTGAGGATGACGAGAGGCATGAGTTAATAAATATAGAAAGAAAAAGAGAAATAAATGTGTGTAAATTTTTTTGATAGATTTACATTAACTCAAAAATGGAATGTTACTCCAAGCAAAGTTTCAAGAGCTTTTAGTTGGATGAAGCTTTTAACTTTCAAAAATTACATAAATATCTTTTGAAACTTGCAGCTACAAATACCATATAAAACACCTTTAAAAATTAAAAGTTCTAGCTAACAACTTTGCTTGAAAGCTATAACTTACAGCTACATCAACCAGTTACAGCTACAACTACTTTTACTAAACATATCCAAACGAATATATTTTTACCAAATGATTTGATATACTTATTGTATATTTGCACTACAGTTGATTTATATCGTATATTCTAAATTTTTTATCATATAATAAAATAATTAAAATCATGTTAAGTACTCATACAAAACCGTAAAGTTAATATTAAATGGGAGGATTGGCTTTTGAACCCAATGCTCTCGATGTAACTGTTTAGACAACTCGTTTTAAACTCTAATGAAATTTTACCGTTAAAATATAAAATATCAAAAACAATGTTAAGAACTTAAGATGATCGTAGCTCTTTGGAAAATATATGTATGGATGGGGTGACTGGTGAGGGGCAAAAGAGTAAATGGATATATATGAGAGAACAAGGTCTATTCGAACAAAGATACAAAGAAGAAGGGGACCCAAGAGAGAAGAATGGGCTGAGGTGGGTTCCTATGACCTGGCAAAAGTGACCGAGCCAGGCTAGCCATTTGATTAATTGGCATGATTGGGTCCCATTGCCAACACTGGATCCCATTATATTACCAACCAAAGCCTTCATCCTCTAACTCACTTATACTATTAATTTCACACTAACCAACAAACTAAATCAATGTTAATTTGATTATTCGCCTTCTTTACTTCTTTAATATATGGTAAATAAGATACCAAAACCGGTAGCAAGGTCAGGTTTTATATAGAACTTACGAATTTCACTTTCTAAACGGCGTTATGAATTTTACATGATGATCATAATCTTTGATTCGAAGTCACCAATTTTACATTTTCTCGTACTTCTGTTATAAAGGAGAAGTTGATTTTATAAAGTCTTTTAATTGTTTATTTTAAGGATATAACTATAACTATAATTATTATATTTGAAAGTTTTCTCTCTATATAACTAAGAGATGATATGTTTTTTCTTATGTGGCATTTGTAGGTTCTTGTCACATTGGATTTTTTATGATGTGTAATTTTTTCCAAATAAATTGTTATATTTATCTTGCCATGTATTTAGTCATGTTATCTAAATTAATCTTAATCATCAATCTTAAACATTAATATTTTTCTTCTTTATCAAGATATTATATACTTCTTTCTTCCAAAACTAGATTTTAGACCCGTGTCTAACATTGGACACGGGGCTTACGATATTATCAATATTTAAGTCATAAAAGCTTATAATTTTGAAGATATATGGTTCCAAGTGTTATACTTTGCAAGTTGTAGTACTATAATCACAGGTTCGTCACTGTCATTATTAACTGAGACATATTGATGGAATTGTTTGTCGTAGTCATTCCACAAGGCACATGTTACAATAATTCATCTATTATAGAATTTGTTGAAACCAGTTGTATTCATAATGTGATATTATTATGAAAGATAATTAAGAATTATAATATAAACATACTTGTGATCCTGTACTTGACATTCAAGTATGTGTCTTTGATCATGATGCGGACCCATAACACGAATAGGTTTTTTCAATCACTTATCCTATGATAATTAGATAAAAATTAAGATTGCTTTCATATTCTTTGATAACAATTAGGATTCTTTATTTGAGTGACAATTGTAACTTTAAACATTAATATTTTTCTTCTTTATCAAGATATTATATACTTCTTTCTTCCAAAACTAGATTTTAGACCCGTGTCTAACATTGGACACGGGGCTTACGATATTATCAATATTTAAGTCATAAAAGCTTATAATTTTGAAGATATATGGTTCCAAGTGTTATACTTTGCAAGTTGTAGTACTATAATCACAGGTTCGTCACTGTCATTATTAGCTGAGACATATTGATGGAATTGTTTGTCGTAGTCATTCCACAAGGCACATGTTACAATAATTCATCTATTATAGAATTTGTTGAAACCAGTTGTATTCATAATGTGATATTATTATGAAAGATAATTAAGAATTATAATATAAACATACTTGTGATCCTGTACTTGACATTCAAGTATGTGTCTTTGATCATGATGCGGACCCATAACACGAATAGGTTTTTTCAATCACTTATCCTATGATAATTAGATAAAAATTAAGATTGCTTTCATATTCTTTGATAACAATTAGGATTCTTTATTTGAGTGACAATTGTAACTTTAAACATTAATACGCAAAACTAATATATAAAAAAGGAGAAAATTTTGTATTTTTTGATTGAGAGATAGAATGAATCTTGAATGAAGTTTATATTGATTTGTATTTAGTATTCAAGTAACCCTCTGTTTTAAATCATGTTTTGTTATGTGATCGTCTCATGTTCTATGATTCCTATTGTGTTTAGGATAAAGATGTTGTATATCGCCATTTGTTATTGCGTTTGGGATATGTATTTGGAGTTCATATTGTGTTTATATTAAATATTAAATTAAATATTAATATTTATAATTTATAAAAATCTAATCTAATATATTATTAAATTGGACGACATTATCAATATTGTATTGGGATACCAATGTACGACATTTATAGGTATCAATTTATAATATTTTATAATATTTTCTTATAAGCTAATATTTATCTTTAGTCATGTAGTCGACATTGATATTTATATGTGTAAATCTATATTTATTTATATAATAAAAAGTCAAGAAAAGTCAAAGTTGAAAATTTGAGAAAATCGAAAGATGTGATTACGCGGATTGTTTATAACATTTTAAAGATAAGATAAATTATTAAATATATAAATTTAAATGTAAAAAATGTAAGTAAAAACAAATTTAAAAGAATATACTTCTGAAATATTGAACACATATATTGTATTTCATCTTTTGAAATAATTTTTTATAGCCAATATTTCATATGTTAAATTTTTTTTAATTAATTAAATGATTAAAAGTTTTTAAAAAAATCCTCTCAAGTTGATGGCTAAAAACAAATATAAATTAAGTATTCAGGGCTAAAAAGTGTAAATTATTGATGGAAAACAAAAAAGTGTAAATTAATGAGACTTTTTATACAAATATTAATATAAATACTAATATAATAATATATTTGGATAATGACTATTAGGATTTTTAATTTATAATTAAATTAAATGATGACATAAGCGAGAGTCAATTTGATAAAATTGAGCGATTTGATTGTTAATAAGTGATTAGTTCAATTGTCTTATAGTATATATTAAGATTAAGATAAGATTAAGATTAAGATATATTTCTTCCTCCGATCCATTTTTTAATAGATATTATATTTCTTATTTCCTATTTTATATGTATTTAAGATATGATCTTTCGTTTTTAAGATATATCAAATTTCCTATGTATTCCAAAATTGAAAAGTGAGAAGATTAATTAAATTTAATTAGATATTATATTAGATAGATATCCTCTCTCAATATCATGTATTATATCTTCTTATAGTATTAATAGTATTAATATTAAAAGAGTTATAAAAAAACATATGAATGGATGGAATACAGATACATCTTCTTCAAAATTATCAAATCAGATTTTTCTTTCAATCTATTTTTCCAAAATTTTCTTCTTTAGCCGTCACTAATCTCCAATAATTATAAAACAACCTCTTAAAATCATTTTTGAAAAAACCATAACCCTTAGATGAAAAACAAAGTTGAATTTTAACCTTTGGATTACTTTGCTTACATCATTTGCCTTATTTAGATTAATTTACTAAATTATCAAATTAAATACTAAATTACTAGATAATAAATTACATTCTATATTTACATATAATGATTTTTAATGATTGTATGCGTTGATGACTAACTCAAGTCAAAGATACTATTAGTTGAATTTTTAGTTAATGGTTTTTTTAAGTTCTTAATAATTTTCTTTTATCGTCTTTAATATCGTACTTCAAGCACAAATTTTAGATATATATAGTATACATTAGCTTTAAGCCAATGTCAGAGTACCGCACTTAATAGAGACTTGTGGCTTTTAAAGAAAAAAAAATAAGATTCAAACTTTAACATAACAAAATTTTTGATAATATAAAAGTAAAATAGATTGGTGTAAATGTAAAATACTCGGCTGTTAAAAAAATATACATTAGTTTTGAAGTATGTTTTGGTTATGGTATATACATATAACTATGTTTTTACCGCACGATATATGACTGTTGAATCGATTTTTCAAAGTTTTTAATATAGACATCTATAATCAATAAAGTTTATAATAGGTAGCATTTAAATACCAAAAAAGAATATGTAAACTTAATTGAACGTATTTAAAAATCTAATAACAGATAAACAAAGAAAAACATACTTTTAAATTTAACAAACTTGACAATGGATCTTTTTCCTTTTTTAATTACAATACATTGCCAGGTATGATACACTACCAACTTGACAATGGATCTTTTTATCACAATTCTATAATATGAATGAAAAGCAAATTGAATTTTAACCTTTGGATTACTTTGCTTACATCATTTGTCTTATTTAGATTAATTTACTAAATTATCAAATTAAATACTAAATTACTAGATAATAAATTACATTCTATATTTACATATAATGATTTTTAATGATTGTATGCGTTGATGACTAACTCAAGTCAAAGATACATTAGTTGAATTTTTACTTAATGGTTTTTTTAAGTTCTTAATAATTTTCTTTTATCGTCTTTAATATCGTACTTCAAGCACAAATTTTAGATATATATAGTATACATTAGCTTTAAGCCAATGTCAGAGTACCGCACTTAATAGAGACTTGTGGCTTTTAAAGAAAAAAAAATAAGATTCAAACTTTAACATAACAAAATTTTTGATAATATAAAAGTAAAATAGATTGGTGTAAATGTAAAATACTCGGCTGTTAAAAAAATATACATTAGTTTTGAAGTATGTTTTGGTTTTTAAAACAGCGAATACATATGTATGATGTACCCTTTTTAATTTAGTTTATTATATACTTTTTATTACCTTTAAAATAGTATTTTTTTTATGAATTTTAAAAAGTAAAATGAATCAGAGTAGAATTTCCATTCCACCTATCCGCACCCTATCTCGCTGAAATTTAGATGTGTTAAGATTTACATAAGTTTTTTGGACAAATATCACGGGACTTTAAAAATCAAGAGTATAATGATGTTTGAATTGAATAATTTACAAGTACATGATTAAAAAAACAAACATTCTAAAAAAAATTCAATACATTTTTTTGGCTTAAAGTCTTTTTATTATAAAAACTTAATATTTTTATCCCGCGTATTACGCGGGAATTATATATAAAAAGGAAGTGAATATAATGTTGTATCACATTTAACTTTGGTGAAAAACTACTCACGTACTAACTTTTAGTAAATAAAGTAGTAGAAAACATCGGGGCCATCATTTATTCATTATACGTAAAAAATAATGAATAAATTAAGGCCCCGATGTTTTCAATGTATTAAAAAACTAGCACGTCAGAGGTTTTTTCACCCAAATTGAGTGTATGACCACACCATATTCACTTTTTCCGATAATTATATGGTTTTTGCCAAACGATTTTTACTTTATTTATAAATTATTACGTAAGTAAATTTTTATTTGATGAAATTAGGTGACTTTTGATATTTAAAATAAAGATAAAGATAAAGATGTCATTGTATCATCAGCTTAAAATTGTGTAGTCTTATCTAAACCAAAAAATAAATAAACAATATATTTATACCACATATTAGATTTAGTCTTTTGTCAAAGACACCAAAAGTTAACGATATTTTTGAAATAAAATAAATTATTAAATAAATGCAAATAAAAAACCTTATAAATTCAAATATAAAAATATAAGAAAAAAAAACAAACTGGTAATTTGATATTTACCAAAAAACAAATCTTTGATATATTTTTAATATATATCGATAATATAGTTTGTATTTCTTAGAATGTGGATATAAATTTTCATGTGAATTGGTTTACCATCATCAATTGAAACATAGATAAGTTATATATTTTTTTTTTGTAGAGACATGTTTGTAATAATTTTTATTCTAATAATCATGATTGATTAATAAGTCTTAATTATATTTAATTTAGTATTTTGTACGATTTATTCTTTTATGAAACTAAAAAAATGTAAATGAGCTATAGAAAACATAAAAATGTAATTAATAAGACTTTTTTTTATATTTATTAATATAATTAATACTTACAGTTTTTGTGGGCATATAGTTTTTTAATTTATAATTATAATAGAGAAAGTCAGAAAACATATGCAGATAAGAAAAGGAGACCGATTGAGTTTAATGTTGGTGATTTAGTGATGCTGAAAGTATCACCTTGGAAAGGAGTTATCCGATTTGGAAAGAAGGGAAAGTTGAGTCCACGTTTCATTGGACCTTTTAAAGTGGTGAAGCGCATTAAAGATGTGGCATATCAGTTGGAATTACCTCCAGAATTGGATGGAATTCACAACACCTTCCATGTATCCTACTTGAGGAAATGTTTAGCTGAGGAGTCGAGTGTGATTCCTATTAAAGACGTGAGTATTGACCCAATGAAGAGAATAGTAGACGAACCGGTAGCGATACTTGGAAGAAAGCAAAAGAAGTTACGCCGAAAAGTGATTGAACTTGTCTTGATAAAGTGGAAGCATAATCATGGAGAAAGCTTGACTTGGGAAACTGAAGCAGTAATGAAGGAGAAATATCCCGAGTTGTTCCTATCTGATGAGATTCCGGGGACGGAATCCTCTTAAGGGGGAGGTATTTGTAACATCCCGAACTTTTATTTAATGTTTGACTAATGCCGTTAAGTCAATTTGGGGTGTCGTTAAGTCTTTACTTAATATTTGAATGTAGTTATGTGTGGTTAACGTAGATAAAGTAGTTAGGTTTAAAAGCCTAAATTTTAATGACGAATAAAAGTGTGATTAATGTCGCTTAAAGGCTATGTAGTGCCTTTTAATGAAGGACTAATGTTGTATATGGTCAATAATGCAGTTTGTGACCAATAATGAAGGGTTTAGAAGTCCAGGGACTGATTTTGACATAGGTTGAAATCTAAAAACGGGATTAAGGCTTTGAAGGGTGTAATTAGGGTTGATTACGTAGCAGCTTAAGTTCGTACGAAGGTTATCTTCGTAAGGTGTAATTCTGGAATTTTACGTAGTCAGTCTTAAGTTCGTACGAAGGTTATCTTCGTAAGGTGTAATTCTGGAATTTTACGTAGTCAGTCTTAAGTTCGTACGAAGGTTATCTTCGTAAGGTGTAATTCTGGAATTTTACGTAGTCAGTCTTAAGTTCGTACGAAGGTTATCTTCGTAAGGTGTAATTCTGGAATTTTACGTAGTCAGTCTTAAGTTCGTACGAAGGTTATCTTCGTAAGGTGTAATTCTGGAATTTTACGTAGTCAGTCTTAAGTTCGTACGAAGGTTATCTTCGTAAGGTGTAATTCTGGAATTTTACGTAGTCAGTCTTAAGTTCGTACGAAGGTTATCTTCGTAAGGTGTAATTCTGGAATTTTACGTAGTCAGTCTTAAGTTCGTACGAAGGTTATCTTCGTAAGGTGTAATTCTGGAATTTTACGTAGTCAGTCTTAAGTTCGTACGAAGGTTATCTTCGTAAGGTGTAATTCTGGAATTTTACGTAGTCAGTCTTAAGTTCGTACGAAGGTTATCTTCGTAAGGTGTAATTCTGGAATTTTACGTAGTCAGTCTTAAGTTCGTACGAAGGTTATCTTCGTAAGGTGTAATTCTGGAATTTTACGTAGTCAGTCTTAAGTTCGTACGAAGGTTATCTTCGTAAGGTGTAATTCTGGAATTTTACGTAGTCAGTCTTAAGTTCGTACGAAGGTTATCTTCGTAAGGTGTAATTCTGGAATTTTACGTAGTCAGTCTTAAGTTCGTACGAAGGTTATCTTCGTAAGGTGTAATTCTGGAATTTTACGTAGTCAGTCTTAAGTTCGTACGAAGGTTATCTTCGTAAGGTGTAATTCTGGAATTTTACGTAGTCAGTCTTAAGTTCGTACGAAGGTTATCTTCGTAAGGTGTAATTCTGGAATTTTACGTAGTCAGTCTTAAGTTCGTACGAAGGTTATCTTCGTAAGGTGTAATTCTGGAATTTTACGTAGTCAGTCTTAAGTTCGTACGAAGGTTATCTTCGTAAGGTGTAATTCTGGAATTTTACGTAGTCAGTCTTAAGTTCGTACGAAGGTTATCTTCGTAAGGTGTAATTCTGGAATTTTACGTAGTCAGTCTTAAGTTCGTACGAAGGTTATCTTCGTAAGGTGTAATTCTGGAATTTTACGTAGTCAGTCTTAAGTTCGTACGAAGGTTATCTTCGTAAGGTGTAATTCTGGAATTTTACGTAGTCAGTCTTAAGTTCGTACGAAGGTTATCTTCGTAAGGTGTAATTCTGGAATTTTACGTAGTCAGTCTTAAGTTCGTACGAAGGTTATCTTCGTAAGGTGTAATTCTGGAATTTTACGTAGTCAGTCTTAAGTTCGTACGAAGGTTATCTTCGTAAGGTGTAATTCTGGAATTTTACGTAGTCAGTCTTAAGTTCGTACGAAGGTTATCTTCGTAAGGTGTAATTCTGGAATTTTACGTAGTCAGTCTTAAGTTCGTACGAAGGTTATCTTCGTAAGGTGTAATTCTGGAATTTTACGTAGTCAGTCTTAAGTTCGTACGAAGGTTATCTTCGTAAGGTGTAATTCTGGAATTTTACGTAGTCAGTCTTAAGTTCGTACGAAGGTTATCTTCGTAAGGTGTAATTCTGGAATTTTACGTAGTCAGTCTTAAGTTCGTACGAAGGTTATCTTCGTAAGGTGTAATTCTGGAATTTTACGTAGTCAGTCTTAAGTTCGTACGAAGGTTATCTTCGTAAGGTGTAATTCTGGAATTTTACGTAGTCAGTCTTAAGTTCGTACGAAGGTTATCTTCGTAAGGTGTAATTCTGGAATTTTACGTAGTCAGTCTTAAGTTCGTACGAAGGTTATCTTCGTAAGGTGTAATTCTGGAATTTTACGTAGTCAGTCTTAAGTTCGTACGAAGGTTATCTTCGTAAGGTGTAATTCTGGAATTTTACGTAGTCAGTCTTAAGTTCGTACGAAGGTTATCTTCGTAAGGTGTAATTCTGGAATTTTACGTAGTCAGTCTTAAGTTCGTACGAAGGTTATCTTCGTAAGGTGTAATTCTGGAATTTTACGTAGTCAGTCTTAAGTTCGTACGAAGGTTATCTTCGTAAGGTGTAATTCTGGAATTTTACGTAGTCAGTCTTAAGTTCGTACGAAGGTTATCTTCGTAAGGTGTAATTCTGGAATTTTACGTAGTCAGTCTTAAGTTCGTACGAGGGTCTATTTAGGGTCCTAAATGACTTATGCTTTATATGTTAATGTACGATAGGTGTCGGGGAGTACTGATAAGCACTATTAGCTATTTGTTTGCACGCGTACGCTACTACCAGGTAAGATACACTACTTTAACACGCTGAGGGATCAACTAAAAGCTGGTTTCAAATCGTAAACACTTCCATTCGGTACCTTATTATTGCATGTGGGCATATGGGTTACTTGGGAGGTATTATGGGTTATGCAGTTGACCATGAGACCTGAGATGCAGTCCCTATTGTAGTGTAATGCAGTATTGCTTAATGTAGTATGTAGCTATGCAGTTGATGTAGTTTAATGTAGTATCTTGATATGCATGATATATAGAAATGAAGTTGATGTGTGATATGCATGCTTGACTTGTACGCCTAGTTCACTAGACTTGCTAGGTTGCTATGTCACTTGCACGTTTAAGGATCCAAACGTAATGAAGTTAAAGTGTGTGAATGTCTAGGAATGTGTGTTACCTAGACTATATGTGTGTGAATGTTTGGGAATGCAGGGACCCAATCTATATGTGTGAAATTGAGCTCATAAAACAGATGCAGTGAAAAGTGTTAAGCTTAACCCGTACTAGCCTTAGCCGGGCGAGTGCGTAGATGCAGTTGTTGCTTGGGTGGCTCCTCGCAACGTGGTCTCTATAACGCAGGGCGAGTAATACGAGGGGTTTGACCAACCTTCATATACGGATTACTCAAGGATTGGCTTGCCATTCCTTAACGACGTAAGATGAGTAGTCTTTTGACTAATCATCCAGTCGGGTGTGATGCAGGGCACACTTATATGCAGTTAACGAAGATACGTGTGACAATGTGTGAACTAATGCAGGATAGGCACCTTTAGGATGATTATCCTAATTGAAACGAAGTTGAAATGCAGTATATGTGTGAACGTGTGATGTGTGTTGTGCCTAATAAAACTTGTCTAATAATGAAGATTGTTTTAATTGGACAAATGCTTTTAAATTAAGTGTTATCTTACTTAGCTATTCTTATAGCTAACACTTGCTTCTTAATGTGGTTGTTCCCTCAGGTTTAGCTTGATGGAATCTAGATGCAGGACGTGTGAGCTTGGGTAGATGCAATGCAGGAGCCTTAGCTACCCTTAGACGATGCTTACTTTAGACATTCGTTACATTTCGTATTTAATGTCGAATTTATGTAGTGATGTGTGAACGGTTGTTTTATGTTGGGCAACCGTTGGGTTTTCATTTGAACTATTGTTTGATATGGCATGTAACACCAAATAAATGCAGAAACCGAAATGTTTTTATCGGTTTTGACTTTTACAGTCTTTACTTCCGCAAGTTAACACCGTTAGGTGAAAAGTTTTTGAAAACCCATATTTTTAAACGACGGGTGTTACAAGTTGGTATCAGAGAAGTAGTTTAAGTGAACCAAGGCCTATTGACCATAGGATTTGGACTTAAACTTAAGGTGTGCATGCTAGGTACTCGTAGGATGCCTTAGCTAGAGATGACATGTGATGTAGGATGGGTTGGGATGAGTGCGAGTGTAGTAGGGCTTACGAGATGTTTACGTTACGATGATATGTTTTAGCCTTATCTCGACGAGCTTTTTGTTTTATGTTGGGCAACCGTTGGGTTTTCATTTGAACTATTGTTTGATATGGCATGTAACACCAAATAAATGCAGAAACCGAAATGTTTTTATCGGTTTTGACTTTTACAGTCTTTACTTCCGCAAGTTAACACCGTTAGGTGAAAAGTTTTTGAAAACCCATATTTTTAAACGACGGGTGTTACAAGTTGGTATCAGAGAAGTAGTTTAAGTGAACCAAGGCCTATTGACCATAGGATTTGGACTTAAACTTAAGGTGTGCATGCTAGGTACTCGTAGGATGCCTTAGCTAGAGATGACATGTGATGTAGGATGGGTTGGGATGAGTGCGAGTGTAGTAGGGCTTACGAGATGTTTACGTTACGATGATATGTTTTAGCCTTATCTCGACGAGCTTTTTGTTTTATGTTGGGCAACCGTTGGGTTTTCATTTGAACTATTGTTTGATATGGCATGTAACACCAAATAAATGCAGAAACCGAAATGTTTTTATCGGTTTTGACTTTTACAGTCTTTACTTCCGCAAGTTAACACCGTTAGGTGAAAAGTTTTTGAAAACCCATATTTTTAAACGACGGGTGTTACAAGTTGGTATCAGAGAAGTAGTTTAAGTGAACCAAGGCCTATTGACCATAGGATTTGGACTTAAACTTAAGGTGTGCATGCTAGGTACTCGTAGGATGCCTTAGCTAGAGATGACATGTGATGTAGGATGGGTTGGGATGAGTGCGAGTGTAGTAGGGCTTACGAGATGTTTACGTTACGATGATATGTTTTAGCCTTATCTCGACGAGCTTTTTGTTTTATGTTGGGCAACCGTTGGGTTTTCATTTGAACTATTGTTTGATATGGCATGTAACACCAATTTTTTAATATTTAATGTATAATGCATAAATAATAGCCCTATGTTTTTTATGGATTAAAAAATTAACATGTGAGAGGGATTTCACCTAACTTATGTCTAACAGCACCACCTTCACTTCCCTTTATATATATATTATAATTAATTGTATATATATATATATATATATATATATATATATATATATATATATATATATATATATATATATATATATATATATATATATATATATATATATATATATATATATATATATATATATATATATATATATATATATATATATATATATATATATATATATATATATATATATATATATATATATATATATATATATATATATATATATATATATATATATATATATATATATATATATATATATATATATATATATATATATATATATATATATATATATATATATATATATATATATATATATATATATATATATATATATATATATATATATATATATATATATATATATATATATATATATATATATATATATATATATATATATATATATATATATATATATATATATATATATATATATATATATATATATATATATATATATATATATATATATATATATATATATATATATATATATATATATATATATATATATATATATATATATATATATATATATATATATATATATATATATATATATATATATATATATATATATATATATATATATATATATATATATATATATATATATATATATATATATATATATATATATATATATATATATATATATATATATATATATATATATATATATATATATATATATATATATATATATATATATATATATATATATATATATATATATATATATATATATATATATATATATATATATATATATATATATATATATATATATATATATATATATATATATATATATATATATATATATATATATATATATATATATATATATATATATATATATATATATATATATATATATATATATATATATATATATATATATATATATATATATATATATATATATATATATATATATATATATATATATATATATATATATATATATATATATATATATATATATATATATATATATATATATATATATATATATATATATATATATATATATATATATATATATATATATATATATATATATATATATATATATATATATATATATATATATATATATATATATATATATATATATATATATATATATATATATATATATATATATATATATATATATATATATATATATATA
>CM067167.1:85455756-85543256 GCA_034093135.1 Erigeron breviscapus
TGGCTTGGAGACCAGGGATCGGACTTCAATTCCCATGGTCTCGGGCATTTACCTATTCGGACGCGTGCGGACGGTGTTATCGCATCCTTGGTCTCCAGGGGTGCCTTCGGGTTCCAACCACTAACATACTGCCCGCTTGGATGCCAATGTTAGGTTTCGAACCACTAACCAACTAACACGCCATTTTAAATTATTTTTTTTTGAAAGGTTCAAAATACCGTTCTTAGTCTCTTGGTAATACATAATATATCTTTTATCGTCTAAAGTACCCACACTACTCCCCTTTTCATCATTGCAGGGATCGAAACCATAAAAACTTATTAATTTATGAATAATTAAAACAAACCCTACTCACGGATTGCCGTCGTCTCCATCACCACCACCGGTCGCCATTCACCTTTCACTTATCGCCACCACCGTCATCACTATGGATTTTGATTGTCCTTGCGCGAATAACTTACTAATTATTGAATATTTTTCTTGTGTTGAAAATTTTAATTTCAAATACGACGGATTTTATTATTTTAACTATATATTTTGTGTTTTATTAAATTGAATGAACTAACTAAAATAATATACTATTGTATACTATTTAAAATGATTTTGCGTTAACAGTAACCATCGACGTGTCATTTTTGACTTTTCAAAATGCATATATATGATAAATGTCAAGTAATTAACAAAAACTAATCTTTGTTTGAGTGGCTGGAATGTACACCTATTAAACAATAGGTCATGCGTTCGAAACATAAACCCAAATCAATTTGAGAGCTTTTATTCGTTTTTGGTTGTTTTTATTTCTTTTATTATTGTTTATAAAGATATAGCTATATAATAACTACATGACTTAACACGAAGTGAATTAACATAGTTAATATATATTTGTTGTTATTAGTGTTAGGATTAATATTACTAATACTGGTATTTTTTTTAATTTTCTTTTGACAGCGAGTTAGTGTTTAGTGGTAAGTAGTTAGTATTTGAGACACCACGATGACATCCAATTGCGCATTATGCGGAACTCGAACCACGTATGCCTGAGATGAAACTCATGACTCTCGAAAACTCCCCTAATACTCCATTCCTACAAATGTAGAAAGTGGGATTCGAATCCTGGTAGATTTTCCCAAGGCCTAATACCTTACCAATGAACCACAAACCCATTGGCACTAATAATGGTATTATTACTACTACAACTACTGACTTTTTTCATTAGTATTATTATTACTACTATCACTATTTTTTAAAAGGATTAATCATTTTTTTATGTGATTATTATAGTCATAGTAGTTAGATCATCGTTGTATTGGTTTTACCATGATTAGTAGTGTTGTTGTTTTGTGTGCTTTCAGATTTATACTTTTTCCCATTTGAAACTTTTTTGCCTATTACTTGTATGTCAAAGTTTATGTATCTAGAATACAAAATAAAATTACAAAGTAAGATTTTATAATAATATATTATTCCCGGCCATTGACCGGGTATAACACTAGTTGTTCTTATTAAAAATTAACTAATAGTTGAAAACCTTTAAGTAAACTAAATTATAATTTATTGCTCTAATTAAAAATTAATAGATAATAATAAAGCATGTAATTTAATTTTTTCCAAACATTCAGTCGGTATGCGACATCAGGGAAACCTCACCGTATAATGGTGAAGCCTTACACGTACCCTAGACAACGAAATGTTGACCATGAGCCGTTACTAGTATTTGGAGGAAAACCCCCAAGACTTGCCGTCCCTAAGGATCGAACTCAAGACCTTGGGTAAAACCTGAGATGCCTCTGACCAGTTGGACTAGTCATCATTGACATGTAATTTAATTAAACAAAAAACCAACTATCCTAATTTAATAGCCATTGTAATGTAATTTATCAAAATAAAATGCCACTATCGTTATAACGTTATCTTTTACACAACATCAAACAAAATACCATTATAGAGTTCTAGACATCGCCAGTCTCAACTCTTTAACCCTATATTATCATTAAATTAAATAGTTTAATATATTTGTTGTTGTGCCTTATAATCGTACCATTTTAAATGAGATTTTATAAACATTACCTTTCATCATGATAAAAAAGGAAGTGATATTCGTATCATGTAATTTGATTAATCTATCATAACTATGTATTAAATACTTGTACAATATGTTACGAGATGTGTATAATGTGATAAACTAATCAAGTTATATAGTACGAATATCATTTCCATCAAAATTATATCATGTTAACTTAAATAGGCATCAGGAAAATCAAACATTTATTTAGCCATCAATCAATTATATTCATTTTAATCTTAAATTCAATATAAGTATTAAATTTCGATGAAAGAAAACAAATAAAAATCAATTAATTAATTAATTAAAAGAATAAATAAAAAGAAATAGTAGTTAGAAGAACATGAAGGAGCTGTCTTTTATTGTATTAGTGCTGTCGTTTTCTATTACCATACGTTTCTATATTTCATTGTTTGTGTGTGTTTTGGGTTTAGTGTATGAGTGTGTGTAATGTTTAATGAGCATCTGCCTCTTACAACTACAACTAGAATCACTCTTCACATTTTCTTCTTCCTTCTTCAATCCTCACCAAATAATGAAGAGGCTAGTAAGTACGTTATTTCTTTTTTTATATAATAATTAATTTTATGAAAATATTGTAAAAATTCTATAAATTTATAAATCTCTTCAAAATCAATCAAGTTTCTTACTTTTGATATGGGTTTTATTTTTTGATCTTAATTCCAATTGGGTTTTTTTCTAAATCCATTTTCTTGATCTTTTGCTGTTTGTTTGTAATTTCTCGTTTTAGTGATTTGAGGTTTTTTCTGTAAGTGTGTTAATTATCAAAGTGATGTTAGCTATGGATCTGATCTGTAATTATGTTTTTGTGTTTCTACATTTTGTTTTAATTCACTCACATTGATCTTTAAAGTACTAAAATTTAGATTAATTTGTTGTTCTATAATAATAGTGTTAATTAAATCTATGTAATTTAATTTGGATCAAAATTGTTGTGAAAAGAATGGATTTTTATTTCAAAACAAAAAGGAAACTGGATATAAATATATAATACAAATATAATGTGTCACTATTAAAAAAAATTTATATTGTTCTGATCTATTTTTTTGGTTGATTTTTTTTTGTTATCATGATTTTTGTTCATTTTAGTGTAATTTTTAGTTCATTATAATGAAATAATTGTGTGATTAACATATTTATCAAATGTATGTTTATTTTAGTATTGTTTCAAGTATGTTGGTTGTGTAGCTGAAAATGAATTTGACCAAAGTTTGTATTTTTATGATATGGTATCAAACTCATCCATGACATGTTTGGACATGTTTTCCGATGTGTTATTCTTCCTTTCCGGTTTAGCCCCTAATAGCCACAAACTATGTTTAAGCCAGAAAAAGTACACAATTTGATTGCACTTTGATTTTTAATTTTTTTTTAACCAGGCAAAATTTCTTCTAAAGTATGATTTCTTACTAAGCTTTTAGGAATTTTAGTTACCTTGGATACCTCTTGTTTTTTGTGAAATGAGAATACTTGAAACGGAAAGATGAGACGACCCGAAAATGGCTGTTTTTTTATAGTTTATAAATTCTGGTTCTTTTCTTTTGGGACACATAATATTTGCTTTGCTGAAAGTGGTACAACAATTGGTACTATAAAAGAGGGGAACTACATGTTTTTTGAAGGAAAAACAATGTATTTGATTCCTTAATATGAATATGTCTTTACCTTTCTCTTTTATCTATTTTCAGGTGGTTTTGCTTTTGCTTCTAACAGTAAGTTATGGTATTGAACTCTATGACGTGGAAGAAGGTGAATGCAATATTGAAAAACATTTGGTTCCCCGTCCGCATAGCGTTTCAATATTGGAATTTGGTGCCGTTGGTGATGGGAAAACGTTAAATACAGTTGCCTTTCAAAATGCAATATTCTATCTCAAATCATTCACCGATAAGGGTGGTGCACAGTTGTATGTACCATCCGGAAAATGGCTGACAGGAAGTTTCAACCTTACTAGCCATCTCACTCTCTTTCTTGAAAAGGAAGCTGTGATTCTTGGTTCCCAGGTTCGGTTCCCAAGTTTGTTCCGTTTGTTCACACTGTTAAAATTTCTTCATAATTCAGTGATCAATGAAATTGTGAGTATTTGGATGTGCGTTTTGATGCGATATAGTAGTACTGAATATCTAGCGGGCGCTTGGATATGTGTTTTGAAAACTGAAACTGGTTGTCTGATTTAAATTATAAGATTAAGTAATAGACGAACAAATCCAACGACTATTTCCTACAGTTTGTTTACTAATTTTTAATTCTCCTTAGTTGTAAAACAGTTTTAAAATACACATCCCAATAACCCCTAGAATTCGATAATCAGCTCTAATGACACATGGTAGGAGTTAGTTTTCGGCCATGCTTATGCTACATGAAGTTGTTAGTGTTATAATTAATAAACTTATAACTAGTATTTGACAACTTCTGATTGTTAGGAAGTAATAGATAAAAGAAGCTATAATAGTAGGGCGCAAATGCAGCGGTTGGTTCAGTTAGTCTTCTTTAACTACCCGAAACCTGACCGTATTAGATGACTACCCGAAAAAATTGGTTAAACATATATTACAATCATGCTGATACAAAAGTTCAAGTTGCCCGTTATAGTAGTCAATGGTAGCTACTTAATTCTTTAGTCAATTTACACTTTTAGCTACTTGATTCTTTATGTCATTATCAGCTACATTAATAATTTATTTTTAAATAAACATATATATTACATCTAAGCTTTAAGTTTTGTGATTGTATATGTATGAAATGCAATGCAAGTTTTTATTTATATTTTTTTGAACGGCTGAAGCAATGCAAGCTTCCATTGTGATGTACGACTTATTAACATTTTTCTTTATATGATATCACTAACAAAACAAAGTTAAACAAGTTTCATTAAAAATATGTTGCATTTCTGAGAAAATTGAACTTAAAATGTTTGAATCTAATTGTAGATATAAAAAGAAAATAAGTAGAAGTGTTACAATTTTAGGTAACAAATGTAGGCGATTCGTTAATGAATATATATATATATATATATATCCCCTTAATACATGTATGTGCACATACATGTATGCATACATCAAATTCGGTTCAGTTAACCACATGCACTAAAAATTAAAAACTGTAACTGAATCACGTGGATTTTTGGTTTGGTTTTCGTTTTTTTGGGTTTTGGTTGTTTTTGGTTTCGGATCAAGCGGTTTGGAGCATTCTTTTGGTTTTGGTTTTACATCCCTAAATAATAAATTCCCTAAGCACTAGAGAGGAGATACTGAATACATTCTATCATTTTGCGCATCCAGACACCCCTGAACCATTATTCTTATTGTAATTTGCCAAGAACTTTATTATGCTTTTGCATTTGCTTTCTTATGCAAAAATATCTGACTCGTGATACTGTGTGTGTGTAGGATATCGATCACTGGAAGGTTATAGATCCGTTGCCTTCTTACGGTAGGGGTATTGATCTCCCAGGTCAAAGATACCGAAGTTTGATCACTGGAGAAAATCTTAACGATGTTGTCATTACAGGCATGATTTTTCTCTTTCAATATTTTCCTAGCGGTGGCATATTTGACCGGTCTGTGGTTGGATGGATTGGGTAACAAGTCAAAACATGCAATTCTTGGCTACATGAATTAGTGCATTGCTCAAATAAATATTGTGTCAAATAAATTACAATAGTGTAGTATTTCAGTAGTAATTGAATAAAATGGTTCAGGAGGTTTTATGCTTTAAAGGTCGATTTTTGGAAACTTTTGACCCTTTTAGCACATTCTAACCCATTTTATTTTAATTATTTTTTATCTAAAAGTGTACCCATCGAACCCATTGGGCGATGAAACATAACCCAGATCAACCAACTTATATTTTAAGGAGTAAAAATCTGCTACCTTTAATATTTTCTTAAATGGTTTTTTTGGATTATTGGCTTTATTCTTACTAACAAATATGCAAAAATTGCGCAGGTGACAATGGAACCATTGATGGCCAGGGATCTGTATGGTGGGAGAGTTTTGATTCTAATACTTTGAATCACAGCCGGCCTCATATTGTTGAGTTTATCAATTCCAAGGATATTGTTGTATCGAATATAACCTTCTTGAATTCGCCTGCATGGACTATTCATCCCGTATATTGCAGGTATTACATCTTTGTATTAGTTACGTAAGCGTTTATGCGAAGAGACTGGATAATGAAATATAATACATTGTTTTTTTTTTATTTGCAGTAACGTCCTTGTTCAAAATATAACCTCATTGTCTCCAGCTAAATCTCCTTACACTAGTGGCATAGTTCCAGGTACCCTTGAAATCATTAACCTAAATGTAAAGGTTGTAGCATGGGGCGGTCAAGTGGGTTGGGTAACGAATCAAATCGGGTTGGGATATAGATGGGTGGACAGTGGACACCAACCCTTTTTGTTTAAAGTTTTCAATAAAAAAAAATGTAAAAGTATAATGTATTGGATTGCAAAATGTATGATATATAATCATATAATTTAATCTATTGAATTATGAGGCTGTAAGCATTTGACTACACCCTGGTGATGACTTTCCACATGTTTGACACGATTGACCTATATTATGTGCTGCTAAAGTTAAATGTTACCAATAAACTATAATCCAAATCCACCTAGTTTTGGGTGATATAGTTGAACCTGCCATCTCTGCCTAGATGTATACTTTCATATGAAGTGGCAAACTGGGCAGGGTAATATGTTGAATGGGTTCAGGTTGAAATTATTATGCAAGTAATAATCGTGTTAAAGGCGATATAAAAATAAATGGCTTGGGATATCTTAAAAGTTGAAATTGAAATTGTCACCTCTTAACTCTTTCTATTGATTTATGTCGTAAAATAGATCTGTGTGTAAAATAAATCTTGTTATCATGCATATAATAGAACACTCATGTCCTGGAATGTTGTTCTTCATATTGTTAATGTTTTTCAATATTCATATTCAGATTCTTCCGATAGTGTTTGCATTGAGAATAGCAACATCACCTCGGGTAGTGATGCAATCTCTCTAAAAAGCGGTTGGGATGAGTACGGAATCACGTACGGCAGACCAACTACAAACGTGCACATTAGAGGGGTTAGGCTTCGATCCTTTACAGGTGCAGCTCTAGCTTTTGGGAGTGAGATGTCCGGAGGCATCTCTCAAGTACTTGTGGAAAACATCAAGTTACAAGATTCTCTCACTGGAATCTCGTTCCTTACTTCAAAAGGCAGAGGCGGTTATATTAAAGACGTTCTTGTATCAGATATCAAGTTGGAAAACATCATGCTGGCAATCAAATTAACCGGTGACTGTACCACTCACCCCGATGATAAGTATGATCCTGAAGCATTACCAATTGTTGAAGGAATCACCTTTAGGAACGTAGTTGGGTTGAATATCACAACAGCTGGAAACCTTACGGGTATTCTTGAATCACCATTTACTTCAATCTGTCTTTCGAATATCTCATTTGCTTTAAACCCTGAGCTTTCTGGTCTTGCCTCACCGTGGGAGTGTTCTAATGTCTCGGGATTTTCAAAAGACGTGTCTCCCATACCGTGTCTTGAACTCCAAACAGTTCCCTCAAATTCTTCTGTTTGTTATTCATTATCACCCCAAAATTCACATAATCTTGTTTCTTTTCTATGATAATAAAGAGTCAAAAAATTTCAAACGCGTATTATTTGTTGGTAGAACAAGTGGGTTCTGCTAAATTTGAAGTCAGATAAGTTTCGATGAGAAATCTTTATTGGATTTTACTGATGGAAAACTACTGCTTAGATTCAAATTATACAAGAAGCAGTAGGATGGAGATTCTTTTCGCCCCCGTGGAGGTCTGGTTTGTGTACAGCAGCCTTGTTTTCGTTCATTTCATGTGTAAGAAAAGTTTTGTAGCGGCTTTCTTTTCTTATACGTTTCTCTCATTCATCATTGTTATTTTTCTTTTTTGACTGCATTCCGAATGTAAATTTCATTATTGGGTTTCAAATCGAAGGTTGTTAAATGTTAGACAGAGTTGCATAAAAACTTTTTTAAGTTATAAAGTGATTTTCTTCTATGACTTCTATCTATAGTTACAACTTTTCCATGGTTCTGTCATTTGGTCCAAAAAAGAAAAGTAAAAAGCGTATAAAATACCATGCAAATATGTATAAATCTAAAACATCTAACATTATGTGTATATCATCGTTCAATTTGTTCCTCTTATACGTATCTTTTGCTTAGTACTTGCAAAACCGGAATCTGCAAAAGGTGAACAGCTAAACTGCTGTTGATTCATATAAAAAAATCGTGAATAAAAAATAAAAAGAAAACAAGTTTTGGTTTAGGACCGGAATCTGCAAAAGGTGAACAGCTAAACTGCTGTTGATTCATATAAAAAAATCGTGAATAAAAAATAAAAAGAAAACAAGTTTTGGTTTAGGACCGGAATCTGCAAAAGGTGAACAGCTAAACTGCTGTTGATTCATATAAAAAAATCGTGAATAAAAAATAAAAAGAAAACAAGTTTTGGTTTAGGACCGGAATCTGCAAAAGGTGAACAGCTAAACTGCTGTTGATTCATATAAAAAAATCGTGAATAAAAAATAAAAAGAAAACAAGTTTTGGTTTAGGACCGGAATCTGCAAAAGGTGAACAGCTAAACTGCTGTTGATTCATATAAAAAAATCGTGAATAAAAAATAAAAAGAAAACAAGTTTTGGTTTAGGACCGGAATCTGCAAAAGGTGAACAGCTAAACTGCTGTTGATTCATATAAAAAAATCGTGAATAAAAAATAAAAAGAAAACAAGTTTTGGTTTAGGAGCGAAAAGTGCAAGTAAGGTTGGTAGGAAGGATGTTGATCCATGTGTTTGTCTTTTTAGGGTGGATAGTATGCCACAGGGAATATACGCGCCTATGGGGTGGAGATTGAATTAGGGATCATAGTGCTTATTTTTTTTTTTGATATCCTCCTTTCTTTTTGTTTTTTTTAAGTGGGGACGGGATGGGAAGAAATAGACATGTATTGAGAAAAGACGCATGGTTGGGGAGTAACGAGTAGGAAGATACTCCATCCACCCTTAGTCTTCAGTATTAATGCTACGGACGTGAGAATAACGTGAGGTTAGGTGTAAAAACATTAATAAGTGGCGCCTTAAGTATAGAGAAATGATAAACCATAGTCTTATGAGTTGTATTTAACTTCTTAGGACATGTATAAAAGTTTATACTTTTATATATTACATTATACAAAACACTGAAACAGTATGTTTAAATATCTTGCTTCATCTGTTGTACCTTTCGCACTTTAAGATATATATGATTGGTTCTGTTCCTTAAACACGAATAAAGCAACCTATGAGATGATTTCTAAGAAAGCAAATTGGTCGATGGTGACTAGTGGCAGAAAGGACACAAGTGTTTATTGTGGACTGGTGCTACTTTATATAGTTAGATACCTATATATGTCAGTTGTCTACTTGTTAAAAAAAAATCAGAGAATATTCCTGCTATGCACCCATAACGTTTTTGGATGTGGTTCCTACCTCTATACTATATAATTGACCTTTGAATACAACATTTTGATGTTAAAGTAGTCATTGTTTTCAAGTACTCTATTTGCTTAGACCACTTTCCCCACAAAACCTTTCAATTTTAAAAAAATGTGTGTGGGTTTTGTTTTGTATTTTTATATTTTTTTTGGTGTGTGTCTTCAGTGTGTGTATAGAAAAGACATCAAAGCCATTTAATTAAACGTTTAAAACAATAACAACCATACAAAAAGGTTTAGCTAAAAAAATAAAGCAAACGCAAGTCATGTCAAAAATATTTTAGGGAAAATAATTCGTGATGCTATTTGGGTAGACATAAATAGTAACAAATGCACAATGAATGCAAGAAACCAATTTCTAAATAGAATATTAACTGCTTCCATTTTTGGAATGCAATATAAGAGCACGTCTAGAGATAAATACTTAGGCCACATTTAGTTGCGGGAAAACTTCCATAATTTGGTATCTATAAATTTTTTAAAAAATGAAAGGGGCGTTTTCATTTCAAAAACAATCATTCTGAAAGTGCATTAAAAAAATGCAAAAATTCTGAAAATGGTGGTGAATCGGGGGATAGGGATTGGCCGTTGGCTGTTGGTGAATTCGCCGATGGTGGATGATGGAGGTTAGTAGAAACGAAGGCTTGAAAGCATAAGAAGTGAGGTGATTAAAGTTAAAAATTAGATATATAAAACAACCAAAGATTGGTTGGGTTTAAATGTGTTATGGGTGTATTTTAGATTTGTTCTTGTTGTATCGAACTCTAATATCTTGTTAGATGGTCTTTTAGATTAATAAAATTTCGGTGGTTCTAAAAAACAAATGAAAAAACACAAAAAAACCAAAGATTGTTTTCTAATTTCTAGTTATATAATTGAAAACTGCTGTCTTTTGTTTGTTTTTTTTTTTAACACACAAATTTGATCTCGTTTTCTATTTTACCCGTTTTCTTTGAAAATTTTTCTGAAAAACTAAAAAAGTTTTCCGCAAGTAAACGTAGCGCAAGTTTTGTCAAATCCATTCAAAGATAAATGTGAGTCACTATAAACAACGTTGTATTGAAAGGCTGAACTTGGCTGCTGTGTTCAGTGAATGGGTACAACAAAACAAGTGAATTCAGTAAATGCAAGTGTTTGACCTAAAAGCATATGACTTGAAACACAACAAAAAGAAATGTAGCGAGATAAGAGAGGGAAGTCACCAGTAACAAGATATATAATTATGTATCAATATTTCACTCGTCAAAAATATCAAAACTGAAAGGTTGTGTAGTAGATGAAACAATAAAACCTACAACACAAACGCAGTAATTGAAATATATATAGAAGTAGAGTTTTATATGATCACATTAGAAGCATAAGTTAAACAAAAAAGAGTCATCTTGATTAGACAGGGTGTTGAACCCAAGCAAATTCTTCTTTATATGCCAAACCTCCATTGCAAGACGCCTCACACGTATACACAACAATAGTTGCCCAATCAAGAGAATTAGAATCATTTTTAACATCAAAGTAGTAAAGCAACTGTGGCAAAATCTGCATAAGCCGTATATGCTAAATATAAGAAAGTGTTAAGAGATCAACTATGGCAGAAAAAGTTAGAGCGAATTGGACAAAAGGCCAAAAATGTATTTAATGTTGGTCAAACCAAGTCGGATTTACCCGCAACCCTGTTTTTTCTTTCTTTTGGGTACTTTCATAGATAGCTAACTCTGGATGGTTTACAACTAGTTTAGCTCATTGACCAGTTCCCATTTTACCTTAACTTTTATTTGACCAGTTTGAGATAAAAACGAACCCAACCCATTCGATAAGTGAATGAGTCGAGTTACCAACACTAGTAAAAGGCCATATGTGAAGTAAAGAATAGAAATCAAGTACAGTACCTGGAATTCAAAAACTCGGTGGCCGCCACAGGAAGTGCATTTAGGTATATCAACATTTGATGGTCGGCCACTCAACATCGGCCACAAAGGTTTAGCAGTTTCATACCTAGAATACCTGCAACATTAACAAAGTAAAAGGGATAATTCTGCATAAGAGATCTCAACTGTTACTTTATAATCTTAAGCTCAAACTGAAGTAGTTTCATAGTGCACTGTAACAGGGAGTGGAAGTTTCAACCCAGTTATTCAATGCCTAAGTACCAAATATCACCCATACTGTATTTTCAATGCCCGAAACATCTGTAATCAATTATTCTATATATATGATCTTGTAATCTGGAAATTTGAACTAATTGTTTTAATCATAATTGACGCTCTAAGTTGTCTACAAAGAAACTTAAACTCTTAAGAAAAGTATTTCATAGTGCACTGTTATATGGAGTGGAAGTTTCAACCCATTTATTCAATGCCTAAGTGCCAAATGTCGCCCAAACCGTATCTTCAATGCCTGAAACATCTGTAATCAATTATTTAAAATATATGATCGAGTGATCTTAAAATTTTGCCACCTATTAGGCTATTATGTCATAATTCGCTAGAATGATTATTTTCTTAATCTACTAGCAGAACTTCTGTTAAGTTCTAGGCTTAGAAAAGTACAATGTCTGAAAAGCGAAAATCTTTGGTGTATTCTTTATAGTCAAAATACTACAGATATACTTGTTTTGTTTCACAATGAGCATCACCAACTCTATACTAAAAACACCTTTTTGCTCCATATGAACACATGAAACATAGAAATTTGACAGTTATTTCATATGTCCAATATAAGCCAAAAGGTTAAATACTCACCTTAACACTTGATCTGGGGCACGGGCCGTTCTTTTGCGAAAATATGCCCAACTCTTTGCATCACCTTCATCCTTAAATGAACAAGTTTAAAAGTTTGTTAGGATTAATTCGTATTTGCACATCAGAGCAATTCCAAGGAGCAATATATACCTCATTTTGAGTAGGTAATGCCTTTCCATATGCATCACTTTTAGATATTTCCATGTCAAAATCAGATTCATCTTCATTGACTATCTCATATTCTGGCCAGGTAACATTGCTAGCAGCTGTTTACAATAAAAAAATATAGCTCAGCTCATTAAACAGTCCGGGTAGGTGGGTTGAGTACAAGGTCAACACAGGTTCAGTTGAAAAAAGTTGTTCCTAGTACAAGTCAAACCTGACCATGCTGGGTTGGTTTAGGTCGCAAACATATTTTTCTTTTTACAAGTTTAAAGTCAAGCCATCATTTACGATACAAAATAGTATTTCTCAATCAATACCCTAAACTTGAACAGAACGATTAACAACGTTGTTCACATTGAAAGGAAACTTTAACAGCTTTTAACCTGTTTGACCAGTTTCACTTTAATCTAGTAATCTATTTTAATTTTGAATTTTGATCCTAATACAACCAAAAGCGACTATTTCATAAGTAAGTTTTTCGGATATGCTACCGCTAACTCCTGTCCTATGAGCATTACAGCCTTTGACTTTAGTCAGGTTAATGTAGATGCTCAAATTAACCATCAACAAAGAAATCTAGTCAACCTAATTTAAATGCATCAACTTTTAGAGTAAATTGTTATGGGAGTATAAGTAAGTTTAACATTGAACTTCTCAAGAAATTGTATGTGCAACTTTCAAAGAATATCCCAGAAAAGAAAGTGTTAAAATTAGAATGGAATAGAAGATGCATTATTTGTGGAAACCAATATAAGCACTTATAGTAATGCAAAGCCCACAAATCCTAATCAAATACCAGAAGGATCAAGATCACGTATATCAGAAGTCAACCCTAAAAGAAAAGTACACTAACCCTTTGGTATATCCCCAGAAGAGTTGGTGGAAACAGAATTGGATGCAGGGAGCGTAAGGTCTATACTTCTACACACGCTTTTATGAGTTGAACTCCAATGAATAGCCTGCATAAAAAAAAGGAAGTCAAGGAATGAATGAATGATTCAAAAAAACAGCAAACTGTAACAGCAATTAGCACTTAAATAACTACCTGGTGCCTCTTGGAACAGTAACGTGCTTTTTTACAGTTACCACAAACTTTATCTCCTTTCCACGTACCACACCAGCTACAAAGCGGAGCTACAAAAACATGTTTTTGAGCTAAGGTCGTAACAAGCAAAGTTCAAAGCACACTTAATGGCTCCCAGGTAGGAAATTCTATCAGCCAATTTGAGTATTTGTATAATATAGGCAAGGCTATAGTAATCCCTCAATTAAATAATTTAAAAAAGGAAGTTGTGACAACCCCGCTCCATTGAACTATAAACAGGTAAATTTGGGTTATTATCCCTAATAAGTTGAGTTGGTAATATCAGATAAAATTACCCGAGTTAAGTGTTAACAGGTCAAATGAGCCGAGTGGGTTGAAAGTACCACAAAGTGGAATTTTAATTCATAAAACCTCATACGTTGTTAAATCATGGAATTAAGCTATTTTGGGATAGTAAAATTCTCAAAATCCTAGTTCTAATAACTAAAAAACAACAAAATTTGAACAAAGGTAATTCGGGACAACCCACTCTGACAAGGCCCATTCTCATCCGTGCCAAAAATTACATGTTCTAACTCATTTGCCACCCACTCAATTTGCCTCCTCTGGAAAAAAGTAATGAAACAAAACTTTCGTACCTGCTGCTCCTAAAGGCTTGTCGGTGCCATTGTATTTAGGAGCTTCACTGGAGTAAAACTGATTGTTGAGGGGGAGTTGACAACGGAAGACCTTAATACTTGTCAAAAATAAAAGAGAAGCATGAAAAAATGGACAAGAAAAAAAAAATCTTAAATACCAAGAAATGGAAAAACAACAACAGAAGACATCAATACCTCCGAGATCTTTTTTCTGGGTGGTGTTTCCATTGCTCGTGTTGGTCTCGTCGAAGGCATGACATTGATGGGCACATGAATACGAATAAGGTCCTATGAAACGCGGATTCCTTATCTGTGAGAGGTGCATAAGCCTACAAAATTAAACGATAAATAAGACTATTGTGATATAAAGTCTCGTGTCTTTACCCCAAAACAAATGCATTCTGATATCCCGATTTGTTTCATTAACCGCAAGTCACCCATATAATGTTGGATATAGTTCAATACACACGTCTGCATGTTATTCTTGTGTCTATGCAAACGTGCCTTTATTTGTTTAAATGTATGGTCAGGATGTAAACGTGCTTAGTATGGTCCGAGTCTTATGTTTGATTTAGTAAAAGTCAGTTTTATTTAGAAGTCATGGTCTAGCTGATTTGTAGGAGGATAATGGTGGAGTCAGTTGAGTTCTTGTAGCCTATTTAAGGCAGTTTGTTTCATTGAATAAAGTAAGTGAGTTTACACCCTAAAGCACTGATTTATCGCTTGAATTCCTTCAAGTGGTATCAGAGACAGGTTAACGATCAGGGAGTGAATCACACGAAAAGAAATAGAGAGAAGAATGGCTGCTGAGGGTAGTAGTTCGCAGGGTTTCGTAATACCAAAGTTTGATGGTGATTACGACCATTGGTGCATGGTTATGGAAAACCTGTTGCGATCAAAGGAGTATTGGACAGCCATAGAACCTGGCTATGTTGAGCCAGATCCAGAAGATCAAGTATCTGATGCAAGAAGGAAGGAATTGAGTGAGTTGAAGCTCATTGATCTTAAAGCAATGAATTTCTTCTTCTACTCAATTGATCGAAGTATATTACGTACAATCACACAAAAGGCCACTTCAAAACAAATCTGGGATGCCATGAAAGCAAAATACAAGGGCAATGCAAGAGTAAAGAAGGCCCAGTTGCAGAAACTAAGGAGGAACTTCGAAACCCTAGAGATGAAAACAGGTGAGAGTGTTGTTGATTATTTTGGGAGAGTCATGACTGTCTCAAATGAAATGAGGAATAATGGGGAGGACATGTCTGATGTTAAGGTGGTTGAAAAGATCTTAAGAACTTTAACTCCTGATTTCAATTTTGTTGTATGTTCAATTGAGGAGTCCAAGGATCTGGACAAGTTCACTGTTGATGAACTTCAAAGTTCATTATCAGTTCATGAACAGAAACTGTCAAAAGGGGTAACTGACGACCATGCTCTGAAAGTTGATGATCAGGGATATGGTAGAGGCTATTATAGAGGAAGAGGTGGATACAATAGAGGAAGAGGTAGAGGAAGAGGAAGGGGACGTGGCAGCTATGACAAATCCACAGTAGAGTGCTACAAATGTCATCAATTGGGCCACTTCCAGTTTGAATGTCCCCAAGAAGATAAAAATGCAAACTTTGCTGAGTTTGATGAAAATGAAGAATTAGTTCTTATGGCAATGACTGAAGAATCACAAATAACAAACAAAGGTTTCTGGTTTCTAGACTCAGCCTGCTCAAATCATATGACAGGTATGAAAAGCTGGTTTTCAAAATTGAATGAAAAGTATAAATCTTCAGTGAAATTGGGAAATGGTTTAAAGCTAGAAGTCCATGGGATTGGTGATGTGAGTTTCCAAATAAATGGAATTCTGCAGACATTCACTAATGTGTATTACATACCTAGTTTGACCTCCAATTTGATAAGTGTGGGTCAGCTACAAGAAAAGAATGTTGAAGTAGTAATCAAGCAGGGTATATGCAGTGTCTACCATCCAAATAGAGGTCTGATCATGAGGTCAAAAATGGCAAGAAATAGAATGTTTATTGTATATGGTACACAAAAGACAGTCCCTGGCCATTGCATGCAGATCACTGAAGAAAATAGCACCCAACTTTGGCACAAAAGATTAGGTCATGTGAATCACAAGTCACTCAGAACTATGCAGTATCAGCACATGGTAAAGGGTCTACCTGTAGTATGTGGAAAGACTCAAGTATGCACAACATGTAATGTGGGGAAGCAAAACAGAATAGCAATTCCAAAAGCAGCAAACTGGAGAGCTTCACAACGACTTGAACTGGTGCATACTGATCTCTGTGGGCCCATAACGCCAATTTCCCCTAGTGGGAAGAGGTATGTCCTATTGTTTACAGATGACTATACTAGAAAATCCTGGATATACCTGCTAAGTAACAAAACTGAAGCCTTCAACTATTTCAAAAAGTTTAAGGCATTGGTTGAAAATGAAATTGATAGCAAGATCAAATGCTTAAGAAGTGATAGGGGGGGTGAATTCACATCACATGAGTTTAATGAATACTGTGATAACAATGGAATTAAAAGACAACTTACCACTGCTTATACCCCTCAGCAAAATGGGGTTGCTGAGAGGAGAAACAGGACTTTAATGAACATGGTAAGATGTCTTTTAGTTGAGAAAAATGTGCCAAAGTGTTTCTGGTCAGTGGCAGCCACATGGGCTTGCCACATTATGAACAGATGTGTGTCAAGGTCCCTTGATACTAAAGTGCCAGAAGAATTATGGTCTAATCAGAAACCAGATGTAGAACATTTCAGAGTGTTTGGATGTATTGGACATGTTCATGTGCCATCTCAAAAGAGAACCAAACTGGATTCAAGGAGTCAGCAGTGTGTACTCTTTGGAATCAGTCCTGGTTCTAAGGCATATAGAATGTATGAACCTGTGTCAAAGGAAATAATTATCAGCAGGGATGTCATTTTTGAAGAAGGAAAAGGATGGGACTGGGAGAAAAATGAGATACATTCAGGTGAGTTGGTGATTGAAGGTGAGAAAGAAGAGCATGTTGTGGTACCTGATAATGAGCCTGCTGAAACTACTGATAACAATCAAGAACAAGAAGAACCACATGATCAGTCAAATGAAAATGCCACAGCAGCAGCAATTTCAGCACCCAATTCATCCCAAGCTGGAACATCTGCAAGTGTCCCAGTTAGAGCTGATCCACAGTCATCAATCAGGCAGAACCCACAGTCCACCACCAGTACCAGAAGTAGAAAGAAACCGATTTGGATGCAGGATTACAAGTCAGGTGATGAACTTTCTGACAGTGAAGAAGATGATTTTGTAATGTACACTGAACATGGGGACCCCACCAGATATGAAGAAGCCATAAAGGAGTCAAAATGGATGGAGGCTATGCAAACTGAAATAGATTCTATTGTGAAAAATGACACCTGGGAATTGGTATCACCACCTGAAAATATTGAGCCAATTGGAGTGAAATGGCTATATAAAACCAAACTCAATGCTGAAGGAAAGGTTGACAAGTATAAGGCCAGGCTGGTAGTTAAAGGATATGCTCAACAAAGGGGAGTTGATTATGAGGAAGTGTTTGCTCCAGTTGCAAGGTGGGACACTATAAGGAGTATATTGTCCTTATCTGCTCAAAAGAATTGGAGGATATTTCAATTAGATGTGAAGAGTGCCTTCCTAAATGGTGAATTAAATGAGACTGTGTTTATTGAGCAACCTCCTGGTTTTGTAAAAACAGGAAATGAAGAAAAGGTTTACAGATTAAAGAAGGCATTATATGGGTTGAAACAAGCACCTAGAGCTTGGTTCAATCGCATAGAAAGGTATTTCAAAAGGGAGGGATTTAAGCAAAGTAAGTTTGACAACACTTTGTTCATCAAATCTGTTTGGAAAAATATTTTGGTGGTCAGCGTGTACGTAGATGATTTGATATATGCAGGCTCCAGTCCAATAATGTGTGATCAGTTTAAAGCCTCTATGATGAAAGAATTTGAGATGACTGATCTTGGTGTGATGAAATATTTTTTGGGAATAGAAGTCAAACAAGCTGAAGATGGAATTTACATGAGTCAGAAAAAGTATGTGGGAGAGATAATTCAGAGATTCAGAATGGAAGAGTGTCACCCAGTTGAGAACCCCATAGTGCCTGGAACTATTCTCACTAAGGTTGGAATAGGAGAGGAGTATGATCCTACAAGTTACAAAAAGCTGATCGGGAGTTTAATGTATGTTACTGTGTCCAGACCTGATATCATGTATGTTGTATCCTTACTGTCCAGATTCATGTCACAACCAAAAACTGAGCACTGGGAGGCTGCAAAAAGGGTACTAAAGTATTTGAAGGGAACTAGTTCTTTTGGTCTGTTTTATGCAAAAAGATCAACTGAGGGACTGAAACTCTACACTGACAGTGATTATGCCAGGGATGTGGAGGATAGGAAATGTACTTCTGGTTATGTGTGCTTATATGGTGGTGCTGCAGTAAGTTGGAGTTCAAGAAAGCAGGAAATTGTAACTTTATCTTCAACAGAAGCTGAGTATGTGGCAGCTACACACTGTGTTTGTCATTACAAATGGGTCAAAGGTATTTTGGAGGATTTAGGTGAAAAGCAAGAAGGTGCAATGAACATAATGTGTGACAATACATCTACAATCAAGTTGTCTGAAAATCCAGTGATGCTTCGTAGAACCAAGCACATTGATGTTCGTTATCACTATCTAAGAGATCTTGTCAATCTGGGAGAAGTGAAGCTTGTGTTTTGTGGTACTAAATATCAAGTTGCAGATGTTATGACCAAGCCACTGAAGTTGGACGACTATACAAAGTTCAGAGCAGCTATGGGGATTGTGAAGATAAACTAAACATGCTAATGTTTAGTTTAGGAGAGGATTTGTTGGATATAGTTCAATACACACGTCTGCATGTTATTCTTGTGTCTATGCAAACGTGCCTTTATTTGTTTAAATGTATGGTCAGGATGTAAACGTGCTTAGTATGGTCCGAGTCTTATGTTTGATTTAGTAAAAGTCAGTTTTATTTAGAAGTCATGGTCTAGCTGATTTGTAGGAGGATAATGGTGGAGTCAGTTGAGTTCTTGTAGCCTATTTAAGGCAGTTTGTTTCATTGAATAAAGTAAGTGAGTTTACACCCTAAAGCACTGATTTATCGCTTGAATTCCTTCATATAATACCTTTGATTATCATTATCGGATAACTGAACCCTAGGACCGAAGTATGGTTAAACCATTCAAACACATTCAACAGCTTAAATTGTTTCCATGTCACCAAAAATACACTAAGAAATCCTATAACATTTTGTGTATAAAGCTGGATAGGTTTTAAAAACACTTCAACCCATATTATCAAACTTTAATAAAATCGGAATCTTTTGAAATACCTGAAGCAAGAACCGAAGAGGCTCGCCACATATGTCGCACAAACACGAGTCACCCAAAGGTAAGTTGATTGGATCCAGCCAAGCCTAAATCACCAACAACAAATTTCACAAAAAAAATGATGTCATCAGCTATATTACTCAATAATTATAAAATTTGAAAATGTGAGTATCGAAGAAAAACAAACAGGGGTTCCTCCGGCTTTGCTCGGAAATAGTTGTCGAAAAAGGGACCATTCGTGTTCTGGTTTTTCGACGAAGCCTAATGTAACAGGGGCTTGTTCTTGTTCATCTTCTTCTTCATCTTCATCGTCATCATCTTCGTCATCAAATTCTTCATCATCAATTTGCAAATTGGTGAATTTAGCTAACGGGTTTTCATTTTCATTACGGATAACTAGTTCTTTTGACATATTGGTGGATATATTATTTCTCACAGAGCAGGTAGAGGTTTTGGGGGAAGAAAAGGGGTTTAGGGTTTTGGCAACTGATTAAATTGAAGTATAATTTACAAATTCAGTTCTATAGTTTCACAAATTTTATGTTTTCGGCCCTTATAATATATCTTTATTCCTATGTTAAAGATGGTTTTATCATTAATTTGTTGTTCTATTTGGGTCAATTGTCGGTAGCCTTTAGTCATTGGGTTATTTCGGACGAAGTTAAAACTATAAATGGTTTAGTTGGCCGTTAAAAAAAAATAATATGCTTAAGCCATGTGGCAGATATTGTACAAAAACCTCAACAATATATTAACAAATTGTTCCGACAAACCGACATATTTAACTTATTTTGCCTCTAAATTAACATACCAATAATGATACCCATCATCTAATTAATTACAACTATATATTAATATGGGGAAAGCTTAGGTAAAGCATGCAGTACATATCTTAGGTAAAGCATGTGTATTTCAGGTGGGGGTTATGTATGTTTATCAAATTCAAAGGTTTAATTTGTAACTTTTTTTAACATGACAGTACCTAAGATAGATAAAGTCATGCAGTACGGATCATTTTCCCTATTAATATATCAAAAATGATAAATCTTCTTAAAATAATAACCCAAACATCTTTCTAATTACAAGATGATGACATATGTCAAAATCAAAAGATAAAATCAGGAAAAAAAAATTAATGAAATTTACATGCCATTATCTAGTGGTTTTATGAGAATTTTTAGACAAATTTTAATAGGATATATCATTTTTTTTAAAACATAAATACACATATGCTTAAGTCAAAAACTTGTAGCTCTACTAGCACAAAACGTGTTGATCCAACAAACTCGGTTGCATATTAGGTCTACCGTGAGGGCACACCGGCGTCCGAAATGCGCGGACATGATGGTTTTAATGGAGATAGCCTTATGCCATTTGAATTTTGATCCTTAAGTAGACGGAGTTATATCTTTTTTTATTGTTTGTTGATTTCTTTCCATTGGAAAGATATATATATTATCTTAGTTATAGTTAATAAACAAAACAAAAAAGAAAGAAAAATAAAGATAGCAAGCATGATAAATACCACATCGTCTTCATGGTGCTATGTTTCATGTTGAAAGAAGAGACCATACATGCTTACGGCTCTTTGATGATAGATCTGGACCTTTTTATGGCCATCAAGTAGACTTAAGGAGGTAATTTCATAGACCTTAAATCAGAATATAATTAACAGGTCAGGGTGGTATGAGTTTTGTTCATTCGAATCCATAATTTTCCTTGAGATCCAAAGACCAAATCATAACCCTTCATTTCTTCATCATCAATGGTTGAGATCACTTCCCATAAAAGTCCCCCACCCCTCCCGTAACACACACCAACATTCACTTTCTCTCTCTTCTTTCTCTCTCCTCTCCCTCTTTCTCCGGTCGGCAACAGTTTCACCGGCGACTTAACACCACCACTACCACCGTTATCTCTAACGACGACCACCACGAACACCATCTTCTCCGGCGAGACAACCACCGTCACCAGCATCTTCTCTGACTAGCACCACCGTCCTCATCTCCGACCACGGCGTCGGCGCTGGCAACAACAAGGGCGGAGCCCGTACCGTATCCAACCACCACCATCTCTTGGATCGCCGCCCATCAAATCCATACCATTCCCATATGCGTCCGGTGACAACCCCTTTAGAACGGATGAGGGCAACGCCCGTACCGTATCCACCGGAAAACGGAACTGATTATCGCCGAAAATACCGCCGGAGATGACGCCAGAGATGTCGCCGGAGATTATGCCGCCACCGCCGGAGATGAAGATGACCGCCGTTACATCCGACGATGAAGATGATCGAAGGTTCCTTGTGTAAGTTTGCTTTTAATCTTAACCATTGATGATTGTAGATCTAATGGTTGAGATTGAGTCCTTGGATCTCACCAATTTGGGTGGTTTATCATGAATACAACTCTAAGGGGTATATCAGAATATGTATTATGTATATCGGTTTGAACCATCTTAATATATACTAAAATGCAACTGATCTAACCTCAATTAACCAATCACAACTCTCAATTTCTCTAATTTAATTAAATTAGCACATGTCATAATATAATTTACACTTTTTGGTTTTCCATCATCAATTTACACTTTTAAACCTTTTTCTTAAAATAATAATTTTATTGGAATAAAATACATAAAATATAAAACTCATGTTTATCCAAAATATCCAACTAATTAAATAATTTAAAAAATATCTTTTTAATAAATACAAAAAACCAACTTGGCTTATAATTAGTCTTCATGTAAAAAAAAAAGGTAATTGGATGGAAACCCTCTGATCCCATGTACCATTTGGTACCCACTAATCCCTCAGTCAGGCTAGTGTCCAGGTGAATCTCAACCACTTAATAATCCCCTGATTATCTCAAGTTTACTTTTGACAAGACTTGAACCCAGGACCTCTCCTGAAAAGTGGCGGCTGGTGGCCACTGGGCTATTACCCAATGGTTTAATTAGTCTTCATGTAACTATAATTATAACTTATTTAAGTTATTTTTAATTATAACTTATCAAATTATCAATGATTATATATAAAAAAACAATATATCTAACTATATAATCTAAAACTTTCATGAAAAACAAATACCACAACAAAAACTACAAGAAGCTTTTTAATTGTATGGTTAAGAAAACAGACAACAAGCTTTGACATGATAGACGAACAAGTTAAACGCTTTTGTCAATGTTCCAGTATTACATTCGGTTACTTTGATTTTCATTACATTCTTTATATTTGAATTTACCCGTTTGTTCTTTCATAAATTTAATTACATTCTTTATATTTGAATTTACTGGTTTGTTCTTTCACAGCTTTTCGTTAATTACACATATTTGATTTTATCTTTAATATGTCATAAATAATCCGTTATACACGGGTCTAAATCTAGTAAATCATAAAAAGCAAGTTAATCTATAAAAACAAACAATACATTTTTTAAACCAACAAATTTATTTACACAATAATTTAATGAGATAAAAAAATATTAGAATTTCAAATGGCTGGTCCATTTTAACCTATATAGGTGATTACGGTTCATAAAATGTGTCCAGATTATGTGTGTTGTAGGATTTCCTGAGCAATTAAAAACTGCTAAACAGTTTCATCCCTGGTTGTCAGTGTTAATGTTTGACATAGAATTGAAGTCTATGTGCCAACAGTGACAAGAAAAGTATGTCATGCCATGAATAATATAGACTTTTCTCTTTTTCTTTTTTGGTCAAAATGACCTCAGTAGCAAACAGATACAAACAACTAGTATTGTTTCCGCATTTACAACTATCTCACATTTCATGAAACCAAAAATAAAATAAAAAAAATAACATTAAACTTGTATGTAAGCCCTCTCATCACTCACTCTCTATGTGGAAAAAATGTAAAAAAAATAAAAAACAAAAAACCAAGGAATGTTGTCCTTCACTGCTACTTCCTGTTGCCACTTTTCTTCTTCATTTCAACAGCAGTTACAAGCCTCCCACCTCGCTGTGGAGCCTGAGGGTGGCTACTAAGATTAGTTACTTTCCAAAAAGGTGAAAGCCCACGTCTCGGAATTGTTGACCTGCTGCTGTAATTTTCCAACCATATATATGTGATTTAGAACTGAATGATAACATATAGATACAAGGTGGCAAGAGGGATGGGTGGTGTAGCAGAGGTTAAAACAAGGTTAGAACAAAACGGGTGGGTCATTTTCTAGTGCTTGTCAAAATGGTGTGGGCTGGTTTGCATTGACCTGCTTAAACATTTTTGTCAATTATTTTCAAGACATTGTTTGCATTAAAAATGGACTTAGGGCAATTTTCAACTCATTTGACCCATTTAACCCGTTCCCTTTTAGCTAAACATTTTGTAATGGCAAAAAAACAATCATGATGAAGTCAATAACTCCTATAAACATTTGTTTGTAGGTTGCAATTTTGACCTATTTATTTACAAATGGGAATATTCGAGTAATGATTAACATTTAAGAAGTTCACTTGGACAAATAAATAATTAGCTTAAGGCCAAACAACTCAAATGGGTCGTAAGTAGTCCAGAGCGAATTTTTAATGCAAAGCCAAGATAATTTTATTAAAAAGATTGGATAAGTATTACAATAATACATTGTTTGCAATCCTATATGACACCCAAATTATCTATATAGACTGCCAACTTTTTTGACAAAACGTGTTCTGGTTTAACCGAACTTGACCTGTACCAAAGTACCAGTTTGACCCATTACCCAACCCACCCGACCTGTCCATTGTTGCCAGTTGCCACCTAAATATATTACACAAGGTAAAGGTTACTAGTAATACCTCTGATCTGGGGTCTTTGTTGGCTTTGCTACCTTTGCATTCGAGTTGTTAAGTCTTGACATTGTCGGAAGTTTAGATTGATTGAATTGCCAAAGCAGATCAGGTTCAGATGAGTCGCTAGTGGCAGCATCAAGTTCATCCACACCATTGGTAGTCGCAATGTCATAGCCATTTCCACCTTCAAATGTGGTATAGGTCTGTTCCGAATATAATTTGGAAGAATCCAGGACATACTTTTGGTAAAATGTATCAGAAATCACAGCATTTTCTGCTTCCCAGCAGCGTGCAAGATCTTGCTTGTTTACCATGACCTTATCAACCCAGTTACTAGAGTTCATGTCTCTATCTTCCTCTATATACGTTTCGCCAGGACTGCTTACGGGAGGCCATGGGGGTGAATTTGCTAATAGTTCATCTAAATCAAAGCTTTGTGTCTTCTGCCTTAACCTAGATTTTTTTCCTATCTGAAATACAAAGGGCCAATTTCAATGAAAAGAAACAAAGTAAAGTAGAGATCACTTGTTTGACTCGTTCCTTTGTTTAGTTAACTATTTAAAATTTTACCCATTTATGCGCAGATGGATAATTTTGCAACCTCTAAGATCTTGCATAGAGCAATTATGCAAATCGTTTGTTTCATTAGCCCATTTAACCCTTGAAGCTAAACTTACAACTCTAATTGATTGAAATTATGGATTACCTCAGTATTGCCTACATCTGCCCTGGGTTTCTTGTGACTCTTTGGCTCAGGGTAGGAATCTGTGCGTTGTAAGTTATGAGGGGAACGGGATGTAGCTTGCAACCTGGACTTCCGGATACTTTATGTTGTATGCCCTCTTGGTCCTCTTCTTTCTTTGCAAGAGCCGCCTTAAGATTGGCAATCTGAAATAGGAAATATGGTTTTCAATTTAAAACGAATTGAAAACAGAATAAACATCTACTTTCATATATTATTGAGGTTACTGTTCCTTGAGGTCTTTTACATCTGAATTATCTTTATGTACTTGGGCAGCACCTAGTTCGACAGTTGCAACCCTCTCAGCAAACTTAAGTGTGCTAAGTGTTTCTCCAACAGCATTCAGTTCTGGGCTTATGTGAACAAACATCAGTGTCTTTGCCTGCCCTCCTAATAATAATACATCCACAAGACGAGTGTAAAATTAAAATTGGTAGCAAAGGGGAATAAACATTAAAAAGGGCTGAAACTTTATGTGTCGTTTTGTTTTACCAAGTGAATCTTGAAGTAACTGAGTAAGTTTGCTGTTTCTGTAAGGCACGTGTGAATTCTTTTGGGCAAGAGATGAAATCACATCTCCTAATGCTGAAAGAGATTTGTTGATATGCTGTGCCTCTTTCAATCTGTCACCGGTCGCTTCAGATTTGTCCACCCTTTCACTCCCTGCTAGATCAACCAAATGCATACAACCACGGAGAACAGCTCCAGATGTTAGATCTCTCCCTTGGACATGTACAGTCAAACAACTGCAATAGATGGAAAATTTAGATATCAGATAAATAGAAATTATTGAATGACATCCTAACAAGAAATTATCAGACCTGTGGGAGCGACTGCTACGATCATTGAGAGCAGTTGCACCGACAGCACGATTTCGTTGCCCAAGGTTCATTAAATCAATAACATCATACATTGATGCAACATGAACCAGGCTAGCATCTGGAACATTGAATCCATTCTGAGAATTATTACGAATTTCTAATGTAATATCAGGTTAAGAAATCCGACAAGGACAGTATCACTCTGTTAGAGATATAAGGCCATGCCACATCAGCTTATGACATGTTAGTGGTTAGATGCTTTCAATTATATTCAGACTGAACAGTTTGTAGCAAGTGTAAAAAATGGTGCAGTAGACATGTGCCAGCACCAGAATCCTTCATACCATTTTCACCGTAAGGACTTTTCTCTAAACCTCACTCTTGACTCGCAGTAAAGATTAATAGAAGATCCTCATATTTTAATGTCTACAGTTCTCTTTCACATAAACTATTAAATAGATCTAGACTTTTAACTGTAATTGCTAAATATGCAAGTTTTTGCAATAACAAGAAACCTTAAAAACTACAACTATCAGATTGCAGTAGCTAGTTCAATATATATGCCATAGTTGCAAAGTTGTAACTGTAAAGTAAAAAAGAAAAGGATATCTTTTGTTTAAACCCTCGGTAACAAGTAGATCCCGAACTTGCTCATTATAAATCTCAATCATTTGAACAGAGACATCATATTGAAGGGTATCTTTCCTCTGTTCTGCGAGAAGAAACAAGTCACTTAATGCCCTATAATTAACTCCTCGACTGTTCTCTGTAAGATCCTTTGGTCCTGTCTGGACGAATAACAAGTGAAAGAGAAATATTTTAGAAATTTGTTGTGACACATCTTGATATATAAGGTATTGTCAATGTACCTTACCATTGTATGTGTTTTCCCGGATCCAGTTTGACCATATGCAAATATACATACATTATAACCATCAAGAACAGAGCGAATGAGAGGTCGAGTATCTGCAAAAACCTCCGCTGCAGAACACATACGCACATTGCAAATAATCAATACATGGTTTCTACTAATGTAATGTGTTGGAGGCACAGAGCAGATCTACCGACCTTGGGTTGCCGAGGGACCAAATACTTTGTTAAAAGAGAATGATCTGCACCCTTTTCCATACTTTGCTGGGGCGTCAATGGTAATCGTTCCTTCTTCAATGTTATCCACGACACTCTTGGAGTCCAATCTTCCGGGTCTCACCCGACAATAAACTCTAATATTTCCTATTTGAAGGATATATATCACTTCTTTTAAAGACTGCCTCAATGAACTTACAACTACGTCATTAGACTTTCAGGGAGCTAGCAATGTTACCTTTAAGATCTTGGACCTGATTATATAGCTTTCGGTTTTCCTCAAGAACTCTATGATATCCCGAAGCAGCACTGGCGAGACCATGAATATGCAGACCTAAAACAACATCCACAACAAGGTTTCAAAATGAAGACAAACACACAATTTTTTCCTTTTGTGATGAAGATTGAAATTCTACCGAGATTCTGAATTTCTTCATGGAATTTCATTTGCATGAACTTCATCCCTGCTTTTGTGGTAGAGATAGTTTGTTTCAGTTCCTATGAAACAGTGAAGTAAAATAGGATGTCAAGAATTAAAAATGTCGACTAAAGATGATTGAATGGGCTTCAGAATATATCATACCTTGATATCTCTTTCTTGCATACTAAAAGCCATTTGATATTTCAGATGTCTTCTTTTCTTTTCCTCATCAGAGATCGAGTTCTTATGTAAGCTCTGATCTTTCTTCAAAAGTGCTAATTTTTTGTCTTCCATCTTGAATATTATAGGAATGATGGGTAAAAGAAAGAGAATCGAAAGTCAACATTTAAACCACAAGTGAAGATTATAGCCTCCATTCCTTTCCAAACAAACAAATAACCCACCTTTATCTCATCAGTAGTTTGGTTTACAGGAGTCCTGTTTTCAGTAGGGGTATCTTTAGCAGCTGCATTTTTCTGTCGATCAAGAATATACAAGATGGCAAGCAAGTAGGTTCGTGAGATAGCTTGGTATCAATCCTTGGACTTCAAATACTATATATAACAAGCTTACCAGCTCAAGACTAGCAATGCGATGTTCAAACTCTTCCATAACCTTACTTAGCACGGATTCTACAAGCTGCATAAGTAGAAAAGTATGTTTAAAATGAGAATTCTTGAATATGCAATTGTTTTGTAATAACAGAGAATTAAGATAACTGTGGTGATGTGTGACGTTAGTAGACATCAAGAAGAATAAATGTATCTAAAAACAGTAGAAATGTTTTGTTTCGTTCACGCATAACCAAATGAAAGTATATGTATGTATTTGCTATGCATAAGCTGCCAAACTATTAACCTTAGGCCATGCTATCAAGAGCAAATATGGTACATAAATTGATCATTCTGGTCCATTGGTTCCTTATACATAACTTCAATACAAGAATCTTAAAAGACAAAAGAGAGAAGAAGTCTACAACTAGAGAGAATCTTTCTAGAACCAGTTATTGTGGTGACAAACTAACTTGCTTAGCTGGAAATCACACTTACAATGGGAACTTCGTCTGGTTTCTTATTCGATAGAACTTCACAAACAAGCTTATTTAAGGATGAGCTAGGCTGCATAGATGCAAACATCAAGTATCAAGAGTGTCCCACTTAACGATTATATAAATAAATAAAAACGAGTGAAAGGAGAGACTGCAAGATTAGGTTACAAACCATTTTGTTATTCTCAGCCTCGCTTAACTGGGCATTCATTGGTGATTCAGTCATCGAAATATTTCTCGGTAAGGAGTTTTTGAACGGTTCTGAATTTTTGCGTATGAAGTTCTTGCCAGATGTGAACGGTTTCACACTTCCACCAAACTTACAAACCCCGTTACCACCTGTTTGTTTCCACTCACTAAAGGATTTTAGCGCTAGAACACAATTGACAATTCTTGATGACTTGCCTCCCTGAAAATTCAAAATGTTGCATAATTGAAACCATCATGAACATAAACTTTACCCATCATATTTCTCTAATCATATATAACACGGAAAAATAAACTCCCTTCACGGTAAAACAAACAGAAATTCGTCAAAATCTAACTTATCTCGTACATAATTCACTGAAAAGAACACCTACTTGTTCCAAATCAGATGGCTCAAAGGTAGGCAGTCCCATTTGCCCAACAGCTACCAACAAGTTTCGAACATTTTCAAAACACTGGTAAACAGATAAAGCTGCCCCATCAGGCACAACGCCCGAATCACATGGACTTTCAACCACCTGAAAAAACAATCAACTTCAGTACAACATCAAACTATCACAAAACAATATATAATAAGATTCAAATTGAAGACAAACCTTAGACACAGCTCCCGGTTCAACCTTATTGATCGCGTAACACAGAATCAGCCCACTTCTCAAAGCAAGCCTAAATTCCTCCTCAGAAGGCTGTGCAGGCAATTCTCTTGCCCCAACAACTCCAATCGTTTTTCTTAGCCAACCCGCAGCTTCGTACCTTCTCGTTGCTACAATCCAACAACCATATCAGATCCTAAACACTCATTCAGTAAAAATTACAACAGTAACAAAATTAAATTATCTTTTTTTAAGAATATAATTATATATATTTACTACAGTATTTTACCTAAATTCTGTTTCCTAAACATATTATTATTACTAACAATATAAAGATAATTACAAAAAAATAACATAAATTGATAACAATCATATCAAACAAAGTGACTAACTAACAGAATTCAGTTAGAAATATATAAAAATGATAATTACCAGCTTCTTCGGCTCGACGAGAATCCAAGTCGAGATCACGAGGTAAATTATCGTGTTGGTGAAGAACATCTTCCATAACAGAAGCAACCGAAAACGACAATGCAGTATCAGTTGCCATCACTAACCGCTTTCAATTTTCAAATACTTAATACATATACATCAATTGTTGTATCTATAATCAAAATTCAAGCCAATTTTGCTGCATTCATTCTAATTTTATATAATTATATAAATAAAATCACCAAGGGGAAAGGAAGTTACAGACAGAACATGTATGTGTGTGTGTGAATAAAAAGTAAATGTATATAATTATAGTTATTATTATAGAGATAGAAAGAGTGATATAGAGGGAAAAATGGTGGGGGCAGTGAAGAATGCGTGCTTTTTAAAACAGAGGTTACAACAATACACAATTCGCCATTTTTCTTTTTCGCTGTCTCTCTCTCTCTCTCTCTTCCTCTGTGCTTTATACGCACAACTACACAAAGATGTCACTATATATTTTTTTTTGTAAAAAAAAGAAAGTGACAATAATAATATATTTTTCTTATCTTACTTTGAATACAAACCCGCTTATTTTTATTTGCGAGCCTTATTCCGAACCTGGTGGTTCGGTCCAGCCGTCCTAGAAAGAAATTTTTTATGTTTATTTAAATTCTTTGGATTTTGAATATTTGTAAGTTGTAAGTACTTGTTTTAGATTTTATGTTTAGTGTCAAGTCAACTGGTAGTTGGATATATAGCCTGATATAAATGATTGACATGTTAAAATTGTGATCAGTTTTTAATAAAAAAATTTTATAGTGAGAATTGAGCGCTTTTCATTTCTCTTAAAAATTTACGGGCTGTTTGGTTAGAGCTAAGTCTTGAGATTCCCAAATAAATATAATTATAGTTATAATTAAATGTAATATATAATCGGCATTCTTCAATACTACTATTCTACTGTAATATATTTTTCATTATATTTTTTTTCTTCCAATAAAGGCGCAAAGCTTTTTTGCATTTTAACTTTTTGGTGAAGATTTCTACCCTGTTACCTCTATAGTTGATATTATTTGTAAATATTTAAATAGTTTCAGTGACTTAATACATTCGAGCATAATACACTCGAAAGGTTTTTAGTAATAGGCTTTGGTTACAAGGCTTTCTATTGATCTTAAGACTTACATTGTGAATGTTTTAAGGTCACATGTAAAAATGCAATTAATACATCAACATAAGAAAAATACAAGTGAATAATATTTGTGCATTATTACACCATTAGATGTGTGTGGATGAAAGGTGTGATCAGCAAAAACTTATTAGGAAGGAACATTGGCTAGCGGCACATGATGGTCTCCCAACCCCTTTGATATCACTAACAACGGCACGCGTTTTGGCTATGTATACTAGCACCATGGGGCCGATTCATTTGATCGTTGGGAAGACGCTTTGTAAATTTTAATTATTTATTAGTACGAAATAATAAAAAAAAAAAAAAAATTTTGGGGGGGGGGGGGGGGGGTCTTTGTTTCCGGTATAATGTTGCTATAATTGCATTTTTAAAACAATATGTTACTGGAATATGAATAGCTTGTCTGTGATTACATTATGTTTAAGTTGCCGGTATACTGTTTAATAGACGATGATGATAAACAATTCGAAAAGAAGATTTGAATGCTCCCGCCACATCAATCTTTTTCTAAATTCCAAAATTTCTTTAATATTTTTAACACCAATGACCCTCAATTCAAGTAACTGAGATGAGATGTCTAATAATTTCAATAATAAATAAATTATGGATTCAACTCTTACCGGAGATAAAAATTAGAGTTTCATGTTGTGTCAGAGAATTTTCTTTCACTTAAGATGGGTTTTTTTTATGGGAAATAAAGATGATCCGATTGGCTAGTGGCCCGTCAATAATACCCTTAACAAAATAAGGAGTAAAAGGTGAGTATGTAATAAGACTTAAATAACTTTTGTACGTCCACCTTTCCAAATTAGAACATAATTATATTATACTAATGATTAAAATTAAGCAGCATTTTTCCTCTTTTACTAGTGCTCGTTTGTAAGCACTTGACGGTGGCAAAAAAATTTTTAACAGACTTGACGGTGGCTAAATGAGTTGCCTTTTGAGGTTTTGCTGTAATGAAAGAATATTTCAAACCGAAAGTGTTAATGTCCAAAAACTTATTAAAGCTTCCCAACACCATTCTTCAACAAAATCTTAATCTAATATATTAAGGGAAAATCAGATATGTTGTTAACAACAAGTTGCTGCCCTCATACTTCTTCTTCTTCAATTTGACATATGCTATATTTAATACCTAAGAATATTTCAAACCGAAAGTGTTAATGTCCAAAAACTTATTAAAGCTTCCCAACACCATTCTTCAACAAAATCTTAATCTAATATATTAAGGGAAAATCAGATATGTTGTTAACAGCAAGCTGCTGTCCTCACACTTCTTCTTCTTCAATTTGACATATGCTAAATTAAATACCCCCCCTGAATTTCATATGCAGCAGCCGAGATTATCTGTTGTTAACAGCAGATATGCTAACCCCATATATTAATTAATCAATAATCAATAATCTATAATATATCGACCAGTTAATTATTTGTGAAAGTTTACATTCTTCTCCAATACTATTTGTTTTCCAACTCATAATCTTTTCTTGTATTCTCTAATTAATTAACCATAATCATACCAGTTAAAAGTAGCACATCAACGGGTGCCAACTGGTTAAAGGGAAGGGTAATCGACTCCTAACGGTTTTCATTAACCAATCTAATGTCCAACATAGTTAATTAAGAAGAATAACGTATCAATATAATTAGAGGGACATTGAGACTACGATGCGTGCTTTTTGAACTCATTTGATTCTATCGATTCTACAACATTTTGCTTATATATATATCTCAATATCTAGATGTGTTATAGCATCAATTTTCACCCTGTATATATATATATTATAGCCACACTTTTATATAATCATGCACTGTTTTTAATTTTTAAAGGTAAAGTGATTTAAAGTGGCGAGGAAGCATCATTTGGTTCATGATATGTTTGATAACTTTATTTGTTTAGTTTGGTCCCTTGTCAAATCGAGAATCCAATGAGAAGTCAAAAAGGTTTTAGCTTAGAAGGTGTTTTCACCCCCACACAATGTAATATTTTATTCGTGATACAACAAGCATAGCTATTTAACTTGTTATCATAAAAATAAATGTCCATTTTTTAAATCGTTGGAAATGTCGTTTCTACAAATACAAACATTGACCGGCGAGTTTTATATATTTTGTTGATTAATTGATCCAAAAACACTAGTTATATAACAAAAATCTCTATGTATTGCCTATGGACCTATTTTATTCGAGTGTTATCGAGTTTATTGATAAATGTATTCATCATTGTAATACGAGGACATACAAATTCCCTAAATAAAAAAATATCCCATTGTGATACTGACACATGTCCAGTATGATATGAGGTCGCATATATTACCATTAAGACCCATACCAACAACTATGTCGGTTTAAACTGGTCAAAACCGTTGGTAGTAGTGACGGAGCCAGAATTTTCATTCTGGGGTCACTGAGCAGTTTACATGACACTAACAAACGTAAAGTTTAACTAAAAAATTAAATTAAATCAGTTTGAGGTTGTAATTACCTTTAAACTACAGTAAATAAATACATATAAATTGTACTGAAAATATAGAGTTTTATAAACAGGTAATTTTGCTACTATGAATATACACATTTATGTATGCATTTATTTCATACTTTCACATTTAACCAATTGATCATAGATCAACTGTACCGCCACAATGTCACATAGGCACACAGATGAAGACTGCAAGTCACATATTCAAATCTTGTCAAAAGTAAGTAGAGAAATAACTTTATCTTGTAAATCATGCATGTGTGAAAATTATAAGTCACCAGACGTGAGTTTCCACCTATTTACCCCTTTTTTTCACATCTAAAAAACCAACTACGAATATGGAGAACAGGAGAAGAAGTTATGGGACGCTCACAAATGCCATAACCTTTTTATATATTTTATACAAAGTTCATTTTGGTCAGACGCACACACTTGCATCCACACGCATGCATCACACATTGATCCACTCACATTCATTTTGATCCAAGATCCGTTTGGATGTATTCTCTTTACTTGTTAATAGAGATAAGACTATCTTCTTCTTCTTCTTCTTTTTGATGACAACGGTTAGTTATAAGTACGTAGTTGATCGTTTCTTCAAGTTAGTAGTTAAATCCAATGTCGGCATTTAAACTCGGGAACTTACAAAGAGGCAACTAGGCAAGCCTAGCTCCCATAGTCCCATCTTCCTCTTCTACTATTAGATTAAGAGTTCATTCACAAAATAATACGAGTAAGAAAGATGAGATAAGATTATTTACAGGAGGTGAGAACGATTAATTATAAGATTGAATTAATATCGTTGAAATTGATATTAATCTACAACGTTCATGTTGGTTTGTTCAAACTCGGGAGGTGAGAATGATTAATCTCTTGTTACTTTCTAATGATAAGTACTCGTAATACTTAAACGAGGCGCGTAACACGACCAGGGCAAATAGTAAAACCCGACCAGGCAGCATTTGCGGCGACGTCACCGCTAATATTGCGGGCCCCCATGTCAGTCATGGTAAATCTGGCAGAGTTTTAGCGGGCCCCCTGTCAGTCATGGTAAATCTGGCAGAGTATTAGCGGCGACGTCGCCGCTAATGCCTGTGACGGCGTTGTCAGTAATTATTGCTGGCATGTGGGGTCCGCCACGTCACCAGCATTAGCGGCGACGTCGCCGCTAATGCCCTGGTCGGGTTTCCCTGTTCCCTGGTCGTGTTACCCTGTGCCTACTTAAAACGGGATTTTAGCTGCTAATAAAAGTACAAAACCTTCAAATCGTAATGCCGATATAGGCCCAGCAATACAACTGCCGTTTTTGTATTGTTTATTATGGTAAAAGACAATTACATTAATGAAACATCAATTGAAACTTAATGATTGTTTTTTAATGTTTAAAAGAGTTTGGTATGAACATAAGAGGTTATTCAATTGGCAGTTCATGACGTCGAGGGGACTTTAGGAGTGAATTTAAATTTGAATAAAGGATTTCTTTAGGGGGAGAGGAGTGGTGTAGCTTAATTTCTCATCCCTCCCAAATCCCACCAATCAAATACCACCAACTCAATTTTCCTTTTCAACCCTCCCAACCAACCCCCAACCCTTTTCAATGGCATTCATGACCTTCTCAACCCTCCCAATTTTTTTTTTCTTTTTCATTTAATTTAATCAAACAATTTTTAAACAAAACAATATAAATAAAACATAAACCATACATATAAAATTAAACAAAGTATTACACATTAACAAAATAAAGTATATACATATATTAACAAAATAAATAAACGTAAATAAAGTATATAATATATTAACAAAATAAATAAACGTAAATAAAGTATATAATATATTAACAAAATAAAGTATATACATATATTAACAAAATAAATAAACGTAAATAAAGTATATAATATATTAACAAAATAAATAAACGTAAATAAAGTATATACATATATTAACAAAATAAATAAACGTAAATAAAGTATATACATATATTAACAAAATAAATAAACGTAAATAAAGTATATACATATATTAACAAAATAAACAAACGTAAATAAAGTATATAAATATATTAACAATTAACAAAATAAATAAACGTAAATAAAGTATATAAATACCGCTTGGATGTGGCATCCGTTGAACGTTGATATTGCCGTATTCATGTTGCCCCACTTGGTGTTGAGGCTATCCTTTGATCGAATTGTACCACCCAACTCCTTCGAGAAATGCTCCAAGATTCGGCCCCAAAACTTGTCCCGTCCTTGTTCATTACCGACTTGTCTTGTAACATCCCAAACGTTTTATGTTTGACTATTTGACTTTCCGTTAGTTAACGTTAAGTCTATTATGTTTATGTGCCCTATAAGGGATTATGTGATTAAATGCTTATGTGTTTAATATGAAATGAAGTAAAGTGAATTAAATTTGAAAGTAAAGGATTTCTTTAGGGGGAGAGGAGTGGTGTAGCTTAATTTCTCATCCCTCCCAAATCCCACCAATCAAATACCTCCAACTCAATTTTCCTTTTCAACCCTCCCAACCAACCTCCCAACCATTTTCAATGGCATTCATGACCTTCTCAACCCTCCCAATTTTTTTTTTCTTTTTCATTTAATTTAATCAAACAATTTTTAAACAAAACAATATAAATAAAACATAAACCATACATACTAAAATTAAACAAAGTTCATTACACACTTAGACAAATAAAAATTAAAATGTTCGACACATGAAAATAAACGATAACTAAAATAAATAAACGTAAATAAAGTATATAAATACCGCTTGGATGTGGCATCCGTTGAACGTTGATATTGCCGTATTCATGTTGCCCCACTTGGTGTTGAGGCTATCCTTTGATCGAATTGTACCACCCAACTCCTTCGAGAAATGCTCCAAGATTCGGCCCCAAAACTTGTCCCGTCCTTGTTCATTACCGACTTGTCTTGTAACATCCCAAACGTTTTATGTTTGACTATTTGACTTTCCGTTAGTTAACGTTAAGTCTATTATGTTTATGTGCCCTATAAGGGATTATGTGATTAAATGCTTATGTGTTTAATATGAAATGAAGTAAAGTGAATTAAATGAAAGTAATTTAAAGTAAAGTATGAAAGTTAAGTGCTTGTTAGATCGTTAAGTCTCCCGGTGGGTTAATTAAGCTACGAAAGTAAAGTTTAGGAAGTCGAGGGGCCTATGGGCACTAAAGGAAACTTATGGTCAGGAGTTTAAGGTCTAGTAAGACTCCAATAGCTGCTAATTTTCGTGATTAAGCCCTAGGAACAGATCCCTCCCTCTCAAGACAAGTTTTCTCCAAGAATCAATCGTTTCGTGTCGTTTCGATCAAGTTTGATTAAGATTTCGAATCCTCAAAGTCATCTACAGGTAATATGGCTAATCTTACTCTTAAATCTGATCATGTATGTCTTAGAAGTGATTTCGATCCAGGCCATAGGGTTTGGGTTGGGTTATTTGATCAAACGTTTATCGAATTCATGTTATTCGGGTGTTTTAAAGATTGATTTATGATGTAAAGGATTAAGGGATTAATAGGATGGTTTAAGTTGATGAAAGTGCAATTAAAGGATTAATTTTAAGTCCCCAGGTTGGATTTGGGGTATGGGTTCGTATGGAATTCGTTTGATCATAGAACAAAGATTAGGTTTCTGGTCGACACTCCAGGTGCGACGCACCAGTAGGGGGGTGCGACGCACCACAGCCAGATTTGGAAAAATGGTTTTCAGCCAAAAGCCCGATATGCGGCGCACCAATGGGTAGGTGCGGCGCACTTGCATCTATTCAGAATTTTCTGATGGATTTGTGCGACGCACCAAGGAGTATGTGCGGCGCACCTACTTATGTTCAGAATTTTCTGATCGATTTATGCGACGCACCATGTGGGAGGTGCGACGCACCTCTTGTCCAGTTTTCACAAACATTTCGTTTAGCTTATATTTCGATCTTATACTCGTTCTAGGTTGTCGGGAGCACTTAGCAAGCACTATAAGATACTTTTAACTTGTTGGTAAGCTGTACCGAGGTAAGATAACATCTTTTGTCACCTGTTGGTACAACAAAACACGTTTTCATAAGTTAAACCTTCCAATTGAATATGTATGTACATTTTATGTTCATGGTGACTATGGGAGGTTGCAAAGGGATATATTACTTACCGTTTATGATGATTAACATTCATATGCAGGTTGCAATGGTATGTGGTAAGTATATATGCATGAGATGATGAAATGATTTTAAATGCATGAAATGATGAAATGATTATGTATGCATGAAATGATGAAATGATTATGTATGTATGAAATGATGAAATGGTATGATATATGTTTGCATGTGTGGCTTGATCACCTAGTCACTAGTCCTTGATTAGGATTGCCATGTTCACGTGCACGTTAAGGGCCCTAAAGTAAAAGATGATATGTGATTAGCTTAGGTGAAAGAGTAGCCTAAACTAATTAAGCGATTAAAGTCTCGAGCATTATGTAAAGTCTTGTGTTAAGCTTAACCCGTGCTAGCTCTTCGGGGCTGGTGCGTACGTGGTCACTTGAGTTGCTCCTTGTGGCATAGTTACGTTTGAGTATTCCGGGTGGAGTAACTAACCACCAATGCGTAAAGGCATAAACGGTTTATTCAGTTGGATTGACTTTGTCATTCCTTAACGACGCCGATGGACCACCTTATGGTTTACCCATCATGTCGGGTGTGAGGACTCCATGTATGGTCTATGACCGCCTACACACAACCCCACATCCCTATGTAAGTGGCATAAGTCACTTAGCCTACGTCTTGGCAAAGAAATAAAGAAAGAAAGATGAAGAAAGAAAGTATAGGCACACTTTAGGACATGTTGAACCTAATGTGTATCTTATGATGTTATGTATGTGTGTGATATTAACTTAAAATGCGGATTTTGTTAATATATGAAATTGGCAAACATTTTCAAGTTATGTTATCTTACTTAGCTAATTTTATTAGCTAACACTTGTTCTTTGAAAATGTTGTGCCTTCAGGATAATCAAGTTTGAGCTAGGCAAGGATTAGCTTGGTGAGACTTGGGTAGACGAATAAAGAAGCTTAGCAAAGACATTAAACGCTTAGACTTCCTTTAGCCTTATGTTTGGCTATTTCATTTATGATTAAAGACTTGTAATAATGTGGCATTTATGTTGATGCCAAAGCTTGGATTTACTTTTATTGTTTTGATGATGCTAGTAGTAACACCAAATTTTAAAGGTACCATCCGTTACGGATGGAGCAGATTTTGAAAGTGATCCTTTCCGCTTATTTTAAACGCCGTTTGGCAAAGTTTTGAAAATCCAAGTTTTTAAACGACGGGTGTTACAAGTTGGTATCAGAGAAATGGTTTAAGTGAACCAAAATTCGACCAAGACCTTAGGATTTTGGACTTAAACCGTACGAGAAATGATTGGCTTAAGTAGTAATGCTTTAGCTCTATGATGAAAATGCTTTTAGGACGGGTTGGGATGAGTGTGAGGGTAGGTTTATGGCTTATATATGTTATGTTATGCTTATGTAATTTAGTAGGCCTGACCATACTTTGTTCTCATTCGATTCATCTCTAACATTCGTCACTAAAATTGTAGAAAGATGGTTAATACCCGTGCTAGTAGTCAAAGAGATGGAGCTAATGCTAGCGATGCTCCGGCTAATCCAAACGGGACTGGAAATGGTGTTAACCTAAGGCCTCCTCGAAGACCTTTCGGGTGCACAACCTACAAGGTCTGAAATTGATAGAGCTAACCCCGTGATTGAGCAAGTTCCTACTCAAGCTGAAATGCGTGAAGAGTTGAGGGCTATTCGAGCTCTTTTGTTGAGAAATGAAGAGGAGTTGAATCAACTTAGGGCTGAAAGAGAAGCTAGCTTGCAACGGGATGAGCATACGGATGGGAATTACTCCAACCGCTCAAACCGTACCGAGCCATCAATGGTAAGGTCACAAGTTGCTCCTGAAATGTTGTTGCTAATGTGAATGGTGTTAATAATGTGGTGGAGCCTCGTGTTGTAGTCGCTCCTCGTACTAGTAACTTTAAGTATGAGAGCTTTCAAAAATGTGGAGCAAAGGCATTTGATGGTACTCTAGATGCTGTAGGTGCCATGGAATGGTTGGATGATATCGAGGTTGTGTTTGCTTCATGTTATTGCCTTGAGGATATGAAGGTATTGTGTGCTTCCCGTATGTTGAAGAAGAATGCTCGTAATTGGTGGAGGGTTGCTACTATTTCTTTGACCCCCGAGGTGCTAGCTATTATGCCTTGGGGTACCTTTAAGGAGAAGTTCTTGGAAGAATATGTGGGTACTCGTGAACTGAGGTTGATTGAGAAAGAATTCAGAGCTTTAACAGCTAAGCCGGGTGCCATAACTGAGTATGCCCACTCATTTATGGAAAAACTTAAGTTTGTTGGTCACTTGGTTCGTAGAGATGTGGATCAGGTTGAAGCTTACTGTGATGGTCTTCCCGCTAGCTATCGTGGCCTTTGTAGACAACATATTACATTGTCTGCTGCGATTAAGGAGTCCAAGAGGTTGGATGATGATTTCAAGGGTGAAAAGGTTGTAGTGAAAGCTAATGATGATAAGCAATCAGGTTCAAAAAGGAAGCATGATGGGTCAAGTGGATCTAATAGGAAGTTCAAGAAAGGTCCATCTTCAAGAGGTGGGGGCAGCAGCTATGCAAAGCCAAAGAATTGGTGTGGTACTTGTAAGGCGCCTCACTCGGGTCCATGTTCAGATAAGTCCCGAAGGTGTGATACTTGTGGTGGTACGGGTCATCCTACTTCAGGATGCAAGGACAAGCCAAGTGTTATCGGTGTCAACAAACCGGTCATTTCATCAAGGATTGCCCACAAGGAAGAGATGATGGAAAGAAGACGGCTGTCCAAAAGCCTAAAGCTCGAGCCTTTCAGCTGACAGTCGAAGCTGCCAAAGATAACGACGAGGTAGTAAGCGGTACATTTCTTGTTAACTCAAAACCTGCTTCTGTACTTTTTGATTCAGGTGATAAAAGACGAAGGGTAAGGCGGGAAAGGAGCGGGCAGGGGGCTCAACGATGAGGTAGTAAGCGGTACATTTCTTGTTAACTCAAAACCTGCTTCTGTACTTTTTGATTCGGGTGCAAATAGATCTTTTGTGTCCACTTTATTTGCTCCTAAGCTTGATAGGGTCACTACTCCTCTTGATTGCTCTATAGAGGTTGAAATTGCTAACGGTACCATTAGTGACATTCAAGTAGGTTATGATGATTGTTCTATTGAGATTGAAGGTCGCTCTTTTCCGGTTTAATTATTGCCTACCACTCTAGCCGGTTTTGATATAGTGATAGGTATGGACTGGTTGTCTCAAAATGATGCTACTATTATATGTTCTCAAAAGGTCGTACGATTCGCTACTCCGGATGGTGAGGTCATTTCCGTTTATGGAGATAAGAAGAAGGGGAGCAAAGATTATTAATTTGATGAAGGCTCTCAATTGCATTCGGCATAACAAGAATCACTTTCTTGCCTATGTTATCGATACACGAAAAGAGAAGTCTCCGATCCCTAATGTTGATGTAGTTTCTGAATTTTCTGATGTCTTTCCGGATGATCTTCCCGGTATTCCTCCCGACCGAGAGGTCATCTTTCAGATTGATCTCGTACCCGGTGCTACTCCTGTTGCAAAAGCACCATATCGTTTAGCTCCTACAGAAATGAAAGAGTTAATGTCCCAGCTTCAAGAGCTACTTGACAAAGGTTTCATACAACCAAGTTCCTCGCCTTGGGGAGCTCCGGTTCTTTTTGTCAAAAAGAAAGACGGTTCTATGCGCATGTGCATAGACTACCGTGAGCTGAATAAGCGAACGGTTAAGAATAAGTATCCTCTCCCGCGTATTGATGATCTTTTTGATCAGCTCCATGGTGCTTCTTACTTCTCTAAGATTGATTTGCGGTCTGGCTATCATCAATTAAAAGTCAAAAAAGGAAGATGTGGCCAAGACAGCTTTTCGTACACGTTATGGGCACTATGAGTTTCTTGTCATGCCTTTTGGGTTGACAAATGCTCCAGCCGCTTTTATGGATTTAATGAATCGGGTATGTCGCCCATTCTTAGATCATTTTGTGATTGTCTTCATTGACGATATTCTAATTTATTCAAAATCTGAAGCCGAGCACCGTGAGCACTTAAGAGCTGTTCTTGAGGTTCTTAGGGAGAAAAAGTTATATGCAAAGTTCTCCAAGTGTGAATTCTGGCTCCGAGAAGTTCAATTTCTCGGGCATGTTATCTCTTCTGAAGGTATTAAAGTTGATCCTGCCAAGATTGAAGCTGTATCTAAATGGGAAAAGCCAAAGACACCCACGGAGATTAAGAGTTTTCTCGGTTTAGCTGGCTATTATAGGAGGTTTATTCAAGATTTCTCCCGAATAGCTAAGCCAATGACTGAATTGACAAAGAAAGGAGTAAAGTTTTGTATGGACGGAAGCTCAAGAAAAGGCCTTTCAAACGCTTAAGACAAAGTTATGTGAAGCTCCTGTCCTAAAGCCTTACCCGAAGGTACTGATGATCTTGTTGTGTATAGTGATGCTTCTATTTCAGGTTTGGGTTGTGTCCTTATGCAAAGGGACAAAGTTATTGCATATGCTTCACGTCAGTTGAAGCCTCATGAAAGGAATTACCCGACCCATGATCTTGAATTGGCTGCAGTAGTGTTTGCTTTGAAGTTGTGGAGACATTACTTATATGGCACCAAATGTACCTTGTTTACGGATCATAAGAGTTTACAATATGTGTTCTCACAGAAGGAAATGAATGTAAGGCAAAGGAGATGGATGGAACTTCTGAAAGATTATGATTGTGAGATTAAATATCATCCCGGTAAAGCCAATGTGGTGGCGGATGCACTAAGTAGGAAAGTGCATAATTTTTCTTGTAAATTGATGAGCATGGTTGTTCAAGCAAAGTCGGGGTTACTCGACCGCATCAAGGAAGCCCAAGTTAAGGCTTTAATGAAGGATAATATCGATAATGAAAGCATTGGAAAGAAGAAAAGACTTGTGATGGAGACGAACAGCCGTGGATTTAAGACATATAAGGGTCGAATTTGGGTACCATTACTTGGTGGTAATCGAGAGTTGATCTTTGAAGAAGCTCATAGGTCAAGATATTCAGTCCATCCCGGTATTACCAAGATGTATGCAGATTTGAAGCCCATCTATTGGTGGCCAAACATTAAGGGAGAAGTTGCTCATTTTTTGAAAGATGTTTGACGTGTGCACGTGTGAAAGCTGATCACAAAAAGCCATATGGAATGTTGCATCAATTGGAGATTCCGGAATGGAAATGGGACCATATTACTATGGATTTTGTGACCAAACTACCAAAAACACCGAAAGGAAATGACATGGTATGGGTTATTGTGGATAGATTGACAAAGAGTGCTCATTTCTTGGCAACAAGACAAGATGTACCACTAACTAAGATGGCAAAGATGTATGTGGATGAGATCGTAGCAAAGCATGGTGTTCCTTTATCATTGTTTCAGACCGAGACACGAGATTTGTGTCTAACTTTTGGAAGGGTCTTCAGCGAGAGTTAGGTACTAGAGTTAATTTGAGCACCGCCTATCACCCTCAAACTGATGGGCAAAGTGAAAGGACCATACAAACGTTGGAAGACATGTTGAGAGCTTGTGTATTAGAGTATGGTGGAGCATGGGATGAACACTTGAAATTGATCGAATTCACTTATAATAACAGCCACCATGCAAGTATTGGAATGCCACCATTTGAAATGCTTTATGGTAGGAGATGTAGAACTCCGAGTTGTTGGATGGAACCCGGTGAAAAGCAGTTTACGGGTCCTGAAATCATTGAAATCTCAGCTGAAAAAGTTAATGTGGCAAAGGAAGCACTTCGTGTGGCTAGAGAACGACAAAAGACTTATGCCGACAAGAAAAGGAAGCCAATTGAGTTCCAAGTTGGTGATTTGGTAATGCTGAAAGTTTCCCCATGGAAAGGAGTAATTCGTTTGGAAAGAAGGGAAAGCTAAGCCCACGTTTCATAGGACCTTTCAAAATTCTGAAACGTATCAAAGATGTAGCTTATCAATTGGAACTACCCCCAGAATTGGATGGAATTCACCACACATTTCATGTTTCGTATTTGAGGAAGTGTTTGGCCAATGAGTCAAGTGTTATTCCAATGAGGATGTGAGCATTAATCCTCAGAAAAGAATAGTGGATGAACCAGTAGCGATACTCGAAAGAAAGCAAAAGAAACTTCGCCGAAAGTTGATTGATCTCGTGTTGATTAAATGGAAGCATAACCACGGTGAAAGTTTAACTTGGGAGACCGAGTCGGTGATGAAAGAGAAATATCCAGATTTGTTCACTTCTGAGGCGATTCCGAGGACGGAATCCTCTTAAGGGGGAGGTAATTGTAACATCCCAAACTTTTTATGTTTGACTATTTGACTTTCCGTTAGTTAACGTTAAGTCTATTATGTTTATGTGCCCTATAAGGGATTATGTGATTAAATGCTTATGTGTTTAATATGAAATGAAGTAAAGTGAATTAAATGAAAGTAATTTAAAGTAAAGTATGAAAGTTAAGTGCTTGTTAGATCGTTAAGTCTCCCGGTAAGTTAATTAAGCTACGAAAGTAAAGTTTAGGAAGTCGAGGGGCCTATGAGCACTAAAGGAAACTTATGGTCAGGAGTTTAAGGTCTAGTAAGACTCCAATAGCTGCTAATTTTCGTGATTAAGCCCTAGGAACAGATTCCCCTCCCTCTCAAGACAAGTTTTCTCCAAGAATCAATCGTTTCGTGTCGTTTCGATCAAGTTTGATTAAGATTTCGAATCCTCAAAGTCATCTACAGGTAATATGGCTGATCTTACTCTTAAATCTGATCATGTATGTCTTAGTAGTGATTTCGATCCAGGCCATAGGGTTTGGGTTGGGTTATTTGATCAAACGTTTATCGAATTCATGTTATTCGGGTGTTTTAAAGATTGATTTATGATGTAAAGGATTAAGGGATTAATAGGATGGTTTAAGTTGATGAAAGTGCAATTAAAAGGATTAATTTTAAGTCCCCAGGTTGGATTTGGGGTATGGGTTTGTATGGAATTCGTTTGATCATAGAACAAAGATTAGTTTCTGGTCGACACTCCAGGTGCGACGCACCAGGAGGGTGGTGCGACGCACCACAGCCAGATTTGGAAAAATGGTTTTCAGCCAAAAGCCCGATATGCGGCGCACCAATGGGTAGGTGCGGCGCACTTGCATCTATTCAGAATTTTCTGATGGATTTGTGCGACGCACCAAGGAGTAGGTGCGGCGCACCTACTTATGTCCAGAATTTTCTGATCGATTTATGCGACGCACCATGTGGGAGGTGCGACGCACCTCTTGTCCAGTTTTCACAGAACATTTCGTTTAGCTTATATTTCGATCTTATACTCGTTCTAGGTTGTCGGGAGCACTTAGCAAGCACTATAAGATACTTTTAACTTGTTGGTAAGCTGTACCGAGGTAAGATAACATCTTTTGTCACCTGTTGGTACAACAAAACACATTTTCATAAGTTAAACCTTCCAATTGAATATGTATGTACATTTTATGTTCATGGGTGACTATGGGAGGTTGCAAAGGGATATATTACTTACCGTTTATGATGATTAACATTCATATGCAGGTTGCAATGGTATGTGGTAAGTATATATGCATGAGATGATGAAATGATTTTAAATGCATGAAATGATGAAATGATTATGTATGTATGAAATGATGAAATGATATGATATATGTTTGCATGTGTGCTTGATCACCTAGTCACTAGTCCTTGATTAGGATTGCCATGTTCACGTGCACGTTAAGGGCCCTAAAGTAAAAGATGATTTGTGATTAGCTTAGGTGAAAGAGTAGCCTAAACTAATTAAGCGATTAAAGTCTCGAGCATATGTAAAGTCTTGTGTTAAGCTTAACCCGTGCTAGCTCTTCGGGGCTGGTGCGTACGTGGTCACTTGAGTTGCTCCTTGTGGCATAGTTACGTTTGAGTATTCCGGGTGGAGTAACTAACCACCAATGCGTAAAGGAATAAACGGTTTATTCAGTTGGATTGACTTTGTCATTCCTTAACGACGCCGATGGACCACCTTATGGTTTACCCATCATGTCGGGTGTGAGGACTCCATGTATGGTCTATGACCGCCTACACACAACCCCACATCCCTATGTAAGTGACATAAGTCACTTAGCCTACGTCTTGGCAAAGAAATAAAGAAAGAAAGATGAAGAAAGAAAGTATAGGCACACTTTAGGACATGTTGAACCTAATGTGTATCTTATGATGTTATGTATGTGTGTGATATTAACTTAAAATGCGGATTTTGTTAATATATGAAATTGGCAAACATTTTCAAGTTATGTTATCTTACTTAGCTAATTTTATTAGCTAACACTTGTTCTTTGAAAATGTTGTGCCTTCAGGATAATCAAGTTTGAGCTAGGCAAGGATTAGCTTGGTGAGACTTGGGTAGACGAATAAAGAAGCTTAGCAAAGACATTAAACGCTTAGACTTCCTTTAGCCTTATGTTTGGCTATTTCATTTATGATTAAAGACTTGTAATAATGTGGCATTTATGTTGGTGCCAAAGCTTGGATTTACTTTTATTGTTTTGATGATGCTAGTAGTAACACCAAATTTTAAAGGTACCATCCGTTACGGATGGAGCAGATTTTGAAAGTGATCCTTTCCGCTTATTTTAAACGCCGTTTGGCAAAGTTTTGAAAAATCCAAGTTTTTAAACGACGGGTGTTACATGTTACATGTTGAAATATGAATCCACGCTTTTGCCAACGCCACCTCTTCTTCTTGCATCCATTTTGTTTTTTCAGCCCGCTTTGTAAACTTCTTTTTCGGTACAACTTCTTCGACTAATAAATAAACATATATATATATATATAAAGTATATTAATAATAACATGTAACTAATAAACGTAATAAACATATATATGTATATATAAAGTATAGAAACATAGTTTTATACCTATTTGAACTTCTTGTGTATCGGGAATGGCCTCATCCTCATCGTCGGTGGGGAGGGGAGTCGGTGCTCGGTAGCTATCAAACGGATTGAAGGACTGTTAGGTCCAGATTTACTGGACTCGCTCCAGACTCGACTACTGGAGCCTTACTGAAGATCTGTCCAGAAACGTGTTCTACTGGACCTACTCCAGACTTGGAATCTGGAGTCCCTCTGAAGATTTGTCCAGAAATAATGGAAGACCAGTGAGCAATACTTGTATAGGAAATCTGGAGTATTCTCCAGATTAGCTCACTGGACTTCACCCCAGTCCAGATCAACTCTACTGAAGACGTTCTCACTGAAGTCAAAGACTGAAGTCAGAATAAAGAAGACTGACAAATGGCGGAGTCCACTGGAAGTCTTACCAGATCTGTACACTGGAGGATTGTCAGTGTTCTAGACCTTACAAGTCTGAACACTGATATCGAGGATTGACTTATGCCTTTACACACTTTCCAAAGAACAATCCACTTGTTCTTTACCAAAGTTTATGCGTGTAAAGGTGGTTGGATAAAAGGATACACAGTCATTTAATGTGACTTTATCCTTGTACCTTATCCAATGCATTTAATGTTCTTGTCGGATCATTAAATGTATGCAACCATATTTGTACGGCACAAAATTCACTGGTGAATTTTGTTGCCTATAAATACAAAGTCATTTCCTTGAGAAAAATACTTTAAAGCATACATTAAGCATTAGAGTGAATTTGTCTAAATACTCTCGATCTTAAACAGGGATACTTCACAACTTTAAGTATCTCGATCCAAAAGAGTTATTTGACAAATATAGATCATTTGTAATTCATAGGTTGTTAGGATACATACTTATTGTATTATCTTGATTCCGCACAACCTTGTATTTTATTTAACATCATAAATAAATACACCATTGAAAAATACATAATGTTCCACTTTACTTGTTTATTGCTTTAAGTCTTGTATTACTTTATTTATATACTTGCATTTATATTAAAGTAATACTAGTCCATTCTAGTGATTATTAGACTTGTTGTATTTTACACTTTCTAGGTTAACCATCGTATTTCAGGGACTTACAAGGACTCCAAATCAATCTCGGTCGTTTGATGCCACTCATAATCTTGAGGGTTCATTGCGCGAGGAGGAGGAGGATTCATTGCGCGAGGGGGAGGAGGATGCATTGCGCGAGGGGGAGGAGGAAAATACGCCGTATGAGATTGTGAGGCGTAATGATATTGAGGTTGAGTAGTCGGTGGTGGGTCGAGAATATAGTATTGTGAGTCGTCGACTTGTTGAGGTTGATATTGAGGCCGTTCGACTCTTCGTGGTAGACGAAAGTTGCCTCGTGTCGGTGCTCGTGGCCCGCTAACATTTTTCCCGCTCCTTAGATCCATGGATGATTGTGAAAGAAAATGTGTTTGGTGTATGAAGGGGTGATGTGTAAAATCGAGTTTAAAATTTATAAACAAGAAATACCCTAAAACTGACTACTACACACTCTCGGGCAGTGGACCCGTTCGTATATAGTATAGCTAAAAGGTAAGTCCAGGATCGAACACAGGGACTAAGTTAAGTAATTGTCGACATTAAGTAATTCAAGTAAAAAGGGGGTTTTGTGACCGAATTGTCACGTTGCAAAATTAGTTTATAATTAGTAATCCCAAAGGATTAATCGCAAAGAGAATTTGTTTTAAACAATAATTTAAAGGTCATCCATCTTGACTTCGCTCAACACATGTTCAGATTGCACATAAATGAAGTTCAAATCCAAATAAGTTGATTAAATAACCGAGACTCAAACAAAGCACCAACCCCGTACCCGTCAAGTTGAAGACATCATTTGACTCTCTTGCTTTAACTAATTTCGTTACAAAGACCGGTACCCCAAGACATCTTTTATAACTTCCGAAATCAAACAATTGGTTTGGTTATGTAGATAACAATTATACCTATCGATTGTACCCAACCGTTAACACATTTCTCCCTATTATCATGAATGATTATCTACCGTACCCGTCATAGATCCAATCGTTTGTACCCAAACAATCAAAATGAAATATACGTAATCAATAACTACCATTAAAGACACATATAAATCACCAATCAATTCAAGATAAATAATAGGAAGAAATACGCTAAGATCTCGATATAACGTTAAATGAAATCAACATTGAATTAATAAAATTGTGCAATCTTTACATAATGTTTCACTCCATCAAGATGGATGATGAAGTGATTAGCCACTCATATTAAAATAAGAATAACAATGGAAATAAGAGAAATTCATTGTTACCTAATGATAATAATTGAAAGCTATGAACGAAAACGATCAAATCGTGTTTGGAAGCCTAGAAATTGATTAAGATCTGAAAAATCCCCAAACTAGGGTTCACACGGCTGCTAAAAAGAGAAGAGAGGTTTTTGCATAATTTTCAAGCTATTTATATCGATCCCCAAAAGCTGCCAGATTCGCGCCCAGTTGCGGCGCAGCTATGCATTGCGGCGCAACTGTGGTTTGACTTTAAGCTTTGACTTTGACTTTCGTTGACCAAACTGGCTTGGACTTGGACCCATTGCGGCGCAACTGAAGAATGTTGCGGCGCAACTTATCTCTCTGCTTCTGGGTTGCGGCGCAACCAAGAGTTGCGGCGCAACTCGCCTTTGACTTGCGTTGACCATTGACTTATGTTGACTCGTGGCTGGCCTGGAAGGAGGGGAGTTGCGGCGCAACTGGAAAGCATTGCGGCGCAACTTATTCTTCTGGAATTGGGTTGCGGCGCAATGAGAGTTGCGGCGCAACTCGCCTTTGACTTGCGTTGACCATTGACTTATGTTGACTCGTGGCTGGCCTGGAAGAAGGGGAGTTGCGGCGCAACTCGCCTTTGACTTGCGTTGACCATTGACTTATGTTGACTCGTGGCTGGCCTGGAAGGAGGGGAGTTGCGGCGCAACTCGCCTTTGACTTGCGTTGACCATTGACTTATGTTGACTCGTGGCTGGCCTGGAAGGAGGGGAGTTGCGGCGCAACTTATTCTTCTGGAATTGGGTTGCGGCGCAATGAGAGTTGCGGCGCAACTTATTCTTCTGGAAGGGTTGCGGCGCAATTTATTCTTCTGGAATTGGGTTGCGGCGCAATGAGAGTTGCGGCGCAACTTATTCTTCTGGAATTGGGTTGCGGCGCAACTTATCTTCTGGAATGGATTGCGGCGCAACTGAAGAATGTTGCGGCGCAACTTATCTCTCTGCTTCTGGGTTGCGGCGCAACTCGCCTTTGACTTGCGTTGACCATTGACTTATGTTGACTCGTGGCTGGCCTGGAAGGAGGGGAGTTGCGGCGCAACTTATTCTTCTGGAATTGGGTTGCGGCGCAATGAGAGTTGCGGCGCAACTTATTCTTCTGGAATTGGGTTGCGGCGCAACCAAGAGTTGCGGCGCAACTCGCCTTTGACTTGCGTTGACCATTGACTTATGTTGACTCGTGGCTGGCCTGGAAGGAGGGGAGTTGCGGCGCAACTTATTCTTCTGGAATTGGGTTGCGGCGCAACTTTTTTCTGGAAGGGTTGCGGCGCAACTTATTCTTCTGGAATTGGGTTGCGGCGCAACTTATTCTTCTGGAATTGGGTTGCGGCGCAGCTATGCATTGCGGCGCAACTGTGGTTTGACTTTAAGCTTTGACTTTGACTTTCGTTGACCAAACTGGCTTGGACTTGGACCCATTGCGGCGCAACTGCCTTTGACTTGCGTTGACCATTGACTTATGTTGACTCGTGGCTGGCCTGGAAGGAGGGGAGTTGCGGCGCAACTTATTCTTCTGGAATGGGTTGCGGCGCAACTTATCTCTCTGCTTCTGGGTTGCGGCGCAACTCGCCTTTGACTTGCGTTGACCATTGACTTATGTTGACTCGTGGCTGGCCTGGAAGGAGGGGAGTTGCGGCGCAACTGGAAAGCATTGCGGCGCAACTTATTCTTCTGGAATTGGGTTGCGGCGCAATGAGAGTTGCGGCGCAACTGACCCTTTTCTGCATTGACTTTAGTTGACTTCCTGCAATCTTCATCCAAATGCTTCCGAAATCTTCCGTTAGCACTTGATTCTCCTTTAAAATATCGTTTTCTCCAGATTTGCGCTTAAATACCTGTCAGTACCCTGAAACACTAACAAATACCATCAACGCACCAAATGTATACAAAAACGACTCATAAACCATGCAAAATCAACTAAATACGTTGTGGGAAATGGGTATAAAATACGACATATCAAGGGGTATAGTTTTTTTGTTGTGGTTGTAGAAGAATAAGGAGGATGTATTTATAGAAGAATAAGGAGGATGTATTTATAGAAGAATAAGGAGGATGTATTTTGAAGGGGTATAGTTTTTTTTTAGTTCCTAACGGCTCTCTGGTCAAAGGGGTATTAAATTTTTATTTTTTTTTAATGTCCAAAGTTCAAATATTGCTGGCCCCCACGCTCCTAACGTCTCAATTTTCCTCCAAGCCGTGCAGGGCTTAAAGCCCGTCCAACTCCATGTCGTTGGCATGCCGCAGGGATGGCGGCGGTGTGCCGTCAACGGCTTTGCCAACCCGCCAGCCATGCAGCTCCCACTCCTCTCCCTCTTAACCTTGAAAGCAATATAATAAAGTAATAGAAATAAAATTATTTAATTTCCACAATAATTATCAAGGGTCATATATTTTAACCAATCACTGTGTCCATTAAAACTATAATTAATAATAAAAAATGATATGTTTACAAACTATTTACAATAAGAGTTTTTTGAAAGTTTTAGTTTATAATTTTGAACAATAAGCTTTCATTGTGTTAAAAACTTTGTTTGCATACAACTAGTTTTAGCTTTTATTAAAAAGAAAAAGCTTTAAAATGAAGCGATATATACTTGAAGTAACGTTTAGTTTTGATGAAATTTTTAATATTTAAAAATTACACAAAACCTCTTCAAATTGCAGCTTTAGCTACCATACCAAACACTTTTAAAAAATAAAAGTTGTAGCTAACAACTTTACTTAAAAGCTACAACTTACAACTTTAATTAAAAGCTATAACCACAAACTGCAACTAATAAAGATCAACCATAGATAATTTTTATGTATTTTTGGATACAGTCATGCAAAATGGGAACAAATTCAAGCCCTGAATTATTTTATTTTGTGCAAAGTCTTCTTTGATGGTTTTGCAAACATTTACTTGACTTATAAACTAATAAAATTTGATTTAAAATTCCTTCAGATGTAACGTGATTAGAAAATAATAAAATAAATAATGAATATCATCAAGGGTTGGTTATTATATAACAAGTATTAAAGTAAAATAAATATGACTGATGCACGAAGATTCACGAATCACAAGTATATATACTGATGCACGGTGATTTTTAGTAAATAAAAAATATTGTTTTATTTATTTTACTTTAATACTTATTTTATTTAACTACAACCATATCATCAAAAGCAAGGCTCATACAATTAAAGATATACCGTTGGGTTAGATAAATGATAGTCCTACCAATGAAAGTTTGGATTCATGGAGACTTGAGTTCGAGTCCTGAGGGGACAATGTTTACCTTTATTAATTGTCGTGCATTCAGGTGAATTATTAGAGAGTTTTTCCTTCTGTATTGGGTGAGGGGCTCTCTAGCGTGAAACCAATTAAGAAAACATAGTTTAGATCTTTATTGTGATATTCGATCCGAACCTGTAGAAAAAAATACAACTAAAAATATGTCACCTATCTATACTATCTTATAAAGCATTTTGCCCTTTTTTAAAATCTCAAAAGATGATTTGAACTACCTAAATTACCCCTCTTCTTTTTTCACTAATTTAAACATCTCTACCTAATATACCTATAATACCCTTAAATCTCAACCACTCATTTTCTTCTCTCTCCTCAAATCTCAACCACTCATTTTTTCTCTCTCCTCCATAAATCATTTTATTCCTCTAATTCATTCAAAATCGTTTATCTCAAAAACCGTTTATCAATAAATTATAAAAATTGTATGGGTGTTCTTAAAATTTCATGCTCTTTCATTAGATATGTCATTTGATATACTTTCGACGAATTTTTAAATCCGAGGCGGAGCCCGTACGACTAAAGCATTTGGCTATCACACTCTATGACTTATCACCTCCTATGACCTATCACCCACCATCTCACCGCGCAGGCACTTTCCCTCGTTCTTCTATATAAACATTTGATTAAAACATATGCCAAGGTGTACGTTTTAATGTATTAGTGATTTTTCTTTGTAATCACCACCAAAATGGCATAGACTCAAGTTTTAAAGCTCTTACAAGAATTTTAAGTTCAAACTAATCTATCTATACTATCTTATAAAGCATTTTGTCCTTTTTTAAAATCTCAAAAGATGATTTGAACTACCTAAATTACCCCCCTTTTTTTCCACTAATTTAAACATCTCTACCTAATATACCTATAATACCCTTAAATCTCAACCACTCATTTTCTTCTCTCTCCTCAAATCTCAACCACTTATTTTTTCTCTCTCATCCATAAATCATTTTATTCCTCTAATTCATTCAAAATCGTTTATCTCAAAAACCGTTTATCAATAAATTATAAAAATTGTATGGGTGTTCTTAAAATTTCATGCTCTTTCATTAGAGATGTCATTTGATATACTTTCGACGAATTTTTAAATCCGAGGGCGGAACCCGTACGGCTAAAGCATTTGGCTATCACACTCTATGACTTATCACCTCCTATGACCTATCACCCACCATCTCACCGCGCAACGTGCGGGCACTTTCCCTCGTACTATCTAATAAAACAAACCACATCTTTTTTTTCTTAAACTTTCTGTCTTTGAAAAACCAAAAATACTCTTCTTCTTTATTCACTAATTTAAACATCTTCATCTAATATACCTATAATACCCTTAATGAAATAATTTACAGTATAGATCCCCAACACTTAAAATAACTACAATACCACCTTTAACATCAATTACTTTTACATTCACCACCATCATCGCCCCCATCACCGTCCCCACTGCCGCCCCCACTACCGTCACCACCATCTCCTCCGTCATCACCATCCCCACCGCCGCCGCATTGCGCGGACATAATAAGTCTAGTAAAATCTTTAAGATAACATGTGAAAATTGTTTAAAAATGGTCTAAGAGCCGTCCAATTAGGCTCTTAAATAGTTAGATTTAAGTAAAAGACTCATCTTTTTCGAAGATAGTTTAAACAAAAGAAACCTACACTATTACTTGTTTAATCAGTTCCCATTTTAAATAAAATTAGCATAATGTTCACGCAGTGCAACAACTTAACCTTTTCATTTGATGACACCTGATGAATTTTTATAACTATTGCTGTAGGTGGTTTAATAATGAAAAAGATTACACAATTTGTTATATGTATCATTTTGAAAAAAAAATTTAGAAAAATATCAATGAATTATGAAATAGTTTTATAAATATTTTCTTTTAAAGAATGTATTTTACGTATATTTTTTCAATTATTTTTCCTCAAACATGTTTTCATATGATATCTATAATTGAAACATGAGAAAATTACATTTTTGGTACCTAAAGTTGTCAAAATTTTCACTTATATTCTCTAAGTGAAAAATTACATTTTTGATACCTAAAGTTGATTATTTTTTTCATTTTTGATACCAAACACATACACCGTTTGTTTTTCCGTTAACGCCCTCACGTGACCAACACGTGAGGGTATCAAAAATGAAAATTTATTCACTTAGAGACTATATTTGAAAATTTTGACAACTTCAGGTACCAAAAATGTAATTTTCTCAAAAAATAATGACCATGGGTTTTTGAAGAGTTTATTTAATTATTTTAAAATGGTACCACAATTGGATACCCATCGACTCACCCCGTATGAGCCATATGATGCCGGTACAATACCTCTATCCTAATCCCCACATGATCTGGGCACCCCGAAGGATCGAACCCGAGTATTTAAACTTCACATGTGGGTCTAGGCTTCATTGGTAACGGGTACCTTAAAAGAATTATTTTTTGTGCCAAGCGGGGATCGAACCTGAGACCTTTATCTACATTATATTATAACATATATACGAGTACTTTTTTTAAAAATCTTTTAAGGTTAAGTCATAAAATACGGATAACTTGTTAGTAAAAAAAACCTCATAAAATGTACAACTTGTGAACAACTTTATCGGGTTTTATAACGGAGCGGAAGATTTCTTCTATTGACAAATCTTCCAAATCGACCGCCACACAATATACATAATCGTCTCAACAAGCAACGACTTGGAAGCCGAATTCAATTGTTACACAATAGAGCTAAAATAGTATGTTTTTTTAATAACAAGTTATCCGTATGTTTATGACTTAACCTTAAAAGATTTTAAAAATAGTACTCGTATATATGTTATAATATAATGTAGATAAAAACCCAAAGCTTAAATGTGTTAAAATAATTAAATAAACTCTTAAAAACCCATAGTCATTAATTTCGAAAAATTACATTTTTGGTACCTGAAGTTGTCAAAGTTTTCAATTATATTCTCTAAGTGAAAATATTTTCATTTTTGATACCCTCACGTGTTGGTCACGTGAGGGCGTTAACGGAAAAACAAACGGCGTATGTGTTTGGTATCAAAAATGAAAAAAATAACCAACTTCAGGTATCAAAAATGTAATTTTTTCACTTAGAGACTATAAGTGAAAATTTTGACAACTTCAGGTACCAAAAATGTAATTTTCTCTTGAAACATTATAACATGTTTTTTAAAATTTAATTTAGGATGTGTTTATGTTTTTTAACATTATAACATCTTTCTCTCTCTAACGCTCTCTTTTTCTCTGCCCTCTCTCCTCTCCAACGGCTCATTCTCCCTAGATCCAAATCTAGATCCGAGATTGAGGCTGGGATTGTGATTGAGAGGTTGAGATTGAGAGTTGAGATCGAGAGGATTCCGGTTAAGCTTCCACTCCGGTGGATCTAACCCTATTTTTCACCCCGGGCCGGAGGTCCCTTCCACTTCGGTGGATCTGGAAGCAGCCTCTCTACCTTTGAGTAGGGTAAGGTCTGTCTACATCATACCTCCCCCATAGCCCGGCTTATGTAGGGATTGGGTACCTTGTTGTTGTTGTTGTTTTGGTTTAAGTATGTAAGAAAGTGATAGTATTATTTGCATTGTTAAGATTGAAATTAGAAATGATTATGAAACCCGTGTAATGTATATCTTTTGAAATCCATCAAAGGGGATTCTTAGAACATAAGGGTTGATGAATCATTGGTAAATATTTTGACTTTGATAAAATTCATATGAGTTTGAGTCTCACTCTCCATATTTATAAAAATGAATTAGAATAATCTGTCGTTAAAAAGAAAAATTATTCGACATTTTGAATTAAATGTTTGAAAAGCACATATTTCTAATATTTAAATTTAAAAGGTAAGACATTAACAAAAGGAATAAAATAGATAGATTGTAGTTATAGATATGTGTATAAGAATTTCCGTATGAAAAAGATTTGAAAAGTCGTATTTCTTAAATAAAGTGTCTTCTTCGTTGTAACTTTGCAAGTTGTAACGGCGCTTGGCTGCAACGTTGGAAAAAATATTTTAAAAACCTGGTTTGGGCCGAACCTAGAAGAAACAGGGCCCAGAAGAGCGTCTAGTGTGGCCCTATTCAGGAGCTATTATAAGCTAAAATGGGGTCTATAGAAACATACCGTATGCTCCAGTTAAGAAAGTGCCACGTAGCATTCTATATCTTTTTGTGTAAGGAATTTAGAATGAGAATCAGAATGTAAGTTAAAGCAGGCAAGGGGGGGATGAAATCTATGTTTGTTCCCTTTCACGTTTCGACAGGAAAACCACAAAAGCATGAATTCCCCTTCAACTATGAAATGTGTGACGATATTTCCCTTTTAACTATGGATAATTGGATACTTTACTATGTTAGATTGTGTATGACTATATATGTGGAGTCATTAGTCATATAGCGGAGCTGTGTTTTGATATTAATGGAGTCGAATCATATTACAAAGATCATTGATTGGTTTAACAACAAACGAATTTTGATACGAGAAAATTATTGAATGCATCTCTATTTTGATTAGAAAGTTAGACCAATGATATGTACATGATATTGACATCACCTTATGCTTTTCAAGATGCAAGACTATTTGTTATGGATTATGGAAGACATTAAACTGATAATAATGATGAATCGAAAACTTATCACTTGCTTGTAGGGCTCTATATTAGATTGGCAAAATGAATATGGACTTTAAAGCTCATATGTACTTTTTCTTTAAGCATCTAGAATTATAGATGAAGATTTTAATTGGATATACCAACATTTTGGCAACCATTACAAGCTCATTTAATAGCATCTCAATACATGTTCATAGTAGATGTCTATGTTTATGCGTACTCAACTTTATAAACTTCTCCATTTGCTCAATTAATGTGTGCTTGAGGGCCAAGAGTACCATGGCACAGGCCATTTACAAATATATCATGAAAGCAAGAAGGCACTCCTATATGATGTTAATTTCTTTTTCATATGATGATTAGTTTTAGGTACATGAACAACCCCTAATCCTTTGCAAATCCCATGAAGCATAAAGATTCCGGGGCTGTTCGTTTAGCAGGATAATCATGTACCCCAAAACACAGTACATAAACGAGAGTAAAGAAGAATCAGACATATATAATGGATCCGAAGACGGAATCAGTATTTGTATATGTCATCTTTTATTAATTCAGATATTTAATAAAGCTTAAAGAACTAGGCCAAGTAGATGAGTTGTTGATACATAAAAATGGGACATCCTGATAAAGGAAATAAGGCAAGGGCAAGTGTTTTTTTCAAGCAAATGGTCCAGTAACCCTTCCATAAAGCATGCCTTGTGGGGTTACATATGCTCCTCACCAATAAACGGATTCTTTTCATCTGGCATTTCCTATCATTGTTCATGATTTCTGAAAGCGCGAAGGGCTTGGTACCCAATTATATGCAAAAAAAGGCGTGGTGCCGACACATCTAGATAAGGTGTATAGGCCCAACCTTAGAAGAACAACCGATGGACCAAGATGTTGAGATATTAACATAATGTCTATATTTGAAATTTTAGTGTAAGAGTTTTGGTATGGATCTAATATGAGATATCCAATTGATGTTTTTTTCACTGAGCAAAAACATACCAAATACATCATATGAATGAATACTACTATGATATAGACTCTTAACTTCCCTATTGAGCTACAATAATTGCTATTCAAAGAGATACTCCTTCAAACTGATCAAGCTTTATGGGATGTTAGAAGACCATTGCCCCTTTGAAGATTTTATTATGGATCATATCATGCATGATGCATCCCTTTTCGGTCCTTCAAGTACATAAAATCCACTAATCCCTCAAGTACAAGTTCCTTTGGGCCTCCTGTTTTTGCAGATAGGCACTTATGTCAGTCTATTAAGCCCTTGACTAAATGGATCTCTAGGCTACCCTACTACAAATACTACCTTATTAACTAGCTAGCTATAACGGGCCCAGTGGCCCACTGGATACGATAACTTTAACCCAAGTGGGTTGAGTTGTGTTTTGTTTTATCTCTGTTGGGTCAAATATGTTAAGTTAAAATCGTTAAATAATTAACAGAAAAACTTACGAGTCAAATGGGCCGAATAGGTCAAACAGGTTGAAAGTAAGATATATTACACGAATATCAAAGTATTAACCTGAACTTGTACAGACGACCATTCAACAATGACGAACCAAACCACACACCATCACTGGTTCCACTTACTGAATTACCCACACGACATCGATCAGTCCCACGTTCAAATTTAAGTAGTACATTATATGCCGAGTCGATCAGCAACACATGATGCTCCACTTCTATCATGCCTGATGGCATAAACCAAACTCTAAAGCAATTGGTGGTCACCAATGTTTGTTGTTTTGTAGTCCAAAAAGTAAACACTAACAAAAATAAAAGTTATCGATCTCTTTGTATAGGAAACCCCTTTTGACATCACATGTGAGGAGCTTAGCTAAATACTAGACACAAAATATATATCACACTTTAATTAATGATAAAGTAGACGAGCTAAGAACACTTGATTGTTATTACCAAACATTGTATATCCTCAAGTTGAATCATATTAGCAAAAAAAAAAAAGAACTAAAATAATTGCAAGAGATACCAGAAATCGTTTGAAGATCCACATATTATTTAAGAGACAGGTTTACACAGAAACTAAAAAACGGGACAGTTGAAGATGCTAGAGACCAACATAACTTTTTAAAAGTACCTTTTTGGGGGATTTTGAGTTTAAGAAGGTGTACAAAAAATACAAGAACATAATATCAATGAAAAATAATGAAAAATACCAAATCATCCTTCATCAAGATCGATCTTTGCATCATATATAACACATGGAAATTCAAAAATTCACTATTAACACGCACATGATATCTACCACGCCAAACATCTAAACAGTTGAACCAATGGTTTAATTTAGCATATATAGTCGACGTATACCCGCCCAAATCAACAATCCTCCCATTTACACTACTTATGTAACTATCCTTGGTGTTGCCAATTATAAACTTTTACACCAAAATGAACAAATTTAATTACCTCACATACACACATATGATAAATATGATATATATCCATCTACAGTAATTAAAACTAAACCATGTGTGTCTACAGTTAAGCTTAAGCAATTATGGTGCTTAAAGTAACATGAGATTCCAAATGGTTACCTCATTGCCAATCTCACAAAACTATAACTTCTTATGGATGCATGCATGGGTGGATTGGCAGATGAGATACTGAATTACATGAAAACAGTTCTGAAGTGGGAGGATCATGTCCTTTAAAGTATAAACGTTGTTTCGTGACAAAAGCGCGCTTTTATTCCTGTGGTCTGTGGAGTTTATCAGAGTACAGTCTACGATAGATATGATTATTTGTCAAGGAAAATAGTACGGTATTCATTTAAGTGTTTACGCAACGTACTTATGTTCTGAAACTGCAGGCTGTTTTAGAAATGGATGGCAAACGACGTACCTAGCTTTAAGGAGCTGAACTTCATATATTCCATGAAGGCAAACACTAGATAGAAGTATAGAACCTTTTAAATAACACAAAACTCCTATTAAGAAACTTTGTTACACCTGCAGATTAAAAAAAAAAAAACAACATTAACATTAAACTTTGCATTTAGTTCCTGTTGCCATATATATGGTATATCACAACAACCCGGCCAATAAGACTAGATTATTATTTATTACTAATTACTTTAGTCTTTAGTGTAGATTTAACTTGAGTTACTCCTATACTATATCCATGCTATGCGATAGCCATGACTCCATCAGCAAATTTATGTTGGACAGTTGCATAAGGCCCAAGATTCTTTTGGACCTTCACGATGTAATATAAACAAAGACATAAGCTCAGGCCCATTAATTCAAACCCAATGCTTTTTACCTAAAATTCTTTAATTGGAGTAGTATGAATAATTTTGTCAAGTTATCCACGTAATAATAACGTCCAATTGAAATGAATAATATCAATTTTTATTTATTTTTATTTTAAACTCTATCTTTTAATTCAATCATGAACTTTAAATATTGTTTTTTAATCAATATATATGTAGCTTTAAATTTTGAGTTTTTTTGAATATAAAATAAAGGAGTACAACTCTCATGTAAATTGTTATTAAATATTCTTTTATCAAAAGTTGGTTTGTATTTACAAAGTCCAGTTCTTAAGTACAGACAATTGTATGTTGCGATATCTCGAGTCAAATCGAAAAGTATCTGTAACGATCGTGAATTTTGACTTGTTTAACTTTTAGTAAACGTGACTAAACGTGGTTATTTGATTCTTGAACCGTTGACCTAAACGTATTGAATGACTAATTGTTCTAGTAATTTAAATAATCAATTCATTTAAATATGAATTAAAGACGTGCTTTTATGCTAAACGAGGCTACGTGAACGTATTGATCGGGTTAGAACGCGAAACGATTTAAAGGTTAACTAGAAACGTAATCGGGTGATCCATGGGTTGACCCATGACTCATGAACCACCCAATTGACCCAACCCTATCTATTTCCTCACCCACCTATCCATCCACCCATTCATTCAATTCTTTCACCACCTATCTCTCTCTCATTCTTCACTAAATGCTTTCATCTACCTCTCTCTCACTAAATTCTGGATAATTAATTGTGATTCATGTTAGTCTTATAATAAATTCATCATCTTTGTCACACCCCCAAAATACGGGTCAACGGGTGGGGCGTGACTTCCATAATATCACAACACAAGAATATAATGAACGACTTAAAACGTAGTCGTTTTGAAAACTTGCATTTTATAAAACGTAATCATTCAAGATCCAAATACATTACATGAAATCGAAATAGTCTTGATTTGAAAAAAAGATTAAGAAAACACATTTGAACTACGAATCCATATCCTTTAGCAAAAGATGGAGCACTAGAAGGCATGGTGGGTAGGGTCTTTATTCAACAAGAACAAGCGAACAACAAGTAGCAATCCGAGCATGACAACATCTAATCACCTGCAATACATACTAAATCGTGTCAACATAAAGTTGGTGAGTTCCTTAGGTTTTAATAAAACGTTTTGCCATGAACCACAAGCCATAAGTGAACCATTGCTTAACCACAATGAAGGTAGCCATTGTCAAATAACAATGCTAGGAATGTAAAGAAGCATACATCTATATAAGCTCATGATACGAAACTGTTACGTTGTTATAGTTTTGCCTCCCGGTACTTGTTCAAGGTACCAAATGTTTACAAATATGTGTCACCCGTTCGGCTCCCAGCCGTGTTTATGCCGGGTGGGGTGTGTCAACCCAAATAGCGCTATTCAACATATCCACGTTTAAATCCATAATTAACGTATCATGATTGTGAGGACTTGTTGTGAACATAGTAACTTATAATAGCCTTGTATACCGTTATGCATGTACTTGTGTTCATAAAAGTAAGAGTATGTATTGCAGCCCAAAATATAAAAGTAAGATGGGGCTAAGGAGATCTCACCTTTTGATGGTATAATTGATGAGAATGAATGAGTTGATTAAGTATGCCCTATAGAAGAAAATATAATTTATTTTAGTATAGGATGTTGGTGTTCGATTATTTTTAAAGGTTTTCATCACCCCAAAGCTTTATTGAAAATATGGTTCAAAGTTTATTTAGTTGGTTGTTGAGTTTATCAATTAAGATGACAAATAAAGGTAAGTTTTATAAAGATGTCTTATATTATTTCCAATTAAGGATATATATATACCTTATACTTACATGTACGTATCGATGTACGTATACATACATGACATATATATATATATATATATATATATATATATATATATATATATATATATATATATATATATATATATATATATATATATATATATATATATATATATATATATATATATATATATATATATATATATATATATATATATATATATATATATATATATATATATATATATATATATATATATATATATATATATATATATATATATATATATATATATATATATATATATATATATATATATATATATATATATATATATATATATATATATATATATATATATATATATATATATATATATATATATATATATATATATATATATATATATATATATATATATATATATATATATATATATATATATATATATATATATATATATATATATATATATATATATATATATATATATATATATATATATATATATATATATATATATATATATATATATATATATATATATATATATATATATATATATATATATATATATATATATATATATATATATATATATATATATATATATATATATATATATATATATATATATATATATATATATATATATATATATATATATATATATATATATATATATATATATATATATATATATATATATATATATATATATATATATATATATATATATATATATATATATATATATATATATATATATATATATATATATATATATATATATATATATATATATATATATATATATATATATATATATATATATATATATATATATATATATATATATATATATATATATATATATATATATATATATATATATATATATATATATATATATATATATATATATATATATATATATATATATATATATATATATATATATATATATATATATATATATATATATATATATATATATATATATATATATATATATATATATATATATATATATATATATATATATATATATATATATATATATATATATATATATATATATATATATATATATATATATATATATATATATATATATATATATATATATATATATATATATATATATATATATATATATATATATATATATATATATATATATATATATATATATATATATATATATATATATATATATATATATATATATATATATATATATATATATATATATATATATATATATATATATATATATATATATATATATATATATATATATATATATATATATATATATATATATATATATATATATATATATATATATATATATATATATATATATATATATATATATATATATATATATATATATATATATATATATATATATATATATATATATATATATATATATATATATATATATATATATATATATATATATATATATATATATATATATATATATATATACATATGAAACCATACAATCTGTTGGAATTTCTTTCACATGTATAGATCCAAACAAAAGTACAAAATCAACACATCATCACTCATGTTAATGAGTCCAAATGTTTACTTTACATTTTTGATTTTTCTTATGTTATCCAATCACTAGATCCAATCATTCTTTATCTTATACAAACAAAGAACAAAGAATAAACAAACAAGAGAATAAATTAACTTGGATCTAATAAAGGATAAAAAGGAATAAGCTTTTTGGTGATGAATCCCAATGAAAATAATTTAAAATATACTAGTAATATAATAGTAACTAAATCCATCATTCTCTTGTCTTAAACAATGATTAAAGGTTTGAACCCAAAGGCCAAACATCAAGGATGCATAGAAAAATCATTGAAGAGGATTTAGAAGATGAAATGAAAGACAAATATGTGGGTTTTCACCCATTACAAAAATCGGCCAGCCCCTATTAAGGGAAGAGGAGACCTTTTCGTGTTTTGTCCTACCTTGTTTCTTTGCTAGATCTAATCCAAGAGTTGTTTGTTTGATGTAGATGATTAGAAAGTGGTGTTTTATGGAGTTTAGGGGCTGATTTCGAATTCAAGTAAGAAGGAAGAAGAAAGATACTTTTCTTTTATAAAAACCTTATTATTATGCTTTAGATCTTTCAAGTTTAGATGCTTAAACCACCATAGATTGTTATTAGGATGATATAAGGTTGTTTTGATGGTGGTTTGTGGTGGTTAAGGGGCGGCTGCCCTATAGGGGGGTGGAGGCCGTAGGTTTTGAGAGGGAGAGAAAGGAGGAGTGTGTGTTTTAGAGTGTAAGGTTTGTTTAGTATGTGATTAGGGTTGAAATGAAATAGGTTAGTGAGTTTATATAGTTAGGGTTTGTATGGGGAGGGGGTGAGGCCGAAATTTAGGGGGTTTTGGAGGGCTTGGAGTGTAATTTAGTTTAATTATTTTTATTAGCTTAGTTAGTAGTAGAATTATTTAATTAGTAGGTTAATTTAAGGTATAGTATTTTAGCATAAGGTTTATTATTATTACAACATATGATTATCATTATAATCACTAAACAAAATAATCATTTTCTTTTATTTAATATTTCATTTGTAATGTATCTCAAGCAAAGGTGGTCGAGTGAAAGCACATATACTAGTTAACGTTTTACCGATAAGTTACTTGCACGTAAAAAAAAAATAAACTAACACATAGTTTCACATTCGAGTATAGATATATTTATATATATGAGTATATACATATTCATTATATATATCGTCATATTGTATGGTCAAGGAAAGTGGTTTCTCCCAAGTCAAACGGACCCCAAATTTGCCGGATGTCACAATCTTGATCATCATTAAATCATTATATCAAAAAGTCAAATCTTCAAGTGCAAGAAACCTTGGTTTTTAGCTTAATTTCGGATTTTAGCTTCGGTGGAGTTTTGGTAAGTCAAATTCATCTCAACACTATCATTTTATGGTTATAATCAGGTTTTAATCATATATATAATCATCCTTGAGTCAAAAACCAAGTCAAAGTTGCTCATGGGTCGAATTTAGGGTTGTAATGAACTTAATGGGTCAAAACCGATTTTTGATGTTATGAGTCAAATTTTGTAATGGATTATGTTTAAAAACTTCTTTCTAGACTAATGGAAGCAATCCTTGAACTAATTTCGGGTCTAATCTTTCAAAAACCGAAATTAGGGTTTTTATTTATTTATTTAGGTCAAAATCTATTAATTAACCTAAAATCATGATTTGGAGTCGAATTGGAAAATGGGTTGATTTCATTCTTGTTCAAGTCGACTAGAAACACACAAAAACACATTCAATTTCATCTTAAATCGTCTTCCTCATCTCGAATTAGGGTTTTGGGTCGCGAGTCAACGTTTGACTAAAAAGTCAAACTGCCATGTTCTTCCTCTCTTGCCCAGATTTTTTCTTTGTTTCTGCCTAGCCGTAACCTACGCCACTCCTGGCGTCCCAGACGCCAGTTACTCCATTTCCACCGTATCCTACGCCATACCTAGCGTACCATATGCTGATCTGGAACTTCGAAATGGACCTTACGGTCCAAAGCTTCTGTCTACGCCGACTTTTGGTGCATGTTACGCTGAAATAGGCATTTCCAAGCCACCGTAATGTACGGTGGACATACCGTACCCTACGCCAGTTCAACCTTTGCCCACCGTCTCTTACGCTAGCCGCTACCGTCCCTTACGCTGCTTATGTTCTTGCCATCGTAAATTACGCCGATCACCGCCGTAAATTACGGTAGTGTATTTCCTTGTATTTTCCAGATTTCCACTTCAAGGCTTTCACTACACCAATCGATCCAAGCTTCCATCTCAGTCCTTCCTTGTCTTTCTAGTGTTGTTAATGAAGTCTAAATCGTGATACAAAGTCGGGGAAACCAAAATGTAAAACGCCGAGAAACTTGTGTATATATATATATATATGTTTACATATATACATATGCATGATTATATATATACATACTTACGTTATTATGCAAGTCGGGAAAACCCTAAACGTTTCTATATATATAATATATATATATAATATATATATATATATATATATATATATATATATATATATATATATAATATGTATATAATAATGTATATATAAATAAATATATACTTATATTAATATATTACATATATATATGATAGGTCGTGATCGTTGAAGAATTTGGGACAATTGTAACTCGCCGAATACTTACAATTAAATTATAACTTGACGATACAAGGCAAATGTGAGTTTCGTAACTCCCCCTACTCAATGGAGTTTCGGGCTGAAAAGTGTGAGTCCCTTAAGTTCGATGGTTAACCAGGAAAGTGTAAAATACAACAAGTCTAATAAGCACTAGATTGGACTAGTATTACTTGTAAATAAATGCAAGAGTATATAAACAAAGTAATACAAGACTTAAAGCAATAAACAAGTAAAGTGGAACATTATGTATTTTTCAATGGTGTATTTTATTTATGATGTTAAATAAAACACAAGGTTGTGCGGAATCAAGATAATACAAATAAGTATGTATCCTAACAACCTATGAGTTACAAATGATCTATATTTGTCAAACAACTCTTTTGGATCGAGATACTTAAAGTTGTGAAGTATCCCTGTTTAAGATCGAGAGTATTTGGACAAATTCACTTTCATGCAAAGTGTATGCTTAAAAGTATTTTTCTCAAGGAAATGACTTTTTATTTATAGGCAACAAAATTCACCAGTGAATTTTGTGCCGTACAAATATGGTTGCATACATTTAATGATCCGACAAGAACATTAAATGTATTGGATAAGGAATAAGGATAAAGTCACATCAAATGACTTTGTATCCTTTTATCCAACCACCTTTACACACGTATACTTTGGTAAAGAATAAGTGGATTGTTCTTAGGAAAGTGTGTAAAGGGAAAAGTCAATCCTCGATATCAGTGTTCAGACTTGTAGGGTCTAGAACACTAACAATCCTCCAGTGTACAGATCTGGTAAGACTTCCAGTGGACTCCGCCATTTGTCAGTCTTCTTTCTTCAGACTTCAGTCTTTGACTTCAGTCAGAATGTCTTCAGTAGAGTTGATCTGGACTGGGGTTGAAGTCCAGTGAGCTAATCTGGAGAATACTCCAGATTTCCTATACAAGTATTTGCTCACTGGTCTTCCATTATTTCTGGACAAATCTTCAGAGGGACTCCAGATTCCAAGTCTGGAGTAGCTCCAGTAGAACACGTTTCTGGACAGATCTTCAGTAAGGCTCCAGTAGTCGAGTCTGGAGCGAGTCCAGTAAATCTGGACCTAACAAAAAGTGTACATACTTGTTGATTGATTGATTGATTGTTCGGTTGATGCTTTGACTTATCGCTCGTTTGATTATGTTTCGATTATGAATATATGTTGTGGTTAGAGTAGTCGTACATACATGAAAGACGATTATGCTTTCAATGAATTGTAGATGTGGTGGGAAGGCTGCGGGTGACCCTATATATAAGCATCTATGGTTCCTTGAAAGCAGAGTCGTATGAAGTGTATGTGCATTGTGTTGTTGGTTGATGGAAAACGTTTTGATATGGAACGAGACGTAGGATCTTGCATGATAATATTTCCCCCATAACGTATTAGAGATTTGTGATTGTGATAACGATAAGTCCACGATTTGTGGCATAACGATTAAGTCCACATTTGTGGCATAACGATTAAGTCCACATTTGTGGCATAACGTTGTTGCTAACGATATTGTTTAACGTGTATATTGTATATGAATGTTTAGTTGTAACGTGACGTTTATATGACGCATTTGAAATATATGTAAGTCGCCCCGATATATGACGCATTTGAAATATATGTAAGCCGCCCCGTTATATGACGCATTTGAAATATATGTAAGTCGCCCCGTTATATGACGCATTATTCGTTATGTAAGTCGTGTCGTTATTGACGTTATGGGTTGTTAAACTCACGTTATGGATTGTTGAATCCACGTTATGGGTATCTTTATACTCACGTTATGGGTTGTTAAACTCACGTTATGGATTGTTGAATCCACGTTATGGGTATCTTTATACTCACGTTATGGGTTGTTGAGCCCACGTTATTGAACGTTATTAATTGTTATATGGATCGTTGTTGTTTAACGTTGATCGTATTGATATTGTTCTAATCCTCGTATATCGTTATCGGTCGTTATGCCGACATTTGATTCCTATTACTTACCCCTACGAACTCACCAACTTTATGTTGACGCGTTTAGTACACTTTTCAGGTGAACAGGTTAGCCAAAGACGTATTGGATGATTGATTGCTTGTTTATGCTAGAATTGGACTTGGACTTGGGCTTCTTGGATCCGTGATTCATTCTTCCCGATTAGGGGTTATGCTTATGTGTGATCCGGTTACGTGCATTATTGAATGGTTCATATGGATTACTTGATCCTCTTTATGCATTTAGATTTACTCTACATAATTTCCATGTCGTGTTGTGCTATTTGTGTAACCCTCATGTTTTCGCTTTGTTGGGGTGTTACAGAATGGTATCAGAGCCGTGGTTGTAGAGAATTAGGTGGATTGACCTAGCCTATAGCCATTGCACCCACATTTTATATTAGCATGCATGATAGGAAATTTTGTGTGCAACGTGAATTGTTTGACGCATAAAACTTGTTTAAACGGAGTTCGTAGGTTTTCCATGATTGTTGACTTGATTGTTATGTGATGGCTTGATGGACGTATGTGTTAGTGTCGGGATACACCGTGACTTGCTGAATGAACGTTAACGTATATTCTTATAGTTTTATTGTTTAACTCTAGCAAAGTGAAATGATGGCATTAACGGAGTATGACACTCGGTAACCCTGGAGGCGCCTGATCAACAAATCTATGGTTATCCTATGTCATATAAAGTTAATGACCTCGTGGATTGCGCATTGTGGATGAAGTATAGTAGGTAACCCGGTATGTTTAATGAGTGTTGGTTAGGTGGAGGGTTAGCCGCTGGTATACCCTGTATACATACCCGACCAATACTTAGAGAGCATAACGGAACCGAATCCCGACATCCATTCAATATATTAACGGTGTGGAGGGTTAGCCGCTGGTATACCCTGTATACATACCCGACCAATACTTAGAGAGCATAACGGAACCGAATCCCGACATCCATTCAATATATTAACGGTGTGGAGGGTTAGCCGCTGGTACACCCTGTATACATACACCTTTAATGTACTGAATGTTGAAGTTAAGATTCGGACTATGCTTTACCCGCCTTGTTAGTGACTTGACCCCTTTATATATTTGTATGCAATGGTTTGAAATTGTGGGATTGATTTGGAATCGAATGAAAACGATGATGCTTTGCCTCGTTATATTTGGACTTGAATGTTGATTTGAATCGAATGAAAACGATGATGCTTTGCCTCGTTATATTTGGACTTGAATGTTGATTTGAATAATTCGGTTGTGGTTGAATTGGGATTGTGTGATTAGTTAGAATGCGAATAAGATGTTGATAACATAGTTTATCGCCATGATAATATCCCCGTAGAAATACGTGTCCTTGTAATGTCTTAAGATGGTCTAATTTTGGATTGTTCGTTATGTGGCGGTTAATTGAGAATGTTCGTGTGTAAATTGTGAGGATTAACTTGGTAATCCAACACGTGTGTTCGAGGAAAGATGGATAGACCATGGAGAGCTAACATGAATTATGGGCGCCAAGACGAGTAAGAGAAACCGGTTGATCAAGGAAATCAAAGAAGTAGAGGTGGTCGTGGAGGCCGTGGTAATCGTGAAAGACGTAAGAGAATCGAGTGGGTTAACCATCAAAAATGTATTCCGCCAATCATCGTGCTTTTCTTTGAGTGCCATCCCGATCAATGCTCGAAATCCCCCGATGGCACGAGGTACTTGTTATGAGTGTGGTAGTCATGAGCACCACCGAAATAAGTGCCCCAATCTTATCGGCCAACAACAACAAGCTCCACAACAACTTGCTCCCCATGGAAGAGCTTTTGCAGTGATTGAGGCAGAGACTCGTATTAATCTTAACGTCGTTGCAAATACTTTCTTACTCAACGATCAATATACCACCATATTATTTGACTCCGGTGCCGATTTTAGCCTTTTATTTCCAATGATTTCGTGCCTTTGGTTGATACTGGCCTTAGTCTGTTGTCGTATTACTTCAAACTTGAAATGGTAAATGGCGGGTTAACGAAAAATTGACCATGTAGTTCGTGAATGTACTTTAGAATTATGTGACTATCCGTCTCTCAAAAATCTAGTCTCTTTCGATACCTGTAGTTTTAATGTAATTGTGGGGATGGATTTGATGTCGGCAATGAACGCGATTATAGATCGTGGTAGTCGAGTAGTGAGAATTTCGTTAGAAAATGGTGAAGGGTTAATAGTTCAAAGCGAAACGACCGAGCCGTGTGATGTGAAGTATATAATGTCAACGTCACAAAAGTCGAATTAAAAGCCGTGTCCGTGGTTAATGGATTCATGGACGTATTTCCGGATGACCTACCGGGTTTTCGCCCATCTCGTCAACTTGATTTCCGAATTGATCTTATTCCTAACGCTTCTTCCGTGGCCAAAGCACCATATCGCTTAGCCATGACCAAAATGCAAGAGTTGGCCGCCCAACTCAAAGAACTTCAAGAAAAAGGGTTTTATCCGCCCTAGTCAATCACTGTGGGACGCACCGAATCTATTTGTCAAGAAGAAGGACGGCTCCATCCGAATGTGTATCGATTATAGAGAATTAAACAAACTCACGTTGAAGAATCGTTATCCCCTTCCAAGAATTGACGACTTAATTGATCAGCTTCAATGTGCTCGTTACTTTTCCAAGATCGATTTGCGGACGGGTTACTACCATTTGCGTGTCTGTGAAGATGATATTCCCAAGACGGCCTTTCGAACCCGTTATGGACACTTTGAATTTACGGTTATGCCTTTTGGGTTGACCAATGCACCGGCGGTGTTCATGGACTTGATGAACCGGTTGTGTCGGCCCTACGTGGATAAGTTTGTCATTGTCTTCATTGATGACATTCTTATCTATTCTAAGGCGAAAGAAGATCACGTGGAACACTTGACGAAAGCCTTAGAGTTGCTTTGGAAAGAGAAACTTTATGCTAAATTCCCTAAATGTGAATTTTGGCTCGAAGAGGTCCACTTTCTTGGTCATTTGGTGAGCAAGGGAGGAATTCATGTGGATCCAAGTAAGATTGAAGTGGTGAAGACTTAGAGACGACCCGAGACGCCAACCAAAATTCGCTAATTTCTTGATTTGGCGGGTTATTGTAGACGTTTCACTGAGGGCTTTTCCAAGATTGCCCAACCCTTGACTCTACTGACTCAACGAGAAAGATGATTCGATAGGAGTGAGAAACAAGATCAAGCCCTCCATTCTTGAAAGACAAGTTGTGTGATGCACCCATTTTAGGCTTGCCCGATGAAGCCGATGACTTTGTTGCGTATTGTGATGCATCCGGGCAAGGATTGGATTGTGTTACGATACAATGGGGTAAAGAAAATGTAGTAGCCGATGCCTTGAGCTGAAAGGAACGTATAAAACCAAGACGAATTAGGGCCATGAGTCTTACCGTGCAAAGGAGTGTTCGCGACTCCATCATTGAAGCATTACACGGCTTAGAATAACAACTTGATAGATAGAATGATGACGGTTTATACTTTCTTGAACGACTGTGGATGTCCGTTCTTGGAGGATGGCGGTTGAGATTGACGAACGAAGCTCACAGGTCGGCATACTCGGTTTACCCTGGGTCCGACAAGATGTATTTTGATTTGGGAGACTTGAATTGGTGGCCGAGAATGAAGAAAGACATTGCGAGATACGTTAGGGAATACATCACGTGTTTACAAGTAAAGCCGACCACAAGAAACCACCCGAGTTACTAGTCCAACCGGTAACACCCGGGTGGAAATGGGAACGAATTGCCATGAACTTCATCACGAAGTTACCTAGAACGAGTCGTGGTCGGGACACCATTTGGGTGATAGTTGACCGGTTGACTAAGTCGGCTCACTTCTTAGCCATCCGGGAAGATGATAAATTTGACACCATGGCACGCTTGTACATCAAAGAGGTGATATCCAAACATGGAGTGCCGATTTCCATCATAACCGATCGGGATGCCCGATTTACTTCAAAATTTTGGAAGGCGTTCCAGAAAGCAATGGGTACTCAACTTAACATGAGTACGACGTTCCACCCTCAAACCGATGGTCAAAGTGAAAGAACGATTCAAACGCTTGAAGATATGTTACGAGCTTGTGCCATCGATTTTGGTGGCAATTGGGATGCACATTTACCGTTAGTCGAATTCTCCTATAATAATAGCTTCCATGCTAGTATCCAAATGGCTCCGTTTAAAGCATTGTATGAGAGAGATTGTAGGTCACCGGTAGCTTGGGCGGAAGTTGGTGAAAGCCAACTCATTGGGCCCGAAATTTTCATTGAAACGACCAAGGTGATCTCGCGAATTAAAGAGAAATTGAGAGTGGCCCGTGAAAGACAAATGAAGTATGCAAACGTTAGACGACGACCTCTTGAATTTGAAGTCGGTGATTATGTTTTGTTGAAAGTGTCCCCGTGGAAAGGCGTAGTTCGGTTTGTGAAACGTGGCAAGTTGGGCCCGAGATACATTGGCCCATTTAAAATCCTTGAACAAATTGGCCCGGTAGCGTATCGATTAGAACTTCCACAAAATTTGAGTGGAGTTCATAATGTTTTCCATATTTGTAATCTCCGGAAGTGTTTGGCCAATCCAACACTTCACGTTCCTCTTGAAGAAATCCGGGTCGACAAAACGTTGAAGTGCGTGGAAGAACCGGTGGAAATCTTAGACCGGGAAACTAGGAAGCTTAAGAACACTCGGTATACACTCGTTAAAGTGAGATGGCGAGCTAGACGTGGACCCGAATTTACTTGGGAACGTGAAGACTCTATGAAGCCAAGTATCCCCATTTGTTTAACGAGTCTAGTTAGATTAGAATTTCGGGACGAAATTCCTTTAACGGGAATGATGTAACGATCATCAATTTTGACTTGTTTGACTTTTAGTAAACGTGACTAAACATGGTTATTTGATTCTTGAACCGTTGACCTAAACGTGTTGAATGACTAATTGTTCTAGTAATTTAAATAATCAATTCATTTAAATATGAATTAAAGACGTGCTTTTATGCTAAACGAGGCTACGTGAACGTATTGATCGGGTTAGAACGCGAAACGATTTAAAGGTTAACTAGAAACGTAATCGGGTGATCCATGGGTCGACCCATGACCCATGAACCACCCAATTGACCCAACCCTATCTCTTTCCTCACCCACCTATCCATCCACCCATTCATTCAATTCTTTCACCACCTATCTCTCTCTCATTCTTCACTAAATGCTTTCATCTACCTCTCTCTCACTAAATTCTAGGATAATTAATTGTGATTCATGTTAGTCTTATAATAAATTCATCATCTTGATCATCATTAAATCATTATATCAAAAAGTCAAATCTTCAAGTGCAAGAAACCTTGGTTTTTAGCTTAATTTCGGATTTTAGCTTTGGTGGAGTTTTGGTAAGTCAAATTCATCTCAACACTATCATTTTATGGTTATAATCAGGTTTTAATCATATATATAATCATCCTTGAGTCAAAAACCAAGTCAAAGTTGCTCATGGGTCGAATTTAGGGTTGTAATGAACTTAATGGGTCAAAACCGGATTTTTGATGTTATGAGTCAAATTTTGTAATGGATTATGTTTAAAAACTTCTTTCTAGACTAATGGAAGCAATCCTTGAACTAATTTCGGGTCTAATCTTTCAAAAACCGAAATTAGGGTTTTTATTTATTTATTTAGGTCAAAATCTATTAATTAACCTAAAATCATGATTTGGAGTCGAATTGGAAAATGGGTTGATTTCATTCTTGTTCAAGTCGACTAGAAATACACAAAAACACGTTCAATTTCATCTTAAACCGTCTTCCTCATCTCGAATTAGGGTTTTGGGTCGCGAGTCAACGTTTGACTAAAAAGTCAAACTGCCATGTTCTTCCTCTCTTGCCCAGATTTTTTCTTTGTTTCTGCCTAGCCGTAACCTACGCCACTCCTGGCGTCCCAGACGCCAGTTACTCCATTTCCACCGTATCCTACGCCATACCTAGCGTACCATATGCTGATCTGGAACTTCGAAATGGACCATACGGTCCAAAGCTTCTGTCTACGCCGACTTTTGGTGCATGTTACGCTGAAATAGGCATTTCCAAGACACCGTAATGTACGGTGGACATACCGTACCCTACGCCAGTTCAACCTTTGCCCACCGTCTCTTACGCTAGCCGCTACCGTCCCTTACGCTGCTTATGTTCTTGCCACCGTAAATTACGCCGATCACCACCGTAAATTACGGTGGTGTATTTCATTGTATTTTTCAGATTTCCACACCAATCGATCCAAGCTTCCATCTCAGTCCTTCCTTGTCTTTCTAGTGTTGTTAATGAAGTCTAAATCGTGATACAAAGTCGGGGAAACCAAAATGTAAAACGCCGAGAAACTTGTGTATATATATATATATATGTTTACATATATATATAGATATTATATATATATATATATATTATATATATATATATATATCTTTTATACATACATATATATTACAAGTACATATATATATATATATATATATTATATAATATATATATATATATATATATATATATACATAAATAAACATATGAAAATGGAAAACGAATACGTATATATTAATGCACACGTCGTACATATATATATGATAGGTCGTGATCGTTGAAGAATTTGGGACAATTGTAACTCGCCGAATACTTACAATTAAATTATAACTTGACGATACAAGGCAAATGTGAGTTTCGTAACTCCCCCTACTCAATGGAGTTTCGGGCTGAAAAGTGTACATACTTGTTGATTGATTGATTGATTGATTGTTCGGTTGATGCTTTGACTTATCGCTCGTTTGATTATGTTTCGATTATGAATATATGTTGTGGTTAGAGTAGTCGTACATACATGAAAGATGATTATGCTTTCAATGAATTGTAGATGTGGTGGGAAGGCTGCGGGTGACCCTATATATAAGCATCTATGGTTCCTTGAAAGCAGAGTCGTATGAAGTGTATGTGCATTGTGTTGTTGGTTGATGGAAAACGTTTTGATATGGAACGAGACGTAGGATCTTGCATGATAATATTTCCCCCATAACGTATTAGAGATTTGTGATTGTGATAACGATAAGTCCACGATTTGTGGCATAACGATTAAGTCCACATTTGTGGCATAACGTTGTTGCTAACGATATTGTTTAACGTGTATATTGTATATGAATGTTTAGTTGTAACGTGACGTTTATATGACGCATTTGAAATATATGTAAGTCGCCCCGTTATATGACGCATTTGAAATATATGTAAGTCGCCCCGTTATATGACGCATTTGAAATATATGTAAGTCGCCCCGTTATATGACGCATTATTCATTATGTAAGTCGTGCCATTATTGACGTTATGGGTTGTTAAACTCACGTTATGGATTGTTGAATCCACGTTATGGGTATCTTTATACTCACGTTATGGGTTGTTAAACTCACGTTATGGATCGTTGAATCCACGTTATGGGTATCTTTATACTCACGTTATGGGTTGTTGAGCCCACGTTATTGAACGTTATTAATTGTTATATGGATCGTTGTTGTTTAACGTTGATCGTATTGATATTGTGCTAACGTGTTCCCTTAGCAAAGGTTTGTTGATGTGGTTAGATATTCTAATTCTCGTATATCGTTATCGGTCGTTATCCCGACATTTGATTCCTATTACTTTCCCCTACGAACTCACCAACTTTATGTTGACGTGTTTAGTACACTTTTCAGGTGAACAAGTTAGCTCAAAGACGTATTGGATGATTGATTGCTTGTTTATGCTAGAATTGGACTTGGACTTGGGCTTCTCTGATCCGTGATTCATTCTTCCCGATTAGGGGTTATGCTTATGTGTGATCCGGTTACGTGCATTATTGAATGGTTCGTATGGATTACTTGATCCTCTTTATGCATTTAGATTTACTCTACATAATTTCCATGTCGTGTTGTGCTATTTGTGTAACCCTCATGTTTCCGCCTTGTTGGGGTGTTACAGTATCTTTATGTGATGATAAGCAACATATGTGAGATCCAAATATAAAAACAAATATTGTCTAAAAAAAATTATTACAAAAGATGAAATATAATATATGCGTTCAATGTCTTATAATTATATAGTTTTAAATTTGATTTTATTTACATTATTTATATTTAAATTTACATATTTAACAATTTATCTTATCTTGAAAATGTCATAAACAATCCATGTATTTAACACGAAAATATATTTAGTACTCTTAGAAGTTAGAACTACGAGTACAACTTACTCAAGCTATCTATCTTGTTCCATATATGTTTAGTTTAACCACATACAAAGATGCATATTGTTCCACATGACCATATCTATGTTAACTTTGATCAGTTTTCATATTAAATGATAAAACTATTTATGATGAGATGTTCGATATGATAGGTGAATTCAAGAATTTCAAAAACAGTCTCATCATTTGACATATTTTCGATCTAAATGTGATAAAATACAAGTGAAAGATATCAAGATTGATATGATGTTAATTAATAGAAGAATGAAATCAAAATGGTTGCTAGCAAGCTACTTTTTGATATATAGATCTATGCTTAGTTGAAAATGAACTTAAAACTTTATAAAATTATATATTCTATGTATTATATAAGAATATTAATGAACATGATGAAGTAAGAAAGAAAAAAAAAATTGTTAATGTATATTAGACACATAATGGATTACATCATATCTTTATGTCTATTTTTAGCTTATCTATTAATTCATCTCTCAATAAAACATAAAAAATAAATACATACATACTTAGATCAAATATAGCAACAATGATAAATATGAATAATTTGATAGGCCTACAATACGTTTAAAAATCAAGTATTGACATATGATGTGATCGGTTATTACGATCAAGAAAAGAAAAGTAATTATTTTATATAAAAAAAATTACTTAAATTTTAACTATTAATCATGTCATGATTCAACATCAAATTTATAAGTATAAATTAGCCCTATGTATCCTTATCCATAACATAATACATCAAATGTATGTTTGGTAAAAATAGTTGTAGCTTATAACTATAGATTTTAATTGTAGCTGTAAACTGTAGCTTTTAAACAAAGCTGTTAGCTAGAACTTTTATTTTTTAAAGGTGTTTGGATGGTAGCTGTTGCTGCAACTTCAAAAAGTATTTTGTGTGGTTTTCAGAAACTAAAAGCTTCATCAAAACTAAAAGATCCTGAAACGTTATTTCAAGTTGAGTTTTATTTTGGAGCTTTTTATTTCTAATAAGGCAAAATCTAAACAAAATTTTTAACACAATAGAAGTTTTTTGTTCAAAACTAAAAGCTAAAACTCCTCAAATTTTTTTTGAAAAGCTCTTGTCAAACATAACCCCAAGTCATGAGTCAATATATAAAATATGAAATGCTAACTACTTAAAAGTCTTTCCATACATCATCCACTTAATAGTTACCGGAACATTTATTTTACCTAATTGCATTCAATTTGGTCAAGAAGATTACATTCATATTACAACAATATTCTTATATTGTATATTTGTATGTATGTAGTATCATATTATACGGTTTGGTACCTTACAAAAACATTCAACAACTATGTGTTGGAATTCGTCTGCCCAAGACACATATTAAATTGACGTGGCTAGTACGTGATGATCCAAGTCGGGTCATACCCAATAACAAGCTAGACAAACACTTATGGTATTTATTTATAAGATTTGATCTTTAAATAAATATCAATACTTGAAACATTTAGAAAGTGGTTTTCTAAATACTTGCACTTGAGATATGTAAATAAATTATATGGATGATTTATTTTGAGAGAAATGTGAATATGTTTATTTGGTAAAATAAACATTTATGTGTGTTGTATATAATATGTAATATGTTACATAAGATATGTAACAAGTTATGTTACATTTTATATACAAAAATGTACAAATAAATGGTTTATAAAATTTGGACACAAATTGGTTTGTGACCACCCCCATGTGGCCGGCCCCCCCCCCATGTGGTGATACATGCAAGTGAACACTTGTAGTCTTGCATGACATACAAGACACTACATAGAGTGTATCAACTTATACACACAAACACACAAGACTCATCTCTCTAACTCTCTCAAGATTCTAAACTAGCTTTCTTCTTATTTGGTTCTTGGTAATTTCGGCCAAAAGGGGAAAAGAGGAAAGGGTTTTCAAGTTTAATTCCTAGCACATTTAGGGTGTTTGTTGGAAGCTTGGGGTATACTTGCTTGAGGTTCTTCTAGGTTGAAGACTTGCCACTTCAAGATCACCATCTCCTTCTTTTCAACCTTCTCATTAGCTTGGAAGAAGGTAGTCTTCTAAACACCCTATGGTTGTTGTTTTGTATGTATGTTATTCATATACATGGATCCTTATTGTTTGGGTTTTCTTTTATAAGTTAAACTTTGGTTTTAACTACTTATAACACATTGAAATGGTTCAATATTCCGCTGCGTTTTAATATTATAAGGATAATATTACTTTGATAAAAACCCAAAAATCCCAACAATGGCATCTAGAGCCGGTTATATGGATACATACATCAAAAGTTGATATTTTGTTTGGACAAAATCCAATGTTTTGGCCATTTTGATTATGGCCAAAATTAATACACAAAAAGGAGGTTCCTTTTTCTTGTGTATTTTAGTGTCACAACTTAGCCAAGAGACCTTGTGATTGTTTGTGATGTGTGGATGTGTTTGTATTCTATTTAATTATTAAATGGTTGTAATAGTTAAATAGGATTTTCTTCATTCATTTGGTTATGTAATCTATTTATTTCATTTGGTATGTAATAAGTAGATTAGTTGCATTTTTTCTTGTAAATGTAATCTCCAAGAAAGCATCAAAAGGTTTGGGGCTGAAGTTGGAGGCCTAATGAAGAGACCAGTGAGTTCCCACTGCGGCGCAGTGGGAGTATGTCAAACCCACTGCGGCGCAGTGGGGGATTATGCAGCCGAAGACCAGTGAGTTCCCACTGCGGCGCAGTGGGAGTGTATTAGACCCACTGCGGCGCAGTGGGTTATCAAAATGAAGAAAATTGTTCAAAACACATCACAAAAGTTACTTGAAGCATTTGGATGCAAGATCAAGTGGGAGCTCAACTAACACAAAATTTTGTGTTACTTTGTCCTTAGGTTGAGACCTTTTGACCCACTTGTTTCGGCTAACAAGTGTGGTCAAAATAGTTGGCTAATGTTGTGCACTTATTATGTTTATGTGGTTGTTTGTTATATTTGTCATATGGATGCTCAAAACCAACAAACTTGATGACTACATAAAAGATTAAAATTGGTTTTAATATTGACATTAACTTGGTAAAATAAAATGGGTTTTATTAAAAGTTAATGTCACAATTATAAAAATGGATTTTATAAAAGAACCTTGAAATTTGGATTTCAAGATTCATTATGGTACATAGTTTTTAACTAGAATATAAAAACTCAAACGACCCTTTAAAAACAAGTTAAACGCCATCCTTTTATACAACACTTAATTATTTGGGAACTCTTTGTAGGATAAAGGTCACCTAACTACTTTGAGGGAACTTATAAGTTAAGGTAAATTTATTGTACTTATGGGATAAAGGTCACCTAACCACTAGTATAAGATAAATTTACATGTGTGTATAAGTAGGACAACTTGATTTGGAAGCCATGTGATTAGGGTCACCGAAGCATGGTAACCAAAGGCGTTGATGGGATTAAACATGCCAACTTAATATAAGATATTAAACCGGTCCCATACCACTAGAAATTGTAAAGTGTTGCAATTGTCAAACGTTGACTACCTTGTTAATTTAGATCATGGGATAAAGGTCACCTAACCATCATTTAAATATAACGTTGGATTCTAGATTTTAATTATTAATTGTCCATGAGACATAAAAGGGGTATTAACAATTAAAATTTATATTTGATATCGAAAATACTAATAAAAGGACTTTGTTAATTTTGTAGATGGCCGCTAACAATGCAATTAACCCCAACCCAAACGTCCATAATTTTTCACTAAGATCCATCCTTGAAAAGGATCGTCTAAACCAAAATAACTTTGTGGATTGGTTTCGTAACTTGAGAATTGTTCTCAGGCACGAAAAGAAATCCTATATTTTAGACGATCCTATTCCTGATGAGCCCGAGGAAACTGAAGTTGAAGCCTATAATGATTGGGTTAAGTATGTCGAGGACTCCGTGCAAGTTAGTTGCATAATGTTGGCGAGTATGACTCCCGAACTCCAAAAGGAGTTCGAAAACCATGGGGCCTACGACATGATTACCCAACTCAAGGAAATGTTCCAACAAAAGGCAAGGGTTGAGCGCTTCGAAACGGTTCGAGCACTTCATGCATGTCGCATGGATGATTCACAATCCGTCTCAACTTACGTTCTTAAAATGAAAAGCTATATTGATCGCCTCGAAAGGCTAAATTGTCCCGTTTCAAATGAGCTAGCTACGGATATGATCCTTAACTCATTATCTAAGAGATTTGAAACCTTTGTGTTGAATTATAACATGAACGGATGGGACAAGACCGTTTCCGAGCTCCATGGGATGCTCAAAACGGCCGAGGCTAGTATGGGAAGAAAAGTTCAACCCGTTCTCATGATCAATGAAGGCGGAAACAAAAGGGCTAACTCCGGACCCAAGGCAAATGTTGCTAAGGGAAAGGGTAACATCAAAAGGAATTTCAAAGGCAAAGGAAAGGGAAAAATGGATACCCCAAAAGCGAAGAAGCAAAAGGTTGCTGTCAATGACCCATGCTTTGAGTGTGGGGAGGTAGGACATTGGAAACGTAATTGTCCAACCTATCTCAAAGAGTTAAAAGCTAAGAGGGATGCAGGGAAAACCTCAGGTACAATATTTATGATATATATTGAGCTTAATACTGTTTTTTCTTACATATGGGTATTGGATACCGGATGTGGAACTCATATTTGTAATATGTTACAGGGGTTCATAAGAAAGAAGCACATCAAGAAGGGAGACATTAGTCTCTTTATGGGCAATGTGCATTGGTGCATGTTGAAGCCCAAGGAGACTATCTTTTGAAACTTCCAAATGGTTTGGAAATTGTATTGAACAATGTTTTGTATGCACCTAGTTTGACTAGGAGTATTATTTCTGTTTCCTGTTTAAGACATGTTGGATATGATTTTAATTTTGTTAACAATGATATCCATGTTTCTATGAATGATGTATTTTATTTTAAAGCTATGCTTTTAAATGGTATTTATGAATTAGTTCATGAAAACCAAACATATGATAACTCAATGTACCAAGCTACCACCAAGAAACTTAAATTAGATTTAAGTGAAACCTATATTTGGCATTGTCGTCTTGGCCATATAAATAAGAATCGCATACTAACACTTCAAAAGAATGGTCTTTTGAAGACAAAATCAAATGATTCATTTAATGTATGTGAATCTTGTTTACAAGGCAAGATGACTAAAGCACCTTTCAAAGGCACAAATGAAAGGGCAAAAGATTTATTAGGTATCATACATTCGGATGTATGTGGTCCTTTTAAGCCAATGACTAGGAATGGTGAAAGATACTTCATTACATTCACCGATGACTATAGTCGTTACGGTTATGTATACTTATTAAAACATAAGAGTGAAGCTTTTGAAATGTTCAAATTTTCAAGAATGAAGTAGAAAACCAACTCAGTAAGACAATTAAAATTCTTCGTTCTGATAGAGGAGGTGAATACCTAAGTGATGCTTTTCAAGATCATCTTAGAAGTTGTGGGATTGTCTCACAACTAACTCCACCTGGAACACCACAACATAATGGTGTGTCTGAAAGGAGGAATCGAACTCTATTAGATATGGTTCGTTCCATGATGAGTAAAAGCTCACTACCTCTATCATTTTGGGGATATGCCATAATCTCTGCTGCCCGAATTTTAAATATGGCTCCCACCAAGAAAGTGGAGAAAACACTTTTGAAATATGGCATGGAAGAGTTCCATCTTTATCATATTTAAAGGTATGGGGTTGTGAGGCTTATGTAAGACATGATGCCTCAAACAAATTAGAGCCCCGATCCACTAAGTGTATCTTTGTAGGATATCCCAAGGATGATTTGGGATATTATTTCTACAATCCTAATGAGCAAAATGTATTTGTTGCTTGAAAGGCTGAGTTCTTGGAAACTAAATTCCTTATGGAAGGAACTAGTTCCAGAACAGTGGAACTTGAAGAAGATCAAGAGCCACTGACAGATACATACTTGGGTGACACTAGCATTCAACAAAAGGATGTTGAAGATGATCAAAGGGTTGATCACACACAAAACGTTCGTAGATCTGGTAGAGCTACTTATCCACCTGAGAGATATGGATTTCTCGTGGATGAATGCTACATGGTAGTTTCTGATGAACCTACCACCTACCATGATGCTATGTCCAAATCAGATTCGGACAAATGGCTAGAGGCCATGAACGCTGAGATGCAATCCATGTATGACAACCAAGTTTGGGAATTGGTTGTTGAACCTCCTAATTCCAAAGTAGTTGGAAGTAAGTGGTGTTCAAATTGAAACACGATATGCATGGAAACTTGAGTACTTATAAAGCTAGACTTGTAGCAAAAGGTTTCACTCAAACTCGAGGGGTCGATTATGATGAAACTTTTTTGCCTGTGGCAATGCTAAAGTCTATTAGGATATTATTTGCCATAGCCGCACATTATGACTATGAGATATGGCAAATGGATGTCAAAGCCGCTTTTCTAAATGGATATCTTGAGGAAGATGTCTATATGGATCAGCCTGAAGGTTTTGTCGATCCAAAACATCCTAATAAAGTATGCAAGTTAAAGAAATCAATCTATGGATTGAAACAAGCATCAAGAAGCTGGAATCGTCGTTTTGATGAAGAAGTCAAGAAATTTGGCTTCATCAAAAATGCCGATGAAGCTTGTGTGTATAAAAAGGCTAGTGGGAGCATCATTACTTTTCTAGTATTATATGTCGATGACATTCTACTATTTGGAAATGACATTCCAACCTTGAAGGTGTAAAAGCCTGGCTTGGAAGTTGCTTTTCCATTAAGGATCTTGGTGAAGCCGCCTATATTTTGGGAATAAGGATCTATAGGGATAGATCAAGGCGCTTAATAGGTTTGAATCAAAGTGCATACATAGACAAGATCTTGAAAAGGTTCAAGATGGAAAACTCCAAAAAGGGTTTGGTGCCTATTCAAAGAGGAACTATATTGAGTACTTCTTCAATCTCCTAGCTCAAAAGTTGAGCAAGAGAGAATGAGTGGAATCCCATATGCATCTGCTATAGGATCCATCATGTATGCTATGATATGCACGAGACCGGACGTGTCATGCGCTTTAAGCATGACAAGTAGATACCAGCAAAATCCAGGAGATAGTCATTGGATGGCTGTCAAATATATATTGAAATATCTTAGAAACACTAAAGATATGTTCTTAATATATGAATCTGGTGAGGAGGAACTCGTTGTAAAGGGTTACACGGATGCGAGTTTCCAAACTGATCGAGATGATTCTCGATCACAATCGGGGTATATCTTCATTCTAAATGGAGGAGCTGTTTCTTGGAAAAGCTCAAAGCAAGATGTGGTTGCATTGTCCACTACAGAGTCTGAATACATCGCCGCTTCTTAGCAGCACAAGAAGCTGCATGGTTGAAGAAATTCATTGCCGATCTAGGGGTTGTTCCTTCCATTCAAGAACCCCTAGAAATTCTTTGTGATAACGAGGGTGCAATTGCTCAAATCAAGGAACCTCGTGCACATCAAAAGACTAGGCACATTGAGCGGAGATTCAACTACATAAGGGATGAAGTTGAAAAGGGAAAGATATGTATTCACAAAGTTCACACTGATCAAAATGTTGCGGATCCACTCACGAAGCTCCTTGAAAGGCCCAAGCATGAGAGACATACTTGTGCCATGGGACTTCGATATTCTAGTGATTGGATTTGATCTATTTTATGTATTTGGATATCGGAACACTAGTAGTTATTAACACATTTATATGAATATTGGTATTTTGCATTTAAATTGTGTTATGTTCCATTTTTGCATGTTTAAATCCATGAATAAGTTAATTATTCTAAATGTCCGTAGTCGATCATATTTGTGACAAATATGAATGTAAGATTATTATGAACTTGGATTGGTAGATATTCAAAAGGTTTTGAATATAGAGCAAAGTGTTGCTGCCAAGGTTCATAGATATTTGTGGGATACAAATATTGGACTGACCTGCAATCAAGCATTACTACATGGAATCTCTGTGATTGATCATAAGTAATCTTGAGTTAAAAGGCGAATATCATTGTATCCTCAGACCTGAGATACATATTGGGTCTTGATATTCACTGAATATTATACTTTGACTTAGCTCTTCGCTGTTCTGAAACATGGCAGTACATAAGACTAAGCTCAGGTATGATATAAGGTGATTGTGAAGGACGTATGTAGTCGAGATGGAATTTGTCCCTCCTATTCGTTGAGAGTTAGATGTCTAAGGCCTGTTACAAAGTTAAATCAATAGAGAATGATCACTCTGTGTCTCTAAGATTTAACATGACACCTGTGACAAAAGGATAAATGATCGATTCACCTAAATCATTTCAAGTAAGGGACTTGAAGAGGATGATGTTATTGAATGGCCTTCGTCATACGTATTAGGGGTAGCAAACCGTTGTTAGGCGGTATTTGCTGCTTGCGTCAATCTTCTATGAATCTTGTGCAAGTGGGAGATTGTTGGAATTCGTCTGCCCAAGACACATATTAAATTGACGTGGCTAGTACGTGATGATCCAAGTCGGGTCATACCCAATAACAAGCTAGACAAACACTTATGGTATTTATTTATAAGATTTGATCTTTAAATAAATATCAATACTTGAAACATTTAGAAAGTGGTTTTCTAAATACTTGCACTTGAGATATGTAAATAAATTATATGGATGATTTATTTTGAGAGAAATGTGAATATGTTTATTTGGTAAAATAAACATTTATGTGTGTTGTATATAATATGTAATATGTTACATAAGATATGTAACAAGTTATGTTACATTTTATATACAAAATGTACAAATAAATGGTTTATAAAATTTGGACACAAATTGGTTTGTGACCACCCATGTGGCCGCCCCCCCCCCCATGTGGTGATACATGCAATTCTGAACACTTGTAGTCTTGCATGACATACAAGACACTACATAGAGTGTATCAACTTATACACACAAACACACAAGACTCATCTCTCTAACTCTCTCAAGATTCTAAACTAGCTTTCTTCTCATTTTTGGTTCTTGGTAATTTTCGGCCAAAAGAGGAAAAGAGGAAAGGGTTTTCAAGTTTAATTCCTAGCACATTTAGGGTGTTTGTTGGAAGCTTGGGGTATACTTGCTTGAGGTTCTTCTAGGTTGAAGACTTGCCACTTCAAGATCATCATCTCCTTCTTTTCAACCTTCTCATTAGCTTGGAAGAAGGTAGTCTTCTAAACACCCTATGGTTGTTGTTTTGTATGTATGTTATTCATATACATGGATCCTTATTGTTTGGGTTTTCTTTTATAAGTTAAAATTTGGTTTTAACTACTTATAACACATTGAAATGGTTCAATTTTCCGCTGCGTTTTAATATTATAAGGATAATATTACTTTGATAAAAACCCAAAAATCCCAACACTTGATCATTTACTAACCATAAATATTAGTAATAGTTATTTTCGAAATGACAAAAAGACCTTTACTTGAGGCATTTGGAATACTAATAGGAGTAAAACTTTGTCATAAAAATAAACTTGCAAACATAAATACACCTTCTACCGTAACTTGCTCTATATATATATACTCGTATTTCTGTGTGTCTCACATTCTTCTCTTAAGAAAATTTTCACATAAAATTCTTCTACAAAAGCCTTAACAATTTCCTCATCATGAGCTACAATTCAGTCAATCTTTAATTCTGCATATACACACATACAAACAAAGATAGATACAATAATCCACACACAGACTGCATAAAACCAAGCTGTTTGCAAAATACTGTATATATATATATATACTTAAGTATATAGCGATAACAATTAGTACTATATATATAACAATGTATGGTTCTAACTATTTTGATTCAAGAAACAATGCTGGAAACTACTATGGTAGGAACGCGTATGTTAATAACCGATCAGGTGGTTATCATGCGTCATATCATCAACAAGGACCACATAGCATAAACTATAATTATTATTATTATGAGCAGCAACAACAATACTATTATGAGCAGCAGCAGCAACAACAATATTATTATGAGCTGGAGCAGCAGCGTCAACATTATTATCAGCAGCAACAAAAACAACAACGAAGGAGGCGGGTGGTAAAAGTTAATAGCAAGCAGCTAACTGAGTCCGAGGATTCTATCAATCCTGATTCTCCATTGTCAGTTACTTCATCATCGATGTCCTCATCAGCATCGTTGTCTCGTCATATAACATCGTTTGACAGAAAGACGACTAACTTGGATAGATTTCTTCAGTCTGTTACTCCCATCATTTCTTCGCGAAAAATGACTAAGGTATATATTTGGATTATTTTAAGGAAAATGCAGCCAACGTGCATGATAACTTGTACATATTATATCAAAAGCCCACCCCTGAACTTATTGAATGCACATTAATTATAACTCTTACATATGCATGTTTTCGTTTGTGTAGTTAGTTTTAATTTACCTTCAAAAATTTTGGTATAATTAATTTGAAAATAAAACTTGTATCTATATACTACATTATAAAGTATTTGGCTAGTCCTTATTAGTCGATCTACATCACGTGGGCATTTGGCTAGTCCTTATTAGTCGATCTGCAAAGAAAAACAATATATCTATGTGATGGAGCACATATATAATAGCGAATATGCAATTATTATAAAAAGACAAGAAGCCCTAATTAATTAAGTACTCATATATAAAAGCAATGAATAATAATATGCTCCTAATTAAGTACTACTCAAATAAAAGCAATGAAATGTATGATCGATGGGATTAATTGTGTACGTAATTTATAGCATCAGATGAAACTAAAGGAGCAAGCCGGTGGAACGCGACCATATTATCGCATTGGGGATCTGTGGAATACTTTCCAAGAACGGAGCTGTTATGGAACTGGGGTGCCATTTGTGTTGTTTGGTAGATACCCGATTACACAGTATTATGTTCCCTATTTATCTGGTATGCAGCTCTACACCAGGGTCGGGTGAGTATCTTTCATATTTCCCTTGTCTTTTTTAAATCGTTAATTATTCGGATTAATTAACTGTTGAAATTTTCCATTTCCATGTTATATAGGAGATATGATTCTATTTTTATTTGTGCTAGGTTGCTATATCATACATTAATTCATTGTTTAGAGTTGGATACTAATTACATATATGCACAATTTCTTTGTCACTTCCCATTGTTTTGGGCAAGTTGGTGTTTCTGTGAATAAAAGTATCCTTTCAAAAAAAAAAAAAG
>CM067167.1:85548256-85633256 GCA_034093135.1 Erigeron breviscapus
ACAAACATATTAACGACCCGACTAACATACCACATAGTCATATAATCACAAATGGGCTCAATTATTTCATTCAACAAGTTTGTTAGTCGAATTACATCAAAAAGTCAACGGGTCAAAATTCACGGATGTTACATATAATGTTATTATTTAGTGTAGTTGAGGAATTTAGCTATATAAATTAAAAACGGGTGATGTGATATGGACTACACATTTTATTTTTTTGAATGACAAATCTATTCTACTCGTATACTGTCCCAATAAACACACCAAAAAGCATTAGTGTCAGAAATTGAATCACAGTCTTCTCTTCAAGAAGCATGAGTCTCTATCAAGTGGGCAAACTCACACATTAAGTCAAAATATCGCAAACCCAACTAGTAAAGTCAAGAGAACCTTTGAAGGGTCTAGGGGAAGGTATTTTGTGGCAATCTTGCTTAGCTTAAAATAGTGACTCGTATGAGCTACTAAGTCATGTTGCGCCACCTTAGGTGTTTGGGAGAATGAGGCGTTGTGTCTCAGGGGTGAAGAAAACATGTCTTATTCGAATGTGGATGACCTCCTTTTATAAGAAGGACTAGCTTCGAGGAAAAGTTATTGTTTTAAGGGGATTTCCTAATTATTTGGAAGAGATATGAGCAAATCCTTTGACTTAGAGGGGAAGATATATTGGGGATTTCTTCTATATTTAGGTGAGCTTCGTTCTGATGGAGAGAGCTCCGTAATAAGGTCTGGGACATTCTGAGGTGAGCTCCGTTCTGACGGAGGTTGCTCCGTACTGAGAGAGCTCCGTATTTCTAACAGGAAATATCTTAAGGCAGTCTGGGTAATAGGAGCTTCGTAGCAGCAGACATACGAAGGAAGTGCTCCGTATGAGGTACGCCATCAATGTCTAAAGAAGTACCAATTTAAAGGTAAGTTAACAACGGAATCAAAAAAGGTTCATACGTAATTGGGGATCCTTTATTCCTTTGAAAGATCAAAAATGAATTGGTTTTCTTTTGTTTGAGAGAAATAGAGAAGATAGATAGAAAGATATGAAATGAAAGGATAAGGGGGGGGGGGGGGAGGGGGGGGGGGGGGGGGGGGGGGGGGGGGGGGGGGGGGGGGGGGGGGGGGGGGGGGGGGGGGGGGGGGGGGGGGGGGGGGGGGGGGGGGGGGGGGGGGGGGGGGGGGGGGGGGGGGGGGGGGGGGGGGGGGGGGGGGGGGGGGGGGGGGGGGGGGGGGGGGGGGGGGGGGGGGGGGGGGGGGGGGGGGGGGGGGGGGGGGGGGGGGGGGGGGGGGGGGGGGGGGGGGGGGGGGGGGGGGGGGGGGGGGGGGGGGGGGGGGGGGGGGGGGGGGGGGGGGGGGGGGGGGGGGGGGGGGGGGGGGGGGGGGGGGGGGGGGGGGGGGGGGGGGGGGGGGGGGGGGGGGGGGGGGGGGGGGGGGGGGGGGGGGGGGGGGGGGGGGGGGGGGGGGGGGGGGGGGGGGGGGGGGGGGGGGGGGGGGGGGGGGGGGGGGGGGGGGGGGGGGGGGGGGGGGGGGGGGGGGGGGGGGGGGGGGGGGGGGGGGGGGGGGGGGGGGGGGGGGGGGGGGGGGGGGGGGGGGGGGGGGGGGGGGGGGGGGGGGGGGGGGGGGGGGGGGGGGGGGGGGGGGGGGGGGGGGGGGGGGGGGGGGGGGGGGGGGGGGGGGGGGGGGGGGGGGGGGGGGGGGGGGGGGGGGGGGGGGGGGGGGGGGGGGGGGGGGGGGGGGGGGGGGGGGGGGGGGGGGGGGGGGGGGGGGGGGGGGGGGGGGGGGGGGGGGGGGGGGGGGGGGGGGGGGGGGGGGGGGGGGGGGGGGGGGGGGGGGGGGGGGGGGGGGGGGGGGGGGGGGGGGGGGGGGGGGGGGGGGGGGGGGGGGGGGGGGGGGGGGGGGGGGGGGGGGGGGGGGGGGGGGGGGGGGGGGGGGGGGGGGGGGGGGGGGGGGGGGGGGGGGGGGGGGGGGGGGGGGGGGGGGGGGGGGGGGGGGGGGGGGGGGGGGGGGGGGGGGGGGGGGGGGGGGGGGGGGGGGGGGGGGGGGGGGGGGGGGGGGGGGGGGGGGGGGGGGGGGGGGGGGGGGGGGGGGGGGGGGGGGGGGGGGGGGGGGGGGGGGGGGGGGGGGGGGGGGGGGGGGGGGGGGGGGGGGGGGGGGGGGGGGGGGGGGGGGGGGGGGGGGGGGGGGGGGGGGGGGGGGGGGGGGGGGGGGGGGGGGGGGGGGGGGGGGGGGGGGGGGGGGGGGGGGGGGGGGGGGGGGGGGGGGGGGGGGGGGGGGGGGGGGGGGGGGGGGGGGGGGGGGGGGGGGGGGGGGGGGGGGGGGGGGGGGGGGGGGGGGGGGGGGGGGGGGGGGGGGGGGGGGGGGGGGGGGGGGGGGGGGGGGGGGGGGGGGGGGGGGGGGGGGGGGGGGGGGGGGGGGGGGGGGGGGGGGGGGGGGGGGGGGGGGGGGGGGGGGGGGGGGGGGGGGGGGGGGGGGGGGGGGGGGGGGGGGGGGGGGGGGGGGGGGGGGGGGGGGGGGGGGGGGGGGGGGGGGGGGGGGGGGGGGGGGGGGGGGGGGGGGGGGGGGGGGGGGGGGGGGGGGGGGGGGGGGGGGGGGGGGGGGGGGGGGGGGGGGGGGGGGGGGGGGGGGGGGGGGGGGGGGGGGGGGGGGGGGGGGGGGGGGGGGGGGGGGGGGGGGGGGGGGGGGGGGGGGGGGGGGGGGGGGGGGGGGGGGGGGGGGGGGGGGGGGGGGGGGGGGGGGGGGGGGGGGGGGGGGGGGGGGGGGGGGGGGGGGGGGGGGGGGGGGGGGGGGGGGGGGGGGGGGGGGGGGGGGGGGGGGGGGGGGGGGGGGGGGGGGGGGGGGGGGGGGGGGGGGGGGGGGGGGGGGGGGGGGGGGGGGGGGGGGGGGGGGGGGGGGGGGGGGGGGGGGGGGGGGGGGGGGGGGGGGGGGGGGGGGGGGGGAGCTCCGTTCCGACGGAGGTTGCTCCGTACTGAGAGAGCTCCGTATTTCTAACAGGAAATATCTTAAGGCAGTCTGGGTAATAGGAGCTTCGTAGCAGCAGACATACGAAGGAAGTGCTCCGTATGAGGTACGCCATCAATGTCTAAAGAAGTACCAATTTAAAGGTAAGTTAACAACGGAATCAAAAAAGGTTCATACGTAATTGGGGATCCTTTATTCCTTTGAAAGATCAAAAATCTCATCCATTTTTGGGAACATATTTGGCTTGGATTTGGGAACATTTAATGCACGTTATGAATACACTCTATAGCTTGAAAGTAAATATCATTGTACTGTTTCTAATCGCCTGGTTTTCTGTAATAGAATTTTTTACACAAAATGGGCTTGGTCTCGTAGCTTGCAACCCTCAACTGAATCCAATTTGGTGGCTAACCACCAAAACGTTCTTCTAAAAACAAAGGTGAGATTTGTACTGATGAATGGAACTTCACCCTTACCAGGGAAGTTGTTCTTTCGGTCCAATTGTTAAGAATCAAGATTGGTCAATAAATTCTTATTAACTCCAGGAGCAAGCTTTGTTAGTAGAATATTGCCCGATAAAGGTCAACATTAACTCTTGATGGATTAGCCACCATGGTTTTCCAACTCGTATAACGGCAATATTGTTATTCACTCGGTTATCTGTCCTTAATGTGATAATGAAATTGAAACTACTCTCCACTTGTTCATTAAATGAAGAGTAGTTTGGGGCCTTGTTCATGATCTGTGGAAGATATGAATTCTTATTAACTCCAGGAACAAGCTTTGTTGGAAGAATATTGCCCGATAAAGGTCAACATTGACTCTTGATGGATCAGCCACTATGGTTTTCCAACTCGTGTCACGACATTGATATTCACTCGGCTATCTGTCTCTTATGTAATAACGAAATTAAAACTACTCTTCACTTATTCATCGAGTGGAGAGTATGAATTGTAATAAGAGTATGAATTGTAAACTCAACTTTTGTCATGTATTTTTAAATTTTTTATTAATTTTTAAAATTTCCTTATAAGTTTTTTAACATTTTGCCTCTTTTAGATTTATTTTTCATGAATTTTTTAATTTTGTCCCCTCTGATAATTTTTTCCTGGTATTGCCTCTGAACACCACCATGATAATATGCTTCTATATTTTAGAATCTTGAAGATTACGTCCAACTTTCAAAGGTCTTTAACTTTAGAAATAGGCCGACGGTACGGAATGTGAACCCAAGCCCATATGTTCCACCATACACATCATAAACACGATAAAATAATATGATCCGAAGTTTCAATTTCTAGCCCGCAACTGCTTCACTCGGGTCGGTTAAAAACAGACTACCACGTATCAACCCGGATTTAGTAGGAAAATTTTCAAGCCTAGCCTTATAAACGAATATACTCGTATTAATCTTAGGTTCAATTAGTTTTGACCATCTAAAGGAACACCATCCAAAACTCCTCTTAGTTTTTGGTGTATGAACAGACACCAAGAAGCTACCGGTTTTGGTTTTTTTAATATATAAAAATGCTACTAAACTTGTACCATCTAACGAAAATAATTCAAAATTTTATTACAATCTACTCAAAACTAATAACAAATATTTATATTAAAAAAATGAGTTTTAGAGTTTACAAACAACAACAAAAACATTAAAATATCACATCATCATATCATATAAATAATTAAAAATAGAAACGTTGAACCAGAAAAAACTGGCCGTTTCAACCCAGGAACAGTTCGGGTAAAAAAAATCATACATAAGAAACCGGCCACCCCAAGAAAACCCAGTCAAGCCGGTCCAACTGATCGGTTCCAACCCGTTTTTAAACATTGCTTCCAAGACCTCAACCCAAAGTTGTTCAGGAAGTTTCTCAAAACCTGAACCCGACGGTTTATTGATTTCAAAAACTAAACTTTTCGATTGGTTTTTGGTTTTAGCAAAAACTAAACCATGCTCGCCCTAACTTGTATCTATATAAATATATCTTACAACGAATGATAATGTCCTCATTAGGACACTACTACTAAACTGAACCATGCTCGCCCTAACTTGTATCTATATAAATATATCTTACAACGAATGATAATGTCTTCATTAGGACACTACTACTAGGTACATCTTTCTTCAGGCTTCCTGATCTGTGTCATGCATGATCATCAAGGTACAAGATTCAATTATGGAACTGCTATGTTTTGCTTGTTATGAATAGATATAAGGATCAATTCATAGATAGTATAGATAAGATCTTTCTGATTATCTATGTATACCATATATATCCGATCAATTAAGTACTGTTAAAATCTTACATTGAATTCACCCAACAGCAACAGTCATATAGATCTGAAGCAAAATCTGCCTCAGCTTTAGATATTAACAACTTGTTGGTAATGCAGATACATTTTGGTGAAAGTTTTTAGCAAACGACTATCCGTAACAGGCAGTATAATGATCCAGATATAAAAATGATTTTCAATTATGATTTAGAACCAGAAAGATATTATTAGACCATATATATTTTTTCCACATTGTTTTTATGCGCAATCAATCATGATTTCTGAACCAGGAGATGATATTTTGACATTCATCATAATGTATATGTTGAGAAATCTCAGTTGATATTGAATCAGGAGTAGTAGCAGTTCTAGTGACTTTCACTCTGAAGCGGATTTTGTTTTGAAAGATGCATTTTCTCCCCACATGCTTATGAACAAGAACAAACGCCCGTTAAAGGGAAAAAAATGAAGCTGAACTTTGTGGCTCTCGTGAAACACTTGCTTTTGAGTACATGGAGAAAGAGCCGCCACATACTCGGGAGACTTTAGGTCTCAAGGTTAGTAGTTAACAAATTGGATGATAAAATCTTTTGATTGACAGACTGTTCATTGTTCACTTGTGTATGCCGAAACTTATGTCATTTCCTTAAAATAGGCTTCAGCTCTCTCTGATCTATTCCCAGAGCTGAGCAACTATAAGAGCTGCGATCTAACGAATTCAAGCTGGATATGTGTTGCTTGGTATATCTCTTACTTAGAGGTGGCAATATGGTCATGTGGGTTCCGGTAAAAAAGTAGTCATCTTAATTTAAATGAGTCAAAATCAGTTGCGTTGACCAGGGTGTTAAACATAACCTTGATCAACCCATTCATAAGCAAATGGGTCAAAATTGTCACCTCTACACTTACAACTTAAGCAAGGGACATCTGTTAATGTTGATCTCATGATCAATTCACTTGTTCGCAGGTATCCAATTTATCGAATTCCTGTGGGCCCAACACTAAGGGATCTGGAAGCCTCTTTTTTGACCTTACATTCCTTGTCAACACAGCCCGGAAGTACTTGCTTCTTTCCCTCACCTCCTTTTCTTTTTCCATAGACACGCAAATGGTTTCTCGTGATCCATATAACAATTTTGTTTATGATGCTCATACAGACGTTGGTGAGGCTGAATCCTCAAGTATGGGCGCTCGAGGGGAAGGTGTCCGTCTACCAGTAATTGGGCTGGCAACTTACAAGCTAAGAAGTTCAATCATAGCCCCTAATGATCCAGAAGAACGTCAGCAAGAGCAAGCTCTTTTGGAGGCGGCTAGCAAGTGGCTCCACAAGTTGCAGGCCCTTCTCCCTGATTATCAGTTCTTCCTTGAGCATAACAATTGATGAAGGGAAGTACATCAGCGTGATTTCAAGTCTGTTCCTATAAGCTACATTATATGATATGGGCTCAAACTTATGCACTAAAATAATATGTATTTGGATGGTATTTCTTTTAAACTGATGTTTATGACGCACATTTTGGATGGTTCGTACTCAGTAGAATAAAATACAAAACATGACTGTTTTACTGCCTTTACGACCTTAGTAGTTAGTATCATGAAGCTCTTAGTGTTGGTCATTCTATCTACATCTTTCTTGTTAAGTAGCTTATCCTTTGGTTTAGGTTGATTTGTATCAGAAGCATCGTTACTACATATAGAAATAAAAATTTGAACGAATGTGATTTTGTTCATCCTAAATGCTCTGGCAAAATATGACCTAACTAGTTACATTGTATGAAAAACAGCATGAAATTTAGTCTCTACATCAAACCTTGCTCTTGTTCCTTAAAGCTTTGCCGTATTTTGAGCAGAGTTTGGTGAAGGTCTTGCCTGCGTGTTGTTTGTCTTGTTACAAATTGTCGGCAAAAATGATAGATAATAATATCGTCTGCATGAAGTCAGATTTTTGAGTGATCTCTTCATGGTCATTACGTGAAAAGGAATCAGATGAGATGATGCTGCCACTGTCAACCAGGGAAAAAGAAAATTAAGAAAGATCTAACACAAAGATGGTTGCAAGGGATCCAAAAATCAAGACTGAAGCGACAAAATGGGTTGGGTGGGTAATAAGTCAATATAATTAAAAAAAATCCTCCTTAGAAAAGATTAAAGAAGAGAAGAACTAGAAAAAACTTGTACCTTCTTTCTAATGTAACATCCTCTTGAATTGTCTTTGGTGAAGAAGTTGGTTCAGCAGAAGAATCAACTGTGGGCTCATGACTTTGAGGTGGGTTATAGATAAATGATAATATCAATGGATCTGTTGCTGCATTGGTAGACGACGATGCTGAAGAAGTCAACTCTTTGTGGGATAGTGAATGTTCTTGCAGTGTCTTCCTCAATTGCGATATAACAGAGTAAGATTCATCATCATACGGCTTCCTCTTACAAAGACCTTGATCTTTTTAGTCAAGGAATTTTAAGTATTGAAACCGATAGTCCATATTACAAAGTCAGATACACACAGTCCATTTTCCTTTTCTTCCTAATAAAACATACTATATGCTCATTCACCTAAGGTGGCGTTTGGATTTGGTTAATAGAACAAACATATATGCTCATTCCCTTTCGAAATGACATTTTCCAATATTAGTTACACCACCCTGCTTAAATCACTCACAAATAGTAATACAAGTAATTTCGATCAAGCAAATCTTAAGATACCTACAAAACTGCTTATCTGTTGTATACTATGTGCAGATAAATGGTTTTAAAACATGCACACAAAGGACTGCGGTGCTTGGCCCTATGAATTATTCACATTTGGGACTCTGAATTAAAGTTTCTCCTCAAATTTAACACATTCTAGCAATCTTCCCCAAATATAGACATTATTATTAGTTATATAAAATAAATAGATACAAATAAATATAAAAAAGGATACCCCGGATTTAATTTGAGGTTGATGTTGATGCTCAAGATGAAAACATTAACCTGAAGCATCAAATCCATCATCACTACAATAGGGACATCCGATTTCTTGATTTTCTTCCATACTTGAAGATGATGATTCTTCCTCCACATATTCTTTTTCCATATATTCTTCTTCTTCTACATCTTCTTCGTTATCAGTATAATATTCCTCGTCATCATCGTTGCTATTTAAACTCCACATAATGATAATTTAGGGATGAGCGATATATAGTACGATTGTTATAAAATTCATCCGATTTCGGAGGAGTGAATTGTTCATCATATATATAAGGAGAGAGAATTAAGTAAAACGTGCGAGACACGGTTGACGTTAACGCTGATGGGCCCTCACGTAATTTTCGTTTATGTTTTCAATTCCCTTCAGGCCCCAATGGCCCAATTCACAACCATAAACAACAACTTCTGTGCTGAGCTTAAAGTAAAACTAGACGAACCGTGTTAGCATTGTGGTATTGGCGATGGCGGGTGGTGGTGGCGGTGTGGTCATGATATAAAGTTAATTGATATAAAAACGATAGTATAGTTTTTCCAAAGAGTTTGTAAATTATTTAATTAAAGGTATTTCAGGTATATAGGTTAATTATAAAAGAAAGCTTTGAAAAACTTATTTATTACTGTAAATGTAAATTATTTCACGGAAAAAAAGCTCATATATAAGCTCGCAAGAATAAGTTCATGCTTTTTAGCTTAAAGAAAGTAAGAATAAGCAACTAATTAAGATAACTATAGATGGCATGGTTTAGCAATAATATATTTATGCGTGTCGGCTGAAGACTTAAAAGGGCGAAAATAAAAATAAATATATGTAACAAAAAAAAATAGTAAAATAAAAAAGGATACCCCGGATTTAATTTGAGGTTGATGTTGATGCTCAAGATGAAAACATTAACCTGAAGCATCAAATCCATCATCACTACAATAGGGACATCCGATTTCTTGATTTTCTTCCATACTTGAAGATGATGATTCTTCCTCCACATATTCTTTTTCCATATATTCTTCTTCTTCTACATCTTCTTCGTTATCAGTATAATATTCCTCGTCATCATCGTTGCTATTTAAACTCCACATAATGATAATTTAGGGATGAGCGATATATAGTACGATTGTTATAAAATTCATCCGATTTCGGAGGAGTGAATTGTTCATCATATATATAAGGAGAGAGAATTAAGTAAAACGTGCGAGACACGGTTGACGTTAACGCTGATGGGCCCTCACGTAATTTTCGTTTATGTTTTCAATTCCCTTCAGGCCCCAATGGCCCAATTCACAACCATAAACAACAACTTCTGTGCTGAGCTTAAAGTAAAACTAGACGAACCGTGTTAGCATTGTGGTATTGGCGATGGCGGGTGGTGGTGGCGGTGTGGTCATGATATAAAGTTAATTGATATAAAAACGATAGTATAGTTTTTCCAAAGAGTTTGTAAATTATTTAATTAAAGGTATTTCAGGTATATAGGTTAATTATAAAAGAAAGCTTTTGAAAAAATAGGGGTATTATAAGTATTTTAAAGGCTTAAAAGTTTATAGAAAAAAATAGGTTGTTTGCTTTATTAAGTAGTATAGATAAACACATAATGTCGTTATTCTATGAGTTTTGGATCTCAATATTTTGACAGGAGGAGATTCTATCTATTACAGTATCTAAGATTAAAAAAATCCAACATTGTTGGTTTGTTTTTAACTGCTTTGATATAAAGTAAAGTAAACACCCAATGTTGTTTTCCATAGATTTTGGATAAAGTAAAGTAAACATTCAATGTCGTTTTCCATGAATTTTTGATAAAGTAAAGTAAACACCCAATTGCTTGAATATGATAAAGGAAATTTATTTATTTAATTCAATGAATAAACATGAACATATCACTTTTTTTCATTCATGTTCAACTGAGTTTAATATATTTTTTCGTAAATGTTTAATAGTTTATTTGCAAACCTTTGTTTCTTTATGACTTTTTACAAATTTGGATACTTTTTAATATTTAATTTACATTGTAAAGTTATTAATTATATAAAAACCTGTATTTTTTGTGTTTGTTATGTTCGTTTGTGTCTGTCCATGAACACAAGCAAGTGAATATAAACACGGTTTATTAATGAATTAACACAAACAAAATTTTATATTCGTAAACCATTTGTTAAACTAAATAAACGAACATGAATAAAGCATCATTCGTATTTGATATGTTCGTTTATAATCTTAATCAATCAAACTTATACCTACGCGTGCTCAACTAATTATTTAATGGGATAATGACATGTGGATGTAATGAACTATGACAAAATGTCTATGTTATGTATTGATCTGGTCGGGGGTCTATGTTATGTAATTAACTTCCAAAAACGTCCTAATGATGCACGTTACCGGCTAATCTACAGGTTACCGGTCACAATTTAAATTCCCTTTAATTTTTTATTACGTGGCGTGTTGACTTCTTACGTGGACGTTTGACCCAGATACTTTTAAATTTATATAAATTTATACTATATTATATATATAAATATATATATATAACATTTAAGGTTTGGCTTATGAATAGTAAGCCAAGCCTTGAAATAGTAACCGGCTTCAGCGGCTCGAGCCATGAACAGTAACAGTTACGGCTTTGGACGTTTAAGATATTAACAAAATATATATTATATATTATATATTATATATATATATAACATTTAAGGTTTGGCTTATGAATAGTAAGCCAAGCCTTGAATAGTAACCGGCTTTGACGGCTCGGCTTGCACAGTGACGGCTCCGCGGCTCGGCTCGGCTTAGCCGATGAACAGTACCGGCTTGGTACTGTTACTGTAGTAATGTAACAATTTTTATTTTTATTTTTTTAACTTTTTTTTATTTAAAAAAAAAAATTGTTTTCAACTTTTATTTTTATTTTTTTAACTTTTTTTTATTTAAAAAAAAAAAAATTGTTTTCAACTTTTATTTTTATTTTTATTTTTATTTTTTTAACTTTTTTTTATTTAAAAAAAAAAAAATTGTTTTCAACTTTTTATTTTTATTTTTTTAACTTTTTTTTATTTAAAAAAAAAAAAAATTGTTTTCAACTTTTTATTTTTATTTTTTTAACTTTTTTTTATTTAAAAAAAAAAAAAATTGTTTTCAACTTTTTATTTTTATTTTTTTAACTTTTTTTTATTTAAAAAAAAAAAAATTGTTTTCAACTTTTATTTTTTTCTTTGTTTATCACTTGAAGGCTGGTAGTTTAAAAGCTTATAAATGCTAGCTAATTACCAAACAACGGATATGTATCACCACCATTATACACAATGTACGTTTTACGTATCGTTATTTCTCCCGGGGCAAAGCCCGGGGTAAAATTCTTGTTTATTTATATATATTTACATGATAATCAAAGCGACATTCAACATTAACCAATACGCCTAACATGATATATCATTTACATGATAATCAAAGCGACATTCAACATTAACCAATACGCCTAACATGATATATCATTTACATGATAATCAAAGCGACATTCAACATTAACCAATACGCCTAACATGATATATCATTTACATGATAATCAAAGCGACATTCAACATTAACCAATACGCCTAACATGATATATCATTTACATGATAATCAAAGCGACATTCAACATTAACCAATACGCCTAACATGATATATCATTTACATGATAATCAAAGCGACATTCAACATTAACCAATACGCCTAACATGATATATCATTTACATGATAATCAAAGCGACATTCAACATTAACCAATACGCCTAACATGATATATCATTTACATGATAATCAAAGCGACATTCAACATTAACCAATACGCCTAACATGATATATCATTTACATGATAATCAAAGCGACATTCAACATTAACCAATACGCCTAACATGATATATCATTTACATGATAATCAAAGCGACATTCAACATTAACCAATACGCCTAACATGATATATCATTTACATGATAATCAAAGCGACAATCATCATTAACCAATACGCCTAACATGATATATCATTTACATGATAATCAAAGCGACATTCAACATTAACCAATACGCCTAACATGATATATCATTTACATGATAATCAAAGCGACATTCAACATTAACCAATACGCCTAACATGATATATCATTTACATGATAATCAAAGCACAATCATCATTTTGTCTCTGATTAACCTGATTACCTGAAAAGTGTACTAAAATGCGTCAACATAAAGTTGGTGAGTTCGTAGGGACAAGTAACAATGAATAACCGTGTCGGGATAACAACCGTTAACGATAAGCGAGGATTAGAATATCTAATCATATCCAAAGAAACCCTAAAAGGTTTCACATTAGCACAGTTCAATACAATCAATGTTTCAATATCAATATCATTATACATTACACCATTTAAACATTAACCAATACGCCTAACATGATATATCATTTACATGATAATCAAAGCGACAATCATCATTAACCAATACGCCTAACATGATATATCATTTACATGATAATCAAAGCGACATTCAACATTAACCAATACGCCTAACATGATATATCATTTACATGATAATCAAAGCGACATTCAACATTAACCAATACGCCTAACATGATATATCATTTACATGATAATCAAAGCGACAATCATCAATAACATTCACATCAACAATTAACAATTAAGCAATTGACATCTCGGTCCATATCATAACAAGTGAATCAACCAAACAAATACGATGCACATACACTTCTTTCAATTCTACTTTAAAGGAATCATCGATGCTTATATATAGGGTCACCCGCAGCCTTCCCACCACATCTACTACTCATAAAAAGTATAATTGTCTTTCATGTATGTACAACTATCTAACGCACACAAGTATCCATAACGAAGTCATAGTTAACCGAGCAACAAGTCAGTACATTAAACAAACAATCAATCAACAAACATGTACACTTTTCAGCCCGAATCTCAATCGAGTAGGGAAGGTTTACGAAACTCACCTGAGATGAACAATTATAACCTCCAACGATAAATGAGAGCAACACCAAGGCTCAACAGTGATCACAACCTACTTCATATCATCAAATCATTACACAATGTCCCTAATATACACCTTACTAGTTAATCTATATCATAACTCAAGTTCATCTTTTGTCACTAAATTTGGATGGAAAATCAAAGTGTTTAAATGTGTGTTTTAACAAGTTTGATACTCTTTTTATGATGATATAAAACTAGTAAATAAGTTTTGGATCATTAGAAATCGACCGATAACCTTTTGGAAAAGTTAAGAAACGAACAGAGGCTTCACGGACGCTTCACGGACTCATGAGCGTCCGTCCGTACGTCCGAGTTCTGGAATTCATGTTTATGTTCTTAAAAATAGCACGACGGACTCACGATCGTCCGTATGAGCGTCCGTGCTCTGTCTGAACGAGGTTTGACCCAAAATTGGCTATGTTAGACACAAAATCAGAGCCCCAAACTTATACATAATCATCCATAAACATAATCAAGCATAAATAACAACTCAAATCATAAACCCACTTCCAAAATCACTAGTTACCATTTATGAACTTTTAACTCAATTTATTTTCAATAAAACTCATGATTTGGCCAAAGGATGTATTAATCTAGTTATCAAAGATATATAACTACATGAAACAAGTGTTTAAAGATTGAATTTACTTACCAAAAGTCCTTTGATGCACAAATTCAAATTTTGGGTTTGAAGAACGGGATGAACACTTTGAACCAATTAAACCTTGAATTCTTGATTCTTTGAAGATGATTATTGTTATAAGTTAGTTTCTTTACTTCCAATTTTGATGTTTGTATCAAAAGAAATCAGAAAAGAATCAAGAGGAAGAAGAAGAAATGAAGGGGAGGAGGTTTGGGTTCTCTGGTAAACAAATAAATAATAATAGAGTAGGGAAAGAAATAATAGAGGATATCCGTGAGTATATATCAATAAGTGAGGTAGTAGGGATATATATCCACTACTTGACCGGGTCCATGATTACTAAACAACCAAAATAAATAACGGGTTTATAACCTTTTATAAAAGTTTTGTCGGATGTCTATTAATAACATTATTCCACTAATAAACCAAATATAGTCTATGATAATTTTCACTAGTATTCCCACTTTCCATAAAGTATGTCGGGCTTTGTCCAATTAATGGAATTATTAGATAACCACCGACACTATGCCACCGACACTGTTTACCGTACATTATACTTAAGGTTTTGTACATACGTTTTCCCTGTTAACACAGTTACTCAATTATCGTCTATAATATATTTTCCTTATTACATATGGGCCAATATCATGGTCTTGCAACATGGGCTTAATTCTAGAAATCCAATTATGACATTATAATTGGCCCAATTTACAGATAAATAAACACAATTAGGCCCAAAATTTTCGTTTATTAAAGTAGTTAATCGAATTACAAATACAGTCAAACGGGTAAAAATTACGGATGTTACATTATTCCCCAGTTAAAAGGATTTCGCCCTCGAAATCTAGATCGTATCAAGTAAAAATATACTTAACTTGATTTATGCTTTGTTTAAGTGACAATTAATCGATATTAGAAGACATGACATCTAGGTATATAATACACATTCACATTTACATAATTAACAGCAAGATACAAGTAAGTCTAACTATAGCATCACACATGATTCAAATTTATTTCTCTTTCCATAATTGACCGTTAGAAATGGTTCATTCTTAGACTATATAATAATACCACCGTGCATATTTCTCCATACTATATCAACTTAACATTTTTCTTTTCTCAACCTAACTGAAACGAACACTTATACCAGAAATGTTGAGCCCTTTTCTAATCGTGGTTTACATAGTCATTATAGCTTGGTTACTTATTGTGGCTCAGCTCCCATTGGATGAGGCTTATCCGTGGTTAGTAGCGTTCGTCTTTGGTGTGGTTCCTTTACTGTTTATAGCAACGTGGGTTTCTGTGTATGGTTTTTAAGTATTATATTCTCAGTTGTTGTATTTCTATTTAAATAGTGTAATGAGTATCATTCAATTTGTACTAGTGATGAAATACAACTTTCTTTCTCTTTAAGATGTTATGAAGTTTGAGCTGTAGACAACTATGTTATCTATTATAGACTATTACTTAACTGTTTGCCTTATCATGGTTTCTAATGTCCTGTAAATAGTATCCGTCACAACATTTGGGTACCATACCAGTGATAATACAAAAAGGAAATTCCTTTATCTTTTTCATTTGAATTTTTATGTCAGGTAGGGAAATTCCCCAGTTAAAAGAATTTCCCTTAATCATTCAAATTGATTTTTAATGACCCAAAGGTAAAGAGGAGAATTCAAAAATCATATTACTATCGTGATGATTATAGATTACTGTAATTTTATGGACACCTGTCCGTTCTCCAAGGTCACACTTCGTCTTTCATTCTCTATATAAAACAGGCACTTGTAAAGATAATAGGCATTCTGAAATTTCCTTCTCTCTTTTACATTTTTCTTTGTGTGAAACTATATTTCCACACATCCAAATCAACCACCGTTCTTTCTCAACTAAACCATGGCCACTCACACATTTATGCACTTGAACATTCAATTGAGCTTTTGTCAAAGCAAATTGAACAACTTAACAGTATTATAGTATCACTTTCTACTGAACAAACCACGTCGTTTAAGTCTCTTACTTCCCAAATCGACCAAATACACTATAGCACTCCTTTTCTCCTAGCAGCTGATAGAGCACTATTGAGAAAATCTATCGATAAACAAACAAAACTTGAAGTAGAAATTAGAGAAATTAAAGGGTTGTTGTATCAACTTGCTGATTTCTCACAATCTGAAGAAGTTGAAGCAACAGTTGACCCAACTGTTTTCAAGGGAAAGAGACCTATGTCATCACCTTCTCCTGTTATATTTCATGAAATTTTGAAACACTCCGAAGTAGTTCTCAAGACGTGATCCTCAAAGAGATTATAGAACGTCAGAAAATACAAGCGATGGAGGAAGAGGCTTATCTGAAGTTAGCTAAGGAACTACTGCTTGCAGAAGCAGGAGAAACAGGTTTTGAGGTGCAAACACCAGCAAGTCAACATGTCAACATATTAGAACTTGCTAGTAAAAGAGAAGCTGAGTGGTATGCCAAAATGGCTAAAGGTGAAGCAAGTCTAAGGAAGTATCTACAGAAAACTATGGGAGAAGAAGACACTACTCTTAGAGGCGACAAAAGTAGCACTCCTCTACTTTCTCAAAGACCCATGAAAAGACTAAGAACTGTTGGCGCCTCATCATCCGCTCCCGATATGCTTCCACCAGCTAACGATGATGCCTTGTTAAATCTTCAGCTTCCAAAGGGCATAGTGTTTGTGGAAGGAAGGGTCTTAAGTAGGCCTGCTGGGATCTTCTACACTTCAGAGGATGGGGATGAGAAGTTCTTTTCGTTTAAGCGAGATCGATAAGGCTTCCACTCATTTCTTAACAAACATTTGGAAGATTTGTTCCAAGGATCCCAGTAATACCAACTTCTTAAGGCAGATTGAGCAAGAGTTAGCCAAGCCACACCGAGCCACTTAATCGAGTGTATGTTCCAGTTGTGAGCGAATGTATTATTAATGTTTGTAATAGTGGCTTGCTATGTTCGATCAAATAAAATTTCTACTTTTGTTCAAGTTTATAATCTATTCAATTTTATAAATTATAACAATTTTTCCATATGCACGACGATTCTCTCACGGCTCTTACTCAAACTATTCCCCAGTTAAAAGTTCTAGCAACATTTTTAACTTGATAATCGACTTCATGCTCATTAGTGAAAATGACTGCTTCAATATTCTCTATCTTAGAGAACACTCCTACAGCTTTTCCGTTCAACTTCTCCAAGTTTAATTACTTAAACAGCTTGTAGTTAAATCTTCTCATTTGTTTTCCCTTCCTCGAGAAATTTTGTTTAAGAAAGAAAATTCATATGAACTTACAATATATGCGTGAATTAGGAATTTATTGTACGTATGTTTATATTTAATCATAACAGAACTTTCACAACACTAGGCATTTAGCGCGGTTGGCTATATGCGCGAAAGGGTGTGGCCTAGACCCAGGTTCGATCCCGGGGACGGCCAATTTCACCATTTTTTTTTTATTGCAAACAATTACTATTGAGAGTTATATATATATGTAAATATCTAATAATTTAGCAATTGAAAAATGATCAAAATACAACTACTAGAACTATTAATAGTCTCAAATTTTGTTCTAGTCGCATTTATTGTACAAGATAGGTACAAAATTTGCAATTTAATTTAGTATAGACAATTTATATACATATATATACTAATTTATATATTTTGTTTGTTTAATAAATGTTAACAAGCTTAGTTGTTCGAATTGTTATATACATATTTTTGCAAGTATTTATACTTGTAATTATGTGTGTTTTGTATATCTCCAATAATTATGTTGTCATATATATAGATTGTGCAATATATATTCATACCAAAGTTCTCGCATTCCAATTACCCGCTCTACTCCTGTTCATAGTCTACCCTATTATTGGTTTCATTAAATTATTCTGATAAAGTTATTCAACTTTATCTCATTCAATTCTATATTTAAATATAATAATGCTAAATAATTGGCTTTATTGGCGAGAAGTTATTCTTTGTCGGCCATTTTGAAAATTATTGTTCTCTGACATCATTGCTTACGTTATATAAGCAGACATCGTAGTGAAATAATATATTTTACTCCAAAGTATAAAGTCTACTAACAATGAAATCTGAGGGACTTTACTCTACTGATATCATCTATAAAGAAGAACTCATATAATCCTTTAATTACTTAACTTCTCATGACCATTATGTTTGTCCTTGTTCTAGTCATCTCCTTGAACACAAGCCAATTATTACTAACTTAATCTCAATATTCCTATTAATAGCATTTCCAACAATTCGTTCTTATGTTCATACAATTTCACCCGACGCACTAGATCACATAACTATTTCATAGTATTTTACTCATTTAAATATCATAATTTCCAAAAATTCTTGTCTTATCCTATCAGTCAATCATAACTATAAGTTTGAACTAAGTCTGTAGTTCATAATAAATCCTTGGTCTACAATTATAGTTTATAATCATCTTAATAACCAGGTATTCTAGATCTTATTTTATTTCAATAATGACTAATAATTGTAGATAATTATAAGTAATATGGCTTAGACATGGGTCATCCTATATACTTTGATAATGCTTATAATATAGAGCGCACCAACGGTCAGCCCATCACATTACCAACTCGTCCAAAATACCCTATGTCTGTACTACCATAGATTTCAAGTCCACACAAATTTTAACAAGTTAGGTCTCGCAATTCACACCCGAATATCAAAATTGACCCTCAAGTAACACACAATTTCCACATCAAGTCCTTCTAAATCATTGCATGAATATGGTTATCTCTACGGGGATATTATCATGGCAATAATCTAAGGCTTCATCAATCATATAATTTACCATCAACAATACAATCACGAATCATTCAACACGATATAAAGGGGGTCAAGTCATAACAAGGCGGGTAAAGCATAGTCCGAATCTTAACCTCAACATTCAATACATTAAAAGGGTGTACCAGCGGCTAACCCTCCACACCGTTAATATATTGAATGGATGTCGGGATTCAGTTCCGTTATGCTTTCTAAGTATTGGTCAGGTATGTATACAGGGTGTACCAGCGGCTAACCCTCCACCTAACCAACACTCATTAAGCATACCGGGTTACCTACTATACTTTATCCACGAGGCGCAATCCACGAGATCATTAACTTTATATGACATAGGATAACCATAGATTTGTTGATCAGGCGCCTCTAGGGTTATCGAGTGTTATACTCTGTTAATGCCATCGTTTCACTTTGCTGGGGGACAAATAATAAATACTTCCAAGATTCCACACATTAACGTTTATCACAATAATTCCACAATTCACGGTGTATCCCGACACTATCATATACGTCCATCAAGTTGTCACATAACAATCAAGTCATCAAATCATAATAAACCTACGAACTCTGTTTAAACAATTTTTATGCATCATACAGTTCACGTTGCACACAAAATTTCCTATCATGCATACTATTATGAAATGTGGGTGCAATGGCTATAGACTAGGTCAATCCACCTAGCTCTCTACAACCACGGCTCTGATACCATTCTGTAACACCCAACAAGGCGGAATCATGGGGTATCACTTAGAAAAGCACAACACGACATGGAAATTATGTAGAGTCAAACTATATGCATTCATAAGATTGAAACAATCCACAAACTCATTCAAATGTATACAATTATCAACATCAAGCAAAGATATCCAATCAAACAACATTTATAATAAAAAGTTCAAATGGTAGTAGTTAATCCTAAGCATACCATTGAGGGGAAATAAGGATCACGGATCCAGAAAGTCCGAGACAAGTCCAATCCTAGTAATGCAAGCACACAATCATCCATTTTGTCTCTGATTAACCTGATTACCTGAAAAGTGTACTAAAATGCGTCAACATAAAGTTGGTGAGTTCGTAGGGACAAGTAACAATGAATAACCGTGTCGGGATAACAACCGTTAACGATAAGCGAGGATTAGAATATCTAATCATATCCAAAGAAACCCTAAAAGGTTTCACATTAGCACAGTTCAATACAATCAATGTTTCAATATCAATATCATTATACATTACACCATTTAAACATTAACCAATACGCCTAACATGATATATCATTTACATGATAATCAAAGCGACATTCAACATTAACCAATACGCCTAACATGATATATCATTTACATGATAATCAAAGCGACATTCAACATTAACCAATACGCCTAACATGATATATCATTTACATGATAATCAAAGCGACATTCAACATTAACCAATACGCCTAACATGATATATCATTTACATGATAATCAAAGCGACAATCATCAATAACATTCACATCAACAATTAACAATTAAGCAATTGACATCTCGGTCCATATCATAACAAGTGAATCAACCAAACAAATACGATGCACATACACTTCTTTCAATTCTACTTTAAAGGAATCATCGATGCTTATATATAGGGTCACCCGCAGCCTTCCCACCACATCTACTACTCATAAAAAGTATAATTGTCTTTCATGTATGTACAACTATCTAACGCACACAAGTATCCATAACGAAGTCATAGTTAACCGAGCAACAAGTCAGTACATTAAACAAACAATCAATCAACAAACATGTACACTTTTCAGCCCGAATCTCAATCGAGTAGGGAAGGTTTACGAAACTCACCTGAGATGAACAATTATAACCTCCAACGATAAATGAGAGCAACACCAAGGCTCAACAGTGATCACAACCTACTTCATATCATCAAATCATTACACAATGTCCCTAATATACACCTTACTAGTTAATCTATATCATAACTCAAGTTCATCTTTTGTCACTAAATTTGGATGAAAAATCAAAGTGTTTAAATGTGTGTTTTAACAAGTTTGATACTCTTTTTATGATGATATAAGACTAGTAAATAAGTTTTGGATCATTAGAAATCGACCGATAACCTTTTGGAAAAGTTAAGAAACGAACAGAGGCTTCACGGACGCTTCACGGACTCATGAGCGTCCGTCCGTGCATCCACGGATGCAGCCACGGACGCTGAGCGTCCGTCCGTACGTCCGAGTTCTGGAATTCATGTTTATGTTCTTAAAAATAGCACGACGGACTCACGATCGTCCGTATGAGCGTCCGTGCTCTGTCTGAACGAGGTTTGACCCAAAATTGGCTATGTTAGACACAAAATCAGAGCCCCAAACTTATACATAATCATCCATAAACATAATCAAGCATAAATAACAACTCAAATCATAAACCCACTTCCAAAATCACTAGTTACCATTTATGAACTTTTAACTCAATTTATTTTCAATAAAACTCATGATTTGGCCAAAGGATGTATTAATCTAGTTATCAAAGATATATAACTACATGAAACAAGTGTTTAAAGATTGAATTTACTTACCAAAAGTCCTTTGATGCACAAATTCAAATTTTGGGTTTGAAGAACGGGATGAACACTTTGAACCAATTAAACCTTGAATTCTTGATTCTTTGAAGATGATTATTGTTATAAGTTAGTTTCTTTACTTCCAATTTTGATGTTTGTATCAAAAGAAATCAGAAAAGAATCAAGAGGAAGAAGAAGAAATGAAGGGGAGGAGGTTTGGGTTCTCTGGTAAACAAATAAATAATAATAGAGTAGGGAAAGAAATAATAGAGGATATCCGTGAGTATATATCAATAAGTGAGGTAGTAGGGATATATATCCACTACTTGACCGGGTCCATGATTACTAAACAACCAAAATAAATAACGGGTTTATAACCTTTTATAAAAGTTTTGTCGGATGTCTATTAATAACATTATTCCACTAATAAACCAAATATAGTCTATGATAATTTTCACTAGTATTCCCACTTTCCATAAAGTATGTCGGGCTTTGTCCAATTAATGGAATTATTAGATAACCACCGACACTGTGCCACCGACACTATTTACCGTACATTATACTTAAGGTTTTGTATATACGTTTTCCCTGTTAACACAGTTACTCAATTATCGTCTATAATATATTTTCCTTATTACATATGGGCCAATATCATGGTCTTGCAACATGGGCTTAATTCTAGAAATCCAATTATGACATTATAATTGGCCCAATTTACAGATAAATAAACACAATTAGGCCCAAAATTTTCGTTTATTAAAGTAGTTAATCGAATTACAAATACAGTCAAACGGGTAAAAATTACGGATGTTACATACTCAATCCAAATCAACCATAATAATAATAATAATAATAAATCCTACCATTTTTAACTCTAAAAAAGACCACCACCACTAAACAATCAATTCCGACCACCACTGGATTTGAATCCGGTGTTGATTGGATTGTAGTTTACCTTCGTCTATTTCAAATCTGCGTTACACATCACCACCGACGCCACCCACTTCAAGAAACAATCCACCTTTTCCTCCTTCAAGATGGAATCCATTTCGGCAACGCCGCCAAAAGGTGTTGGCTTAACAAATTCTCCAAGGAAGCCGAATCTAGAAAATAGCTCTTCATCATTAATATCAACTGGGGTTGGTGTGGGTAATTTAGTTGGTGGTGTTTTAATACTAATTGTGTTTAGCAAAGAAGAAGCCAAGCCCCTGTATCGAAATTGAAATCATCTTGTTTTATAAATGTGTGTATGTATGTGTATGTAATGTATCTGTGTTATGTTAATATATAGCAGATTGTATTTTGATTTTGATTATAGAGATAGATATATGGTATGTGTAGATGATGATGAAATTCACTGTTATATGGGAGGTGTATGTATATGAATGAGTGTTAAAGATCGTATGTTATCTATTATAGACTATTACTTAACTGTTTGCCTTATCATGGTTTCTAATGTCCTGTAAATAGTATCCGTCACAACATTTGGGTACCATACCAGTGATAATACAAAAAGGAAATTCCTTTATCTTTTTCATTTGAATTTTTATGTCAGGTAGGGAAATTCCCCAGTTAAAAGAATTTCCCTTAATCATTCAAATTGATTTTTAATGACCCAAAGGTAAAGAGGAGAATTCAAAAATCATATTACTATCGTGATGATTATAGATTACTGTAATTTTATGGACACCTGTCCGTTCTCCAAGGTCACACTTCGTCTTTCATTCTCTATATAAGAAAGGCACTTTTAAAGATAATAGGCATTCTGAAATTTCATTCTCTCTTTTACATTTTTCTTTGTGTGAAACTATATTTCCACACATCCAAATCAACCACCGTTCTTTCTCAACTAAACCATGGCCACTCACACATTTATTGCACTTGAACATTCAATCGAGCTTTTGTCAAAGCAAATTGAACAACTTAACAGTATTATAGTATCACTTTCTACTGAACAAACCACGTCGTTTAAGTCTCTTACTTCCCAAATCGACCAAATACACTATAGCACTCCTTTTCTTCTAGCAGCTGATAGAGCACTATTGAGAAAATCTATCGATAAACAAACAAAACTTGAAGTAGAAATTAGAGAAATTAAAGGGTTGTTGTATCAACTTGCTGATTTCTCACAATCTGAAGAAGTTGAAGCAACAGTTGACCCAACTGTTTTCAAGGGAAAGAGACCTATATCATCACCTTCTCCTGTTATATTTCATGAAAATTTTGAAACACTCCGAAGTAGTTCTCAAGACGTGATCCTCAAAGAGATTATAGAACGTCAGAAAATACAAGCGATGGGGGAAGAGGCTTCTCTGAAGTTAGCTAAGGAACTACTGCTTGCAGAAGCAGGAGAAACAGGTTTTGAGGTGCAAACACCAGCAAGTCAACATGTCAACATATTAGAACTTGCTAGTAAAAGAGAAGCTGAGTGGTATGCCAAAATGGCTAAAGGTGAAGCAAGTCTAAGGAAGTATCTACAGAAAACTATGGGAGAAGAAGACACTACTCTTAGAGGCGACAAAAGTAGCACTCCTCTACTTTCTCAAAGACCCATGAAAAGACTAAGAACTGTTGGCGCCTCATCATCCGCTCCCGATATGCTCCCACCAGCTAACGATGATGCCTTGTTAAATCTTCAGCTTCCAAAGGGCATAGTGTTTGTGGAAGGAAGGGTCTTAAGTAGGCCTGCTGGGATCTTCTACACTTCAGAGGATGGGGATGAGAAGTTCTTTCGCTTAAGCGAGATCGATAAGGCTTCCACTCATTTCTTAACAAACATTTGGAAGATTTGTTCCAAGGATCCCAGTAATACCAACTTCTTAAGGCAGATTGAGCAAGAGTTAGCCAAGCCACACCGAGCCACTTAATCGAGTGTATGTTCCAGTTGTGAGCGAATGTATTATTAATGTTTGTAATAGTGGCTTGCTATGTTCGATCAAATAAAATTTCTACTTTTGTTCAAGTTTATAATCTATTCAATTTTATAAATTATAACAATTTTTCCATATGCACGACGATTCTCTCACGGCTCTTACTCAAACTATTCCCCAGTTAAAAGTTCTAGCAACATTTTTAACTTGATAATCGACTTCATGCTCATTAGTGGAAATGACTGCTTCAATATTCTCTATCTTAGAGAACACTCCTACAGCTTTTCCGTTCAACTTCTCCAAGTTTAATTACTTAAACAGCTTGTAGTTAAATCTTCTCATTTGTTTTCCCTTCTTCGAGAAATTTTGTTTAGGAAAGAAAATTCATATGAACTTACAATATATGCGTGAATTAGGAATTTATTGTACGTATGTTTATATTTAATCATAACAGAACTTTCACAACACTAGGCATTTAGCGCGGTTGGCTATATGCGCGAAAGGGTGTGGCCTAGACCCAGGTTCGATCCCGGGGACGGCCAATTTCACCATTTTATTTTTTATTTGCAAACAATTACTATTGAGAGTTATATATATATGTAAATATCTAATAATTTAGCAATTGAAAAATGATCAAAATACAACTACTAGAACTATTAATAGTCTCAAATTTTGTTCTAGTCGCATTTATTGTACAAGATAGGTACAAAATTTGCAATTTAATTTAGTATAGACAATTTATATACATATATATACTAATTTATATATTTTGTTTGTTTAATAAATGTTAACAAGCTTAGTTGTTCGAATTGTTATATACATATTTTTGCAAGTATTTATACTTGTAATTATGTGTGTTTTGTATATCTCCAATAATTATGTTGTCATATATATAGATTGTGCAATATATATTCATACCAAAGTTCTCGCATTCCAATTACCCGCTCTACTCCTGTTCATAGTCTACCCTATTATTGGTTTCATTAAATTATTCTGATAAAGTTATTCAACTTTATCTCATTCAATTCTAGATTTAAATATAATAATGCTAAATAATTGGCTTTATTGGCGAGAAGTTATTCTTTGTCGGCCATTTTGAAAATTATTGTTCTCTGACATCATTGCTTACGTTATATAAGCAGACATCGTAGTGAAATAATATATTTTACTCCAAAGTATAAAGTCTACCAACAATGAAATCTGAGGGACTTTACTCTACTGATATCATCTATACAGAAGAACTCATATAATCCTTTAATTACTTAACTTCTCATGACCATTATGTTTGTCCTTGTTCTAGTCATCTCCTTGAACACAAGCCAATTATTACTAACTTAATCTCAATATTCCTATTAATAGCATTTCCAACAATTCGTTCTTATGTTCATACAATTTCACCCGACGCACTAGATCACATAACTACTTCATAGTATTTTACTCATTTAAATATCATAATTTCCAAAAATTCTTGTCTTATCCTATCAGTCAATCATAACTATAAGTTTGAACTAAGTCTGTAGTTCATAATAAATCCTTGGTCTACAATTATAGTTTATAATCATCTTAATAACCAGGTATTCTAGATCTTATGTTATTTCAATAATGACTAATAATTGTAGATAATTATAAGTAATATGGCTTAGACATGGGTCATCCTATATACTTTGATAATGCTTATAATATAGAGCGCACCAACGGTCAGCCCATCACATTACCAACTCGTCCAAAATACCCTATGTCTGTACTACCATAGATTTCAAGTCCACACAAATTTTAACAAGTTAGGTCTCGCAATTCACACCCGAATATCAAAATTGACCCTCAAGTAACACACAATTTCCACATCAAGTCCTTCTAAATCATTGCATGAATATGGTTATCTCTACGGGGATATTATCATGGCAATAATCTAAGGCTTCATCAATCATATAATTTACCATCAACAATACAATCACGAATCATTCAACACGATATAAAGGGGGTCAAGTCATAACAAGGCGGGTAAAGCATAGTCCGAATCTTAACCTCAACATTCAATACATTAAAGATGTTTGTATACAGGGTGTACCAGCGGCTAACCCTCCACACCGTTAATATATTGAATGGATGTCGGGATTCAGTTCCGTTATGCTTTCTAAGTATTGGTCAGGTATGTATACAGGGTGTACCAGCGGCTAACCCTCCACCTAACCAACACTCATTAAGCATACCGGGTTACCTACTATACTTTATCCACGAGGCGCAATCCACGAGATCATTAACTTTATATGACATAGGATAACCATAGATTTGTTGATCAGGCGCCTCTAGGGTTATCGAGTGTTATACTCTGTTAATGCCATCGTTTCACTTTGCTGGGGGACAAATAATAAATACTTCCAAGATTCCACACATTAACGTTTATCACAATAATTCCACAATTCACGGTGTATCCCGACACTATCATATACGTCCATCAAGTTGTCACATAACAATCAAGTCATCAAATCATAATAAACCTACGAACTCTGTTTAAACAATTTTTATGCATCATACAGTTCACGTTGCACACAAAATTTCCTACCATGCATGCTATTATGAAATGTGGGTGCAATGGCTATAGACTAGGTCAATCCACCTAGCTCTCTACAACCACGGCTCTGATACCATTCTGTAACACCCCAACAAGGCGGAATCATGGGGTATCACTTAGAAAAGCACAACACGACATGGAAATTATGTAGAGTCAAACTATATGCATTCATAAGATTGAAACAATCCACAAACTCATTCAAATGTATACAATTATCAACATCAAGCAAAGATATCCAATCAAACAACATTTATAATAAAAAGTTCAAATGGTAGTAGTTAATCCTAAGCATACCATTGAGGGGAAATAAGGATCACGGATCCAGAAAGTCCGAGACAAGTCCAATCCTAGTAATGCAAGCAAACAATCATCCATTTTGTCTCTGATTAACCTGATTACCTGAAAAGTGTACTAAAATGCGTCAACATAAAGTTGGTGAGTTCGTAGAGATAAGTAACAATGAATAACCGTGTCGGGATAACAACCGTTAACGATAAGCGAGGATTAGAATATCTAATCATATCCAAAGAAACCCTAAAAGGTTTCACATTAGCACAGTTCAATACAATCAATGTTTCAATATCAATATCATTATACATTACACCATTTAAACATTAACCAATACGCCTAACATGATATATCATTTACATGATAATCAAAGCGACATTCAACATTAACCAATACGCCTAACATGATATATCATTTACATGATAATCAAAGCGACAATCATCATTAACCAATACGCCTAACATGATAATCAAAGCGACATTCAACATTAACCAATACGCCTAACATGATATATCATTTACATGATAATCAAAGTGACAATCATCATTAACCAATACGCCTAACATGATATATCATTTACATGATAATCAAAGCGACATTCAACATTAACCAATACGCCTAACATGATATATCATTTACATGATAATCAAAGTGACAATCATCATTAACCAATACGCCTAACATGATATATCATTTACATGATAATCAAAGCGACATTCAACATTAACCAATACGCCTAACATGATATATCATTTACATGATAATCAAAGCGACATTCAACATTAACCAATACGCCTAACATGATATATCATTTACATGATAATCAAAGCGACAATCATCAATAACATTCACATCAACAATTAACAATTAAGCAATTGACATCTCGGTCCATATCATAACAAGTGAATCAACCAAACAAATACGATGCACATACACTTCTTTCAATTCTACTTTAAAGGAATCATCGATGCTTATATATAGGGTCACCCGCAGCCTTCCCACCACATCTACTACTCATAAAAAAGTATAATTGTCTTTCATGTATGTACAACTATCTAACGCACACAAGTATCCATAACGAAGTCATAGTTAACCGAGCAACAAGTCAGTACATTAAACAAACAATCAATCAACAAACATGTACACTTTTCAGCCCGAATCTCAATCGAGTAGGGAAGGTTTACGAAACTCACCTGAGATGAACAATTATAACCTCCAACGATAAATGAGAGCAACACCAAGGCTCAACAGTGATCACAACCTACTTCATATCATCAAATCATTACACAATGTCCCTAATATACACCTTACTAGTTAATCTATATCATAACTCAAGTTCATCTTTTGTCACTAAATTTGGATGAAAAATCAAAGTGTTTAAATGTGTGTTTTAACAAGTTTGATACTCTTTTTATGATGATATAAGACTAGTAAATAAGTTTTGGATCATTAGAAATCGACCGATAACCTTTTGGAAAAGTTAAGAAACGAACAGAGGCTTCACGGACTCATGAGCGTCCGTGCTCTGTCTGAACGAGGTTTGACCCAAAATTGGCTATGTTAGACACAAAATCAGAGCCCCAAACTTATACATAATCATCCATAAACATAATCAAGCATAAATAACAACTCAAATCATAAACCCACTTCCAAAATCACTAGTTACCATTTATGAACTTTTAACTCAATTTATTTTCAATAAAACTCATGATTTGGCCAAAGGATGTATTAATCTAGTTATCAAAGATATATAACTACATGAAACAAGTGTTTAAAGATTGAATTTACTTACCAAAAGTCCTTTGATGCACAAATTCAAATTTTGGGTTTGAAGAACGGGATGAACACTTTGAACCAATTAAACCTTGAATTCTTGATTCTTTGAAGATGATTATTGTTATAAGTTAGTTTCTTTACTTCCAATTTTGATGTTTGTATCAAAAGAAATCAGAAAAGAATCAAGAGGAAGAAGAAGAAATGAAGGGGAGGAGGTTTGGGTTCTCTGGTAAACAAATAAATAATAATAATAATAATAATAATAATAATAATAATAATAATAATAATAATAATAATAATAATAATATAAAATAATAATAATAATAATAATAATAATAATAATAATAATAATAATAATAAAATAATAATAATCAATAATAATAATAATAATAATAATAATAATAATAATAATAATAATAATAATAATAATAATAATAATAATAATAATAAAATAATAATAATAATAATAATAATAATAATAATAATAATAATAATAAATACGATAATAATTAATAATGATAATAAAAAAAATGAAGATAATAATAATAATAATAATAATAATAAATAATAATAGAGTAGGGAAAGAAATAATAGAGGATATCCGTGAGTATATATCAATAAGTGAGGTAGTAGGGATATATATCCACTACTTGACCGGGTCCATGATTACTAAACAACCAAAATAAATAACGGGTTTATAACCTTTTATAAAAGTTTTGTCGGATGTCTATTAATAACATTATTCCACTAATAAACCAAATATAGTCTATGATAATTTTCACTAGTATTCCCACTTTCCATAAAGTATGTCGGGCTTTGTCCAATTAATGGAATTATTAGATAACCACCGACACTGTGCCACCGACACTGTTTACCGTACATTATACTTAAGGTTTTGTACATACGTTTTCCCTGTTAACACAGTTACTCAATTATCGTCTATAATATATTTTCCTTATTACATATGGGCCAATATCATGGTCTTGCAACATGGGCTTAATTCTAGAAATCCAATTATGACATTATAATTGGCCCAATTTACAGATAAATAAACACAATTAGGCCCAAAATTTTCGTTTATTAAAGTAGTTAATCGAATTACAAATACAGTCAAACGGGTAAAAATTACGGATGTTACATACTCAATCCAAATCAACCATAATAATAATAATAATAATAACATCCTACCATTTTTAACTCTAAAAAAGACCACCACCACTAAACAATCAATTCCGACCACCACTGGATTTGAATCCGGTGTTGATTGGATTGTAGTTTACCTTCGTCTATTTCAGATCTACGTTATGCATCACCACCGACGCCACCCACTTCAAGAAACAGTCCAAATTCTCCTCCTTCAAGATGGAATCCATCTCGGCACGCCGCCAAAAGGTGTTGGCTTAACAAATTCTCCAAGGAAGCCGAATCTAGAAAATAGCTCTTCATCATTAATATCAACTGGGGTTGGTGTGGGTAATTTAGTTGGTGGTGTTTTAATACTAATTGTGTTTAGCAAAGAAGAAGCCAAGCCCCTGTATCGAAATTGAAATCATCTTGTTTTATAAATGTGTGTATGTATGTGTATGTAATGTATCTGTGTTATGTTAATATATAGCAGATTGTATTTTGATTTTGATTATAGAGATAGAGATATGGTATGTGTAGATGATGATGAAATTCACTGTTATATGGGAGGTGTATGTATATGAATGAGTGTTAAAGATCTGAGTTTATGTGTTTATGTATTTAGAGTAAAAAGCTGGATATGCGTTGAAGATCTGGGTTTATGATTTACTTTTTTATTTTGTTAGTTTTTTATTTATTTAGCCATGTCATCATCCATGTAAGCACAAATGGATGAATTAGCAGCCACATAAGGTTCAAAAAACTGGATGGTAACCGTAACCTGTAGATTAGCCGGTAACATGCATCATTAGGACGTTTTTGGAAGTTAATTACATAACATAGACCCCGACTAGATCAATACATAACATAGACATTTTGTCATAGTTCACTACATCCACATGTCATTATCTCTTATTTAATAGATATAAAAACATATAATCATCTTTATAAACTTTGAGTTTTTTTCCCACATAAAAATTCAACAACATATGCATTTTTCTCTATACTCTACAATAATAAAAATATTTAGGAAAAATTATTTTCGAAAGTAAATTCACCTTGATATAACTTATTTAGACAATTAATATTTTGTGGGTTTTGTTAAATACAGTCCGCCATAAGGTTGTTACATAAAATAGTTGACACTTAGCATAAAATTTAAGGGTGAACTTTTGATATATACTATATATAGAAGGTATAACTTTTTTTTTGTACAACCCTTTAGGATTGTTTTTAGCCTTTTCCATATTCTTTTATTAAGTTTGTCTATCTTACTTCTTACGAAAACTTGTCTAATTTGATAATCATTTTTTTAGAGTTTATGACAAAAATTACCATATATATTTTTAAGAAAAAGGCACTTTATTAATTACTCCGTACTTAATTTCCATAGTAAATAATCTATAAGACATTTAAATATAGAATGTAAGTAATACGAGTATTAAACTATTAATTTCCTTATAATATTAAGGGAAATGATAAACATAGCCCCAGGGGCTAAGTTTAATTTGTCAGGACATGTTTAAAAGTGTTGTACATTTCATATAACCACCTCCTGAAAATATGCATAAATATCGGAGTACAACAATATCATGCATGTCTAAACAAATTAACTATAGTCCCGGGGGCTAACATTTCCCTAATAGTAATTTGGTAATAGTTTTAAACATGGTAAGTACAGTAGTATAATATCGATTTTGCCCTTGTATCAAACAAAATTAATTAACTAATGCAGAGTTTGTTATTTATATGTTGATAACTCAAATTTGTCAAACAAACTTCCCTGTTTTTTCTCTTTCAAAAATTCCATTTCTTTCTCTTTATTTTCATTAATTAATGACTTCATTATCACCAATATTAATGAATCCAATAATGAAACATGGAGATTCTTTTAATCCGAATGGCCTTAGAGTTATTCTTGTTGAAAACAATCCCACTACCATCTTACTCCATTCCAAGATGCTGCATTCTTGCAACTATCAAGGTTTTAATCCTTTTTTTTTTTTTTGCTATAACAATATTTTTAGATACTAATAATATAGTAAATAATATGTATATGTAACAATGATAATGTGGTGTTTTGTTTCTTGATCATATATGTTTGTAGTGACACATTGTTCAGGGCCAACAGAAGCATTATCTTTGATAAGAAGTAACGAAAACAAGTTCGATATTGTGTTAACAGAAGTTAGCTTCTTTCCGGATATGAGTGGAATCAAGTTTCTTGAAATCATTGTTCAAGAAACCGATTTACCTGTTGTTAGTAAGTCAAGGATCATGATTTGTTTTTTATGTTTTTTTTTTGTTTTGATGATATTATTGAGGATTGATGATGCATTTGTTGTATAAATAGTTGTATCAGCAGAAGAGAGAACCAGTATGGTTTTCAAGTGTGTAACCAACGGTGCATGCGATTACATACTAAAACCGGTTCCATTAGAGGTTTTCAAGGTGTTATGGCAGCATGTTGCACGTAAGGAATTTCTTCGTTTGGGGTCATTGAAACAAATTGATAATGTGGGACAGATGAACCCGGTGGAGAATAGAGAACCTGGTTCAAGTAATTCTGGTGAAGAAAAAGAGGTAAGTGGAAGCCCGGATAGTGTTCCAGTGGATTATGAGGGAAACGATAAGGAGGATGAGCAAGAGAAGGTCCGAGGTAGTAAAAAGCAACGAATGGTTTGGACCGACGAGCTTCATCTAATATTTGTCAAAGCTGTGAAACAACTTGGAATTGATAGTATGAACTACATCGATCTGCCTTTTAACCTTTCTGATATATTGACCTATTTATTTATTTATTTATAGATGGGTCAAACTGGGTTGTGTTTTATAACAAACGGGCCAAATGGTTTCGAATTGGTTGAAAATCCCTCAACATCTTTTGTAATGCAGAGAATTTCCCAAATTCAAGAATTGAGATTGTTGTTGTAATAATACTAATCTTAACTAACACGGAATTAAAGATGTCTGTTTTGACCCATCACCCAAATCCGTGTGACCCACCCATCTTGCAACCTATGTAAGTTAAATCTGAACTACTTAAAAACTTTAAATGCAGATGCTGTCCCGAAAAAGGTCTTGGAACTGATGAATGTACCTGGGCTCAGGAGGGAAAATGTTGCTAGCCATTTACAGGTTCAATTCAGTCTTAACCAAAATGTTGTATATATTTTAGTAACAGTTGAGAGTTAACTATATGTATGTTAATTATTCAGAAATACAGGCTAAGCCTCAAAAAGCTAAAAGAGCATATGCCAGAAAGTTTCAGCGTGCCACATTCTAGCCCAGCAGTTCCAGCGCACAAAGGCATGTTTCTAAGAACTCCCCCGATCGCTGAAATACAACAACAGAAACTTCCAGTGGAGTACCATGACATCCACCCAATTATTTTCCCTTTTCATGAGCAAGATCCTCATTTCAATCAACTAGATTATGTCTAGATTAAATTTTTTAGCACTAGACTATTTTATGTTGATCTCCGTTATTGAAGTTATAGAACAACAATCTTCTTTAAAGGAATGTGAGTAATGCATTTTTGAGATGTTTAAGTTGTAGATTACATAAGAGAATCATTTACCAGAAATATTACAAAAAGAATATGGAATGTGATTGGAATACTTGTATATTGTTTACATTGTTAGAGCGAATTTTGTAGAAACAGTAATAGAAAGAGTGTAACTAGAACGGAACCAAACTCCATAGTGATTCGGGGACCGTGGCTAGTGATAGGAAGAATGGGAGGAATCGAGCATTCTAAACCATTGAAATATACCTTGGTTGGGAACCCATCGCCTCGGGGAACATTGAGCCCAGGTATGTTCTTTTTTGTGAAGGAGATGACTGATTGTTGTGAGCCCGGAATACGTGGATCTTTCTTTGGGTTACGCCCACTTGTCTCAGCCACAATATAGTTTAAACCCGGGAGACCTTGTACAAAAATTGTGTTACTAGAACCCATAAGACGAGTGCCATTGAAAGAGTACACTTCCTCAAAGCCTGCCATTGATTTGTCTAGCTCTACAGCCGCGAACCAATCAGCATAACTAGTATCGCCCCAGTTGAAAATTGTCATCCTTGCTGTCCATCCGTCTTTGAAATCTGATAGCAAATGCCAGTTGATGCTGACGCCACAGTTATCTGTGCAGGGCAATGGACTGGGCAGGGTCCAATCATTGTCCTTTGCAAAATCAGATGCCAGTTTTGTTCTGTTTTCGAATGGCACTAGAAGTGCATTTGAAGGCAGAAGAAGTGCGGGTGTATCCACACTGCAACTATCTGCATTTGTGCACCCGCACGCACAAGTGCTGCATGGCACTACAGACTTGTTGAAAAACGATGAAAACGATACACAACATTTTGGTGTATCAGGTTTGGTCCGTGTCATATTGCAAATAAGTTGCCAGCTAGCAACTGCGGTCGAGTCAGAAGTAAGCCCACTAGGGTTTGGGAAACGGGTGGGACTAACCCGTACAGGCGGCCCACATTGGTAATCTGGGTTCATACTACCATTGATTTTCCAATTCTGAGGTGGAGTGAGTTGAGTCCGGTTTAGATCTGGTGGCATCTTGAAAACTTGCATCACAAAAGACGAAACTGACTTGTCGGAATCCATTGATTGTGGTAAGAGAGTCCCATTACGACAACAGAATGGAACCAATCCTAACTGTGAGTCATTAGTCTTGTCGAGTGGAAGGTCAACGATAGTGGGCCGTCGGTCACAATTCAAAGCCTTTGAAAAATCGAGTTGTTTGTAAAACTCGCCTTGTCGACCAAATATACAAGCGTTTGTGTCTATAATAGATGGGTAAGCGCCTTTCATTGAATAAATAAATTCATCTCGCATCCAGTCCCAACTTAGCTGCCAATAATCAAGGCGGCTGAGGGGATTGTGATTCGAGATGGTGACTTGTGCCATGTAATCAGTTTCTTGAGAACTGATTACATCGTACATAATGGTTATATCGCCTTCTCGTCTCCCCTCAAATGTTTGTTCTTCTTCAACCGCTGGAGTGGGTGTCGCGTTTGGGTCCTTTTCACAACAAACATGTGTTTCGTTGTTAGCTGCACAAAACCACACCTTCATTAGAAAACACTAAATAGAAAAGTGTTGGGTTTTGCTAAATGCAGCCCTTAGGGCTGTAGTTAAGGTGCATAAAATAGTTTTACATTTACTGTACCATTTTATAGATTCTCGTTTGCTGTTTTATGTAGTAACTTACAAATTTTGAATTCGTTTGATAAAGTTAAACCAAAAAAAAAAAAAAAATTCTTTAGCAAAACTAAAAGAAAGATGATTCATAGGCCTAATTAGTGCGTCTAAATCATAGTAATGAAGATGAATAGAGATGGTTCATATACCCGGACTTGAAGGAGCAGAGCACAAAAACCCATCATTCACAAGATAGATATTCGCGGGCAATGAAGCATTCGGTGGGGGGACACCAAACTGAGTCCCCACCAGCTGTATCCGCGCCTGCATTTGATTAAAATCCCCTGCAGTTTCAACAGCAGTCTTAAGATCAGTAACCGGAAACCCAGCCAATACAACCCCACCAGTAACATTCCCCGGAAGTGATGTTCCATCAGCAAGAACAGCATTTGAAGCAGAAACTAAAAACTCCCGATGTTGAAAACCAACAAACACACGCCACGAGTTAAGCCTGTCAGCTGCAGCATTGGTGAGAGTCAGAGTTGATGTGAAACTGTATGGTTGGTCAGCGGTGTTGCTGACCGTTGGTGGGATTTGGACCCCGGAATTGTGTACGTATGATATTGAAATTCCATTGCAAGTGGGAGATTGAGAAATGGTGTTTGGGATTGAAGTTAAGGTTAGTAGAATAAAGATGATGAAAACAATGCCCATTTTTAAGGTACAAAAAAACATAAGTAGGAAAAGAGATGTATATATATGTGAATAGGTTTGACTAGTTCAGATTAAGCTTTGTGAAAGATGTTTTAATAGTTTTATTGCCGGCATATGAAGTAGAATCAGCCGGAAAAGCCAACTGCCGGCCTGCCTTTATAATCTACATGCATGATACTCATTATTTATACAAATTAAAGGTATATTTACTTATATGATCAGTTGATCACTATATATAGCTAGCTCAACATTACATCATCAATTCTAAATAGATCGGCAAGACACCAATGAAAAGAAAATTCTAAACAATTCAGAAAATTCTAAGTTTAGGAGTAGGAGTAGAATAGAATGCTCTTAAAAAAAAAAAAAAAAAAAATCTAAACAATGCATATAGTGTTTGAAATTTATGATGTAAGCTCAATTCAGAATATAATCAAATAATTAGTATAACCATGCAAAACGTTACTTTCTTAATTTGTTTGTGAATGTTCTTAGCTTATGGAATTCAGGAATTGTCATGATTCCCCTTTCATCTAATTAATGAAATCGGGTAATTAATTCCACTCAAATTGCAACTATTATATATAGTATATGTGGTAGTTAATTATGTTTGGAGGATCCTGTGAGTAATTATTATTAACAGAAACTAAAGAAAATAATCAGAAAACCATACTGAGTTTACACCAATTCAGCATTCCATGTTGAGAATGATGTACTTTGGCGTAAAATCATTCACACTATACACGCTGAAGATGCAGGTTTACACCAAGCGAGGTTGAGCTCACGCAATGGGAAACATATGAGTTTGAAACACTTTTCCAAGTGCTTCTAGCTAAGCGATATATCTCTGTTGTAGCTTGTAACATGCAGGGGAGTTGAGAATTCAAACCCGTAAAGTTTCTTAAAAAGTTTCACCATGTCTATAAAAATAAATTACACTTGCAAGAATAGAACACATACTAGCTAGTTGTTGGGATAACCATTGGATTGAAACAACGTGGCGGAACTACATTGAAGGTATGTGTGGCCCGGTCAACTCAACCCATGTAGTGTGAAACTTTTTGAACTGGAACTAAAAGTGTGAAGAAATTTTTTATTTTTTTATAAAAATGGCTAAAAAAAAAAACCTAAAAACCACTAAAATCATAACACTATAATAAAGTCGTTATGGTTACTTTGTACCAATACAAGATTAGTGTTAAAAAAAATTATGTTATGATTAGTTTTCAATCCAACTCCTACCCACTTGATTGAAAGAAGACCCAACATATGAACATATGATACTTTATGTAAGATAAATAGATCAGCAAGACACCAATGAAAAGAAAATTCCATGTGGGCTTGGCGATGTCTACCTTGCGGCCCAGGAGTAATTGAACTTTACCTACTGGCCCACCACTAATTAAATTTCAGTAAATGTTGGAATTAATTGCGAACTGTGAACATGAGACTTACCAATGATCAAATATCAATATGTATCAATATGATGGACCTAGATCCATTCCATCGTGTTAGGTTTTCTTATGAAGTCCATGTGTGAATTTTTATCCCAAAAAGTCTATTGATTTAGTGAACCAATGTTACTATAATGTGTTCAAATGGTGGAACAAAATTCTGCTTATGAATTAATTATAGAAAGACTACCAGCGCCCTCGCACAAACTAGGCAAAACGTTGCATTGATATCGAGTATGAACACTTCGTGAATAGATTTATCAAGCCATTGAGGATCGTCTATATACGTTGTAGACTTTCTTCATCGCCATGATTTAAGTATATAACAAAAGTTTTGGGCCTGGAATATTGCTTGTTGGGCTAAATTCTTATGTAACCTTTTTTAATACTATGGTTTATTTGGTTAATAAGGTTGGACCTGGGTGTGAAAAATCCGTAACTTTGGTCTTTCATCTAAATTACGACCAAACCTCTCTATTTGTTACTCGTTTAGGCATTAGCAATCGATGATAATTGCGGATTGCCCCATCACCATTAGACTGCATATAAGTGTTACATATCTAAAACTAAAATATAGTGATTGATTATGATAAACAAACCAAATTAGTCAAGACTTTTTAGTGTTGTCCTTTTTGAACAAGCACGGATTGCGGACATGCAATGAACAGACACGGATTGTGGACGTGCTATAATATTAGAATCATAGAAGCATGAAAGTATTTTTATCTTAGGGAGTGATAAGGATGTCTATATTTCAACCTATCATATTAGTCCTCAATTTTTATGCTATATTATAGAAAATTTTAGGTGTTGGTTTATTGATATGCACATGCGATATATTTGGACAGGGATCACGAATGACAATACGACTATAGAAAGTAATGTCTACGAAATAAACTTTAGTTTTATAGAATAGTAATAAAGTAATACTCCCTCCGTCCCATTAGAAGTGTCATGTTTTGAATTTTCAAAGTCTAACATTTCCAACTTTGACTGTAAATAATTTTGTTTGTGTTAGATAATACTTGATGAAACTTATATGAATTGATTGTGTTTTTGAAGTGTTTTCAATGGTATAAATTTTCATCAAGTTTTATATAACACAAAAAAATATATATAAGGTCAAAGTTTATAAAAAAAGACTTTGAATATTCAAAATAGGACACTTCTAGTGGGACGGAGAGAGTAATAAATTATTGTATATATTTATAAGGGTTAATTACAAAAATAGTACCTGAACTATCCATCATATTGCACAAATCATACCCAGGGTTTATTAATTACGATCGTCATACCCAAACTTACCATTTTTCAACTCGGACCATACCTGGACCAAACGTCCGTTAGTTGTGCTGTTAAGTGTCCCCATGTGCCGTGCACGTGAGGGGTATTTCGTCATTTTGCATGCTCTGTAAGTATTAAAGGTATGAAATCTGTAATTATTTTTATAGTTTAGGTACCATATTTGTAATCTTCCTTTATTATTAATATTTTACTTTATAAAATTATATTTTATCATTAGTATTATTATAATTAATAAAAAATATTATTGTTAATGATAATTATTTAGTAATAAGTTATAATTTTATAAAAATTTATTAATATTTTATAAATATTTATATTTTTAAAATATAACATTTTATTTTTATAAAAGATTATTTTTAGTCTATAAAAGTTACTATTTTTCTAAAATTTTTATTTTATTAAAAACAATTGCATATTGAATTATATATCTATAATGATCTTGATAAATATGTATTTTAAGATTTATTTTCTTTAAAAAAAGATAAATTAGAAAGAATGTCTTAATCTCTTGTATCGCATTAGTACCTATACAACCACCATGCAATATTTTTTTATAAAAAAAATAAATAAATATAAAAATACGCATTTATAAAATAATCATGGATTATAATTCAATATATTTATAGTTAATAAAATAATTTTTTAATAAAATTAATAACTTTTATAGACTAGAAATAATCTTTTATAAAATTATATATTTTCATAAAATAAAAATAAATATTTTTAAAAAAATAATATTTATAAAATATTAAATTTTTTTAAATCATAAATTATCATAATAACAAGGTTGGGGAACTCGTGACTCGGACTCGACTCGGCGAGGAGGGGAGTCAGAGATTTTGGAGAATCGGACTCGACTCGGGGAGAACTCGGATTGGAATTTTATATAGACACATAAGTATTTTTGAAATTATATGTAATAAAACTTTGAAAATATATTCCAAACTTCAAATTTAATCATAAATGTTTAAAAAATTAACATAATAATTCAAACTTGAAAAATAAATGTTAGATTAGTTGATAAGATCAAGCTTCATCACCATCTATTCCGTATCAAAGTTGGAGAACTCGTGACTCGGACTCGACTCGGCGAGGTGGGGAGTCAGGAGTTTATTTTGGAAACTCGGCTGACTCGGGGGAGTTTTACAACCTTGCTAAATAATAGTCATAACAATATTAATTTTTATTAAATAATACTAATTGATAAAATATAGTTTTATAAAGTAAAATATTAATAATAAGGGTAAATTACAAAGATGGTACCTGAAGTTTAATAAAAATTACAGATTTCATACATGTACATTAAATAAAGCATGCAAAATGACGAAAATACCCCTCACGTGCACGGCACATGGGGACACTTAACAGCACAACTAACGGACGTTTGGTCCAGGTATGGTCCGAGTGGAAAAATGGTAAGTTTGGGTATGACGAGCGTAATTAATAAACCCTGGGTATGATTTGTGCAATATGATGGATAGTTCAAGTACCATTTTTGTAATTAACCCTATTTATAAAGCATTTGTAATAAAGTATGTACCTTGTATACAAATTTATTGGAAATTATTTGGCAACATCATTTCATAAGTTTGAACACTACATGTCAATCTAACATTTTCATATAGAAAATATAACTTTTTCATATAAAACATCATTTCCAATTACATGTTCATTCTTAACAAAACAAACGAAATTAAACAGAATCCATATTTAATGACTCGGATATCTTTAGAATGATTAAATCGGACAATAAATAAAGAAAAACGAAAATATAAAACTTGAAAGATATATAGCTTACAAAACCCACCCAACTCCATTAAATTCAACACACACACACACTATATATTTCATCATTTCATCACCCCCTCTTTATAACCTCCCCGGCCCACTCTTTTTCTCCGGCAACCCACTATCGTTTTTTCGTCCTATCCACATTCCATCACCATAAACTTCAATACATTTCTTTCTTTTTCAAAAGTAATCATTTCGACAAAATACGAAAAGAAAAAATAACAAACAAAGAAAGAAAAAAGATGGATGGTATTTCGAGTCGAGTGTACAAAGGAGTAAAAGGCTATTGGCGAAGGAGACGTTACCAACGTCTCGGAAGAAACACACGAGACGAATCAGGGTATCGAAAGAAGCGGTTTTGGCATATAAAAATAACCCGAAAGTTGAAACTAAGGCTGAAACTGAAGCTGAAGCTGAAATGCTCTCCAAAGAAGTTATTAATAAAAATGCGTGATGGTTACGTGAGAATGATGATGAGAGTGGCAAATTCACCGGGTGTTATTGGAAGCGTTGGTTATGGATATAATGATAGAATCTCTAGTTTTGGTGCAAGACCGGTTAAGGAATATGATGAAAAGATGATCATCGAGATCTATAAGGTTTTGACAATGAGACAAGCCCAATTGGTACCGGTTGAACACTAGGTAATTAATCTTCAATATATCGCAATCTAGCGAAAAATCGAATATTTAAGTTAGTAAATTATGCAAGGGCAAATTGATGCACTAAATTTTTGTAACATAAGTTCACAATTTTGTGAATTTGGTTATGTAAAGTTGTGAATCAATTTTATAAAATTTGTGAATCACTTTGTTCTTTTTAGTGTGGTTTTTTTTTTCTATATATTTTCTTTCAAGATCCTAAGTTTAATGAAATGTAAATTTAATAATGAGTTGTTAATCAACCTTATACGGAGTAGTATTTTAATATATGCTTAAAATTTGTGTTGAGTAGTAGTGGCATTAGATAGTTGATATTTGCTCAACTACGCATATAGATGCACATGGAATCCACGAGAAATCCTCAAGGATATTTATTTTTTATTTCTAATGATTTTTTGCTTATAAAACACAAATCGAACTTTGGCTTCCATCAATTAGCAGAATTCTAGGTCGGTTTTGAGTTTCACGTGAAATATCAATTTTATACAATTTTATTGTTTAGTTTTGTATAAATTTTTTTATGGTTTATCAGATGAAGCAAATAAATAAAACTATTTGGGCCAAATTTAATTCAGGAAATAGTTGCAATTCCAGTTTTGATCGAAATGACCAGAGCTTTTACCCTTAAAAGAAAACCAACAATAAATTATTAATACATTGAAATAGTTTATACTAAAATGTTAAAAATATATTAAAAAAAATAGAGAAAATTTCATTACATACCCCTGTGGTATACCATATTATCAAGTTTCACCCCTATGGTTTTTTTTTATTATTACATACCCTTATGGTGATTTTTCGTATCATTACATATCCCTGACCCTAACGTCCGTTTGTACCCAGCCGTCAACCCCCTCACGTGTGTTTCACGTGAGGGTATTTCTGTCTTTTAGCTCTAAACACTCTCTTCTTCTCTTTGCTTTTTTTTTCCAGATCTAACAAGCCCCTAAAATCATAATCTAATTTCTTCCCCAAAATCAAAACCAAAACCAAAACCTTATCCCTGGAAATCAATTACATCAAAAAACCAATAACCAATATATAGAGATAGATACATAATAGTATGTATGTATCTACCTTACATAAATCTACCTTCCATTAAAAATCTGTAACAATTGATATGGAGAATGATGTGTGAGTCCTAGTCAGTAAAAGAAAAAAAAATCTTAGAAGATGATGATGACAAACTAAATCAATAGTCATCCAAATACAAGAAGATTACCATATCTAAAATTTTTAAATCATCATCACCCATTGTATTTGAAATCTACCAGATCTGAAAATAAAAAACCATCACCATAGCCGCCTCCGCACAGTAACCCCCATGAACCACCGCTGCCTTCTCCGCGCAGACAACATCGTGAACCACCACTGTCGTCCAATCACCGCCGTGAACCACCAATGCATCTCCATCACCACCCGACGAGGTTGTGGTCGGTTATGGGTTTAAAACTCCGACCAAATTCTGGTGGGTGGTTTTGGATGGTGATGCTTGGTATAGGTTATGGAAATGGGTTTTAGATTTGTTATGTATATATTTTCATATTTTTTTGGGAAAGAATTGATTTTTGATCTATATATATTTTATGGATATAAATATAGATGTATGTGTAGTTACAGATTTTTAATGGAAGGTAGATTTATGTAAGGTTGATTTTGGATAGATTTATATAAAGATTTATGTAAGGTTGATTTAGTGGGAGACGTCTAGTATTGAAAAAAGAAGATGTAGATATTGAAAGAGGAAATGAGGATGATGATGATAAGTGTTTTGTTGTTGATGACTTCCAGGAGTAGTGTACACTGCTGCTGCTATTGCACAGAGATGATAGCTTATTATTATTATTGGAAAGACGATTAGAAAGAGATACAGTAAAAGTAGTTGCAGCTGCAGCAGCAGAAGCAGAAGCCATTGAAACTGAAAAAAATTATTATCGGTTTTTCTGGGTGGTGTGAGTTGTTGCTGTGTATCTATCTCTATATATTGGTTATTGGTTTTTTGATGTAATTGATTTCCAGGGATAAGGTTTTGGTTTTGGTTTTGATTTTGGGGAAGAAATTAGATTATGATTTTAGGGGCTTGTTAGATCTGGAAAAAAAAAAGCAAAGAGAAGAAGAGAGTGTTTAGAGCTAAAAGACAGAAATACCCTCACGTGGAACACACGTGAGGGGGTTGACGGCTGGGTACAAACGGACGTTAGGGTCAGGGATATGTAATGATACGAAAAATCACCATAAGGGTATGTAATGATAAAAAAAAACCATAGGGGTGAAACTTGATAATATGGTATACCACAGGGGTATGTAATAAAATTTTCTCAAAAAAATAAAAATCCCACTACCTAAAGGAAACGGCGAGTGTCCTTTATAAATTTGTTGCCCCATTAAATTCATTGTTGCGCATTAACGCAATAAGAAGCAAGTTGCGTATTGAAATTCACTAGGTGATAAATTACGTACTAACAAATATCGGGGCGCGTAACACCACCGGGGCAAAAAGGGTATCCCCACCATCACTATTAGCGGCGACGTCGCCGCTAATAGTGGGGGGCCCACTGACATCTTGCAGAATACAAATTCTGTTTAAGGCCCTGGACCCCACACTATTAGCGGCGACGTCGCCGCTAATAGTGCGGGGCCCAACTGACGTTGTTGACTACAAAGCCAGTTTAATGCCCTGGACCCCACACTATTAGCGGCGACGTCGCCGCTAATAGTGCGGGGCCCAACTGACGTTGTTGACTACAAAGCCAGTTTAATGCCCTGGACCCCACACTATTAGCGGCGACGTCGCCGCTAATAGTGCGGGGCCCAACTGACGTTGTTGACTACAAAGCCAGTTTAATGCCCTGGACCCCACACTATTAGCGGCGACGTCGCCGCTAATAGTGCGGGGCCCAACTGACGTTGTTGACTACAAAGCCAGTTTAATGCCCTGGACCCCACACTATTAGCGGCGACGTCGCCGCTAATAGTGCGGGGCCCAACTGACGTTGTTGACTACAAAGCCAGTTTAATGCCCTGGACCCCACACTATTAGCGGCGACGTCGCCGCTAATAGTGCGGGGCCCAACTGACGTTGTTGACTACAAAGCCAGTTTAATGCCCTGGACCCCACACTATTAGCGGCGACGTCGCCGCTAATAGTGCGGGGCCCAACTGACGTTGTTGACTACAAAGCCAGTTTAATGCCCTGGACCCCACACTATTAGCGGCGACGTCGCCGCTAATAGTGCGGGGCCCAACTGACGTTGTTGACTACAAAGCCAGTTTAATGCCCTGGACCCCACACTATTAGCGGCGACGTCGCCGCTAATAGTGCGGGGCCCAACTGACGTTGTTGACTACAAAGCCAGTTTAATGCCCTGGACCCCACACTATTAGCGGCGACGTCGCCGCTAATAGTGCGGGGCCCAACTGACGTTGTTGACTACAAAGCCAGTTTAATGCCCTGGACCCCACACTATTAGCGGCGACGTCGCCGCTAATAGTGCGGGGCCCAACTGACGTTGTTGACTACAAAGCCAGTTTAATGCCCTGGACCCCACACTATTAGCGGCGACGTCGCCGCTAATAGTGCGGGGCCCAACTGACGTTGTTGACTACAAAGCCAGTTTAATGCCCTGGACCCCACACTATTAGCGGCGACGTCGCCGCTAATAGTGCGGGGCCCAACTGACGTTGTTGACTACAAAGCCAGTTTAATGCCCTGGACCCCACACTATTAGCGGCGACGTCGCCGCTAATAGTGCGGGGCCCAACTGACGTTGTTGACTACAAAGCCAGTTTAATGCCCTGGACCCCACACTATTAGCGGCGACGTCGCCGCTAATAGTGCGGGGCCCAACTGACGTTGTTGACTACAAAGCCAGTTTAATGCCCTGGACCCCACACTATTAGCGGCGACGTCGCCGCTAATAGTGCGGGGCCCAACTGACGTTGTTGACTACAAAGCCAGTTTAATGCCCTGGACCCCACACTATTAGCGGCGACGTCGCCGCTAATAGTGCGGGGCCCAACTGACGTTGTTGACTACAAAGCCAGTTTAATGCCCTGGACCCCACACTATTAGCGGCGACGTCGCCGCTAATAGTGCGGGGCCCAACTGACGTTGTTGACTACAAAGCCAGTTTAATGCCCTGGACCCCACACTATTAGCGGCGACGTCGCCGCTAATAGTGCGGGGCCCAACTGACGTTGTTGACTACAAAGCCAGTTTAATGCCCTGGACCCCACACTATTAGCGGCGACGTCGCCGCTAATAGTGCGGGGCCCAACTGACGTTGTTGACTACAAAGCCAGTTTAATGCCCTGGACCCCACACTATTAGCGGCGACGTCGCCGCTAATAGTGCGGGGCCCAACTGACGTTGTTGACTACAAAGCCAGTTTAATGCCCTGGACCCCACACTATTAGCGGCGACGTCGCCGCTAATAGTGCGGGGCCCAACTGACGTTGTTGACTACAAAGCCAGTTTAATGCCCTGGACCCCACACTATTAGCGGCGACGTCGCCGCTAATAGTGCGGGGCCCAACTGACGTTGTTGACTACAAAGCCAGTTTAATGCCCTGGACCCCACACTATTAGCGGCGACGTCGCCGCTAATAGTGCGGGGCCCAACTGACGTTGTTGACTACAAAGCCAGTTTAATGCCCTGGACCCCACACTATTAGCGGCGACGTCGCCGGCGACCCACTTTTCCGACGTTTTCTTTGTATGTTTACTAAGACTCATTTATTTTTGTATTGTTGTTATTATTTTTAATATATGTTATTATTAGTTATAAAAATGTTATATAATTATATGTTAGAAATTTTATGTTTATTGTTAATATGATTTTTAGTATTATGTTAGAAAACAGTTTTTGGTATGATTGTAATTGTTAATGATTTTTAGTATTACCGTGTTAGAAAACAGTTTTTGGTATGATTGTAATTGTTAATGATGTTATTAGTATTATGTTAGAAAAACCATTTTGTTAATATGATTTGTTAGAAATTAGTGGTAGAAAGGTTATGATTTTTAAAATTATATGATTGTTAGAAATTTTATGTTTATTGTTAATATGATTTTTAGTATTATGTTAGAAAACAGTTTTTGGTATGATTGTAATTGTTAATGTAGTATATGTTAGAAAACAGTTTTTGGTATGATTTAATTGTTAATGATTTTTATATATGTTAGAAAAAGTTTTTGGTATGATTTATTGTTAATATGATTTTTAGTATTATGTTAGAAAACAGTTTTTGGTATGATTTAATTGTTAATGATTTTTAGTATTATGTTAGAAAACAGTTTTTGGTATGATTTAATTGTTAATGATTTTTATATATGTTAGAAAAATTTTTGTATGATTTAATTGTTAATATGATTTTTAGTATTATGTTAGAAAACAGTTTTTGGTATGATTTAATTGTTAATGATTTTTAGTATATGTTAGAAAACAGTTTTTGGTATGATTTAATTGTTAATGATTTTTATATATGTTAGAAAACAGTTTTTGGTATGATTTATTGTTAATATGATTTTTAGTATTATGTTAGAAAACAGTTTTTGGTATGATTTAATTGTTAATGATTTTTAGTATATGTTAGAAAACAGTTTTTGGTATGATTTAATTGTTAATGATTTTTAGTATATGTTAGAAAACAGTTTTTGGTATGATTTATTGTTAATATGATTTTTAGTATTATGTTAGAAAACAGTTTTTGGTATGATTTAATTGTTAATGATTTTTATATATGTTAGAAAAAGTTTTTGGTATGATTTAATTGTTAATATGATTTTTAGTATATGTTAGAAAACAGTTTTTGGTATGATTTATTGTTAATATGATTTTTAGTATTATGTTAGAAAACAGTTTTTGGTATGATTTAATTGTTAATGATTTTTATATATGTTAGAAAAAGTTTTTGGTATGATTTAATTGTTAATATGATTTTTAGTATATGTTAGAAAACAGTTTTTGGTATGATTTATTGTTAATATGATTTTTAGTATTATGTTAGAAAACAGTTTTTGGTATGATTTAATTGTTAATGATTTTTATATATGTTAGAAAAAGTTTTTGGTATGATTTATTGTTAATATGATTTTTAGTATTATGTTAGAAAACAGTTTTTGGTATGATTTAATTGTTAATGATTTTTAGTATTATGTTAGAAAACAGTTTTTGGTATGATTTAATTGTTAATGATTTTTATATATGTTAGAAAAAGTTTTTGGTATGATTTATTGTTAATATGATTTTTAGTATTATGTTAGAAAACAGTTTTTGGTATGATTTAATTGTTAATGATTTTTAGTATTATGTTAGAAAACAGTTTTTGGTATGATTTAATTGTTAATGATTTTTATATATGTTAGAAAAATTTTTGTATGATTTAATTGTTAATATGATTTTTAGTATTATGTTAGAAAACAGTTTTTGGTATGATTTAATTGTTAATGATTTTTAGTATATGTTAGAAAACAGTTTTTGGTATGATTTAATTGTTAATGATTTTTAGTATTATGTTAGAAAACAGTTTTTGGTATGATTGTAATTGTTAATGTAGTTGTTATTATAATATGAATTAAAAATAAACCATTTACTACGTTATTGCATGAGGTAACGAGTTTAAAGAGCATGATATATATTTCCTCGGTTTCTAAGTCTCCAGGTTCGCAGTCAAATTGACCGTCTACATCAGGTGACTCAAACTCATCATCGGGAACTTCAATACGTACGTTTTCTGGGTCTGCCCAAATATCTTCAAAACTATCCATCTTAAACAATTCAAGTAAACAAGTAAACATGTACTTCATTAACTATTTATGATATACATACTATATATATATCTATATTCATAATATACTTATGCATGTATCGTTCGAAATATACCTGTGCGAGCAGCTTTGAAAACGAGTTGTCTTATTATATACTTGTGCGAAAGAATGGTAGCCTGCAGTTTGAAAACAAAATATAGATAATTCTAGTACCAATATAAGTTCAAATGTTAAGAGTAAGTTGAAAGTTTTGAATATTCAGAACAACAATCATACCATTCGTACTAAATATATAGAATTATCATACACAAACCTCCAAAAATCACCAGTGCCACGTGTCACGTATTAGCGGCGACGTCGCCGCTAATACGTGACACGTGGCCCTAGCCGAGGTGCCACGTGTGGTGCCACGTAGCACGTATTAGCGGCGACGTCGCCGCTAATACGTGACACGTGGCGCTCGGGGACGGCCATCGTCAGTGCCTGACGACGCTTGTTCCCGAGGTGCCACGTAGCCAGTATTAGCGGCGACGTCGCCGCTAATACGTGCTACGTGGCACCTCGGGAACAAGCGTCGTCAGGCATGGTAACAAATTAGGTCGGGGCCCCACCATTAGCGGCGACGTCGCCGCTAATACCCTGGTGGGGGTACCCTGTTTTCTGGTGGGGATACCCTGTGCCACAAATATATATAAATACAAATGAAATAACTAAATAAACCATTTACTACGTTATTGCATGAGGTAACGAGTTTAAAGAGCATGATATATATTTCCTCGGTCTTTATTTTATTCTCTGACCAACAAAATAAATAAATTCAACTTAAGGATTTAAGTTAAGTATATTTAATATAGTCAATGAATAAAAAGTTCATTTTATCTTTAAATTATGAAGGAATATATGATAGTAACTAAAATGATTAAACAATTAAACCTTCGTAAAATTTATGATATGCCAGTTTTTTTCATAAACAACAATAATTAGTTTAAATTTATTATGCATTAACATGTTTGTTTTTGTTGTACATGATATTAAGTATTATGAATATATCATAACCCATAATTGAATATCTAGTTTATTTATAAAGGTTTATATGGTTTATACATGATGGATGGTGTTATGTATAAACTCAATATGCTTACAACTTGATGACATGTCTAGTTTATAGATCTGTATAAAAAAATTGCCATTGGAGATAATTATTAAAGCTAGGTTTATTTTCAAAGTACGTACAAGTGTCAAAAAAAATTATTTAAGAATAAATTGATAAATCTAAAAACTACTCCGTAAAAAGTTGTTCCTATGGTGAAAATGTGGAAAGCTAGATTTGGTGGAAGTGGCAAATATCTTACTTTAAAACAACACTCATTGAATGCCATAATTAAATTATCATTTTTTTTCTTTGTGTAGCAATATGCTCTTCTATAGAGGTTTTTTAAATGGGTCAAATATTTTTCTTTTCTATATTATATTGAAGAATCAATTAAGCAACACTAGATGGTTATATGTCGATTATTTCATTTTCACGTAATTTGTTATGCCGTACATGTCTCTCTTTTCTGTTGTATAGGCTATTAAGTTTGGTAATGATTTATGCTTCTTTTTTCTTTCCTTTTCTTTTTTAATCGAATTTTAATAGGTAGATTTGTATATAGAAAGATAGGTAACTTTCATTGTTGAACTTTTGAACCATTTGGATGATGTTGGGCAACGACAAGGAAAACATCACTCATAAGTAGGATATTAATATATTAAAAATTTAGATAGACATGAATATTGTTAGGAAGATGGGCATACAAATGAATAAATAACGAATGATATGATATTGTGATGTGAAGTGTGTAGATATAGACTTTATGAAGAAAGAGAAGGTCATTTATGGACTTTGGTATCGGTTGATGACACGTACATCGTGACATTGACCTCTCACCGTTCCTCATTCCTCAGTCTATCTATCCTGCCCCAAGATAAACGATGTGAGTATTTTGGGGGATGTAAATAAAGTTTTTTTTTCTTTTTTTTTAACAGGGTATTCGACATCAGGGAACACTTCACCGTATAATGGTGAAGTCCTGCACGTACTATAGACTACGAGATGTAGATCATAAACCGTTACAGGTGAATCAGGGAAAAAACCCACAGACTTGTCACTCTTAAGAGTCGAACCCAAGACATGTAGGAAAAACCAGGGATGCATATGCCAGTTGAGCTAGCTTCATTTGCGATGTAAATAAAGTTAGCATTACTAATAATGACATAAGACTATAAGAGTGTAGCAAAATTTGACAAAATTTCTATTGTATAGCACGTAATTAATTTCAGAACGTTCATTTAATGTAAAGAACGTAGAAACAATTTCTGTTTGATGCATAAGTTATATCGAGGTTCAAATAACAAATCCGTCATTGATCATTAGTTCTGTCACACCCCGTTGTAGCGGAAATACAGGGTTAACAAAGAATTGCATACTAATCAGAAGGTTAATAGAGATTACATCCATTTATACCAATACAAGTCAATACAAGTACAATCGTTCAAAGTGTGGACCCCAAAATACGGATACAAGTCATCCTCATTTGGAACTGGGCCCACAGAATACAAGTTCAATAAATTGGACAGTCAAATACAATTAAAGCCAAAAGCATGATAGTCCTCAATGTCTGATGCTAATTGTACGTCCAAAGTCAAAAGATTGGCCCTATAATGCCAAAGACGATTCCAAGACTTACTGATGGTCACCTGAAAAGCATAAAATTTGAGAGGATCAACTATCGAAATAGTTGGTGAGTTTACAGTGTGTTTGACTAAAAGATCAATCGTCTTTTGTTGTAGTTATTTAAGACAGGACTGCCGAGATCGATATCCGGCAATGAGACTAAACCACTTAGGCTTCTACTTCCAACATACTTTCAACGCTTATATATAGGGTGTACCATTGGCGTACCCACCACGCCTACGGTATGTTGACAATAGTTTTGTCGCCATTGTGATAACACCATTACACGTAATTATTAGACATGACTGTACAGACCGAAGTCTGACAAAGATAATATATGACTGTACAGACCGAAGTCTGACAAAGATAATATATGACTGTACAGACCGAAGTCTGACAAAGATAATATATGACTGTACAGACCGAAGTCTGACAAAGATAATATATGACTGTACAGACCGAAGTCTGACAAAGATAATATATGACTGTACAGACCGAAGTCTGACAAAGATAATATATGACTGTACAGACCGAAGTCTGACAAAGATAATATATGACTGTACAGACCGAAGTCTGACAAAGATAATATATGACTGTACAGACCGAAGTCTGACAAAGATAATATATGACTGTACAGACCGAAGTCTGACAAAGATAATATATGACTGTACAGACCGAAGTCTGACAAAGATAATATATGACTGTACAGACCGAAGTCTGACAAAGATAATATATGACTGTACAGACCGAAGTCTGACAAAGATAATATATGACTGTACAGACCGAAGTCTGACAAAGATAATATATGACTGTACAGACCGAAGTCTGACAAAGATAATATATGACTGTACAGACCGAAGTCTGACAAAGATAATATATGACTGTACAGACCGAAGTCTGACAAAGATAATATATGACTGTACAGACCGAAGTCTGACAAAGATAATATATGACTGTACAGACCGAAGTCTGACAAAGATAATATATGACTGTACAGACCGAAGTCTGACAAAGATAATATATGACTGTACAGACCGAAGTCTGACAAAGATAATATATGACTGTACAGACCGAAGTCTGACAAAGATAATATATGACTGTACAGACCGAAGTCTGACAAAGATAATATATGACTGTACAGACCGAAGTCTGACAAAGATAATATATGACTGTACAGACCGAAGTCTGACAAAGATAATATATGACTGTACAGACCGAAGTCTGACAAAGATAATATATGACTGTACAGACCGAAGTCTGACAAAGATAATATATGACTGTACAGACCGAAGTCTGACAAAGATAATATATGACTGTACAGACCGAAGTCTGACAAAGATAATATATGACTGTACAGACCGAAGTCTGACAAAGATAATATATGACTGTACAGACCGAAGTCTGACAAAGATAATATATGACTGTACAGACCGAAGTCTGACAAAGATAATATATGACTGTACAGACCGAAGTCTGACAAAGATAATATATGACTGTACAGACCGAAGTCTGACAAAGATAATATATGACTGTACAGACCGAAGTCTGACAAAGATAATATATGACTGTACAGACCGAAGTCTGACAAAGATAATATATGACTGTACAGACCGAAGTCTGACAAAGATAATATATGACTGTACAGACCGAAGTCTGACAAAGATAATATATGACTGTACAGACCGAAGTCTGACAAAGATAATATATGACTGTACAGACCGAAGTCTGACAAAGATAATATATGACTGTACAGACCGAAGTCTGACAAAGATAATATATGACTGTACAGACCGAAGTCTGACAAAGATAATATATGACTGTACAGACCGAAGTCTGACAAAGATAATATATGACTGTACAGACCGAAGTCTGACAAAGATAATATATGACTGTACAGACCGAAGTCTGACAAAGATAATATATGACTGTACAGACCGAAGTCTGACAAAGATAATATATGACTGTACAGACCGAAGTCTGACAAAGATAATATATGACTGTACAGACCGAAGTCTGACAAAGATAATATATGACTGTACAGACCGAAGTCTGACAAAGATAATATATGACTGTACAGACCGAAGTCTGACAAAGATAATATATGACTGTACAGACCGAAGTCTGACAAAGATAATATATGACTGTACAGACCGAAGTCTGACAAAGATAATATATGACTGTACAGACCGAAGTCTGACAAAGATAATATATGACTGTACAGACCGAAGTCTGACAAAGATAATATATGACTGTACAGACCGAAGTCTGACAAAGATAATATATGACTGTACAGACCGAAGTCTGACAAAGATAATATATGACTGTACAGACCGAAGTCTGACAAAGATAATATATGACTGTACAGACCGAAGTCTGACAAAGATAATATATGACTGTACAGACCGAAGTCTGACAAAGATAATATATGACTGTACAGACCGAAGTCTGACAAAGATAATATATGACTGTACAGACCGAAGTCTGACAAAGATAATATATGACTGTACAGACCGAAGTCTGACAAAGATAATATATGACTGTACAGACCGAAGTCTGACAAAGATAATATATGACTGTACAGACCGAAGTCTGACAAAGATAATATATGACTGTACAGACCGAAGTCTGACAAAGATAATATATGACTGTACAGACCGAAGTCTGACAAAGATAATATATGACTGTACAGACCGAAGTCTGACAAAGATAATATATGACTGTACAGACCGAAGTCTGACAAAGATAATATATGACTGTACAGACCGAAGTCTGACAAAGATAATATATGACTGTACAGACCGAAGTCTGACAAAGATAATATATGACTGTACAGACCGAAGTCTGACAAAGATAATATATGACTGTACAGACCGAAGTCTGACAAAGATAATATATGACTGTACAGACCGAAGTCTGACAAAGATAATATATGACTGTACAGACCGAAGTCTGACAAAGATAATATATGACTGTACAGACCGAAGTCTGACAAAGATAATATATGACTGTACAGACCGAAGTCTGACAAAGATAATATATGACTGTACAGACCGAAGTCTGACAAAGATAATATATGACTGTACAGACCGAAGTCTGACAAAGATAATATATGACTGTACAGACCGAAGTCTGACAAAGATAATATATGACTGTACAGACCGAAGTCTGACAAAGATAATATATGACTGTACAGACCGAAGTCTGACAAAGATAATATATGACTGTACAGACCGAAGTCTGACAAAGATAATATATGACTGTACAGACCGAAGTCTGACAAAGATAATATATGACTGTACAGACCGAAGTCTGACAAAGATAATATATGACTGTACAGACCGAAGTCTGACAAAGATAATATATGACTGTACAGACCGAAGTCTGACAAAGATAATATATGACTGTACAGACCGAAGTCTGACAAAGATAATATATGACTGTACAGACCGAAGTCTGACAAAGATAATATATCTTACAGTGAGTATCCACTGCGCCGCAGTGAGCCAGAACCTTGCTCACTGCGCCGCAGTGGGCTAAATCGAACCAGGGACCAGTACAATGGCACTGCGCCGCAGTGGGCCATTGCCAAGCTCACTGCGCCGCAGTGAGCTAAAAATGCACAAAACCAGCCCTAGCCACTGCGCCGCAGTGGGACTAAGCCCATGCCACTGCGCCGCAGTGGCCTCATTCTGCAGCCAGCACCAGCAGGTGCAAAATATGCAGGCAAGCCAAACCGTTTTTCAACTCAATTCCTTTCATTATAACAAGTTTAAATATGTTCAATAGACCCGGAAACATACCATTTCGCCAATCATTTCGCCATTTCAATCATTTAGACCTCAAAACCTAATTCTAAGTCAAAAGTCCAAAAGTCTAATAAGTTCCACGTCAAATGACCGTCTAATTGAGATTAGGACTAACCCGATGTTAATTAATTACGAGTTGTCACAGCATCCCCGACTTCTAAGGATTTCGTCCCGAAATCAAGTCTTGCTCAGTAAAAAGATGAGGATAGTTATTCCTCATAAAGTCTTCACGTTCCCAAGTCAAGTCGGGACCATGTTTTGAGTTCCAACGAACTTTGACCAATTTGATACGACTACGTCTAAGTTGTTTGAGCTGTTGGTCTAAAATTTCAACAGGTTCTTCAACGAATTGAAGAGAGTCAGTCACTTGCAGCTCTTCGACAGGTACGACTAAAGTCTCATCAGTCAGACATTTCTTAAGATTCGAAATGTGAAATGTGTGATGAACGTGTTCTAGCTCCTTAGGTAAATCGAGCTTGTAAGCCACGGAACCAATTCTTTGAACAATTTCGAATGGTCCGATATAACGAGGACTAAGTTTCCCTCGTACGCCAAAACGTGCAGTGCCTTTCCAAGGTGACACTTTCAACATGACTTTGTCTCCCACTTGAAACTCAAGTGGTTTCCGTCTACGGTCGGCATAGCTCTTTTGACGATCTTGAGCCGCCTTCAGCCGTGCCCTAATTTCGACAATTTGATCAGTAGTCTTCTGAACTAGTCCATATTTAAATAAACGACGTTCTCCAGCATCAAGCCAACAGACAGGAGATCTACACTTTCGTCCATATAAAGCCTCATAAGGCGCGCATTTGATGCTAGTGTGATAGCTGTTGTTATATGAAAATTCAGCTAACGGCAAAAAGGTATCCCAACTACCTTTGAAGTCAATGACACATGCCCGAAGCATGTCCTCTAAAGTCTGGATGGTACGTTCACTTTGTCCGTCAGTCTGTGGATGGTAAGCCGTACTCAGGTGCAATTGAGTGCCTAGGGCGTCTTGAAAATATCGCCATGATTGTGAAGTGAAACGACCATCACGGTCAGAGATAATAGACAAAGGAACGCTATGAAGAGATACAATCCTTTCAATGTATATTTGAGACAATTTGATACGACTACGTCTAAGTTGTTTGAGCTGTTGGTCTAAAATTTCAACAGGTTCTTCAACGAATTGAAGAGAGTCAGTCACTTGCAGCTCTTCGACAGGTACGACTAAAGTCTCATCAGTCAGACATTTCTTAAGATTCGAAATGTGAAATGTGTGATGAACGTGTTCTAGCTCCTTAGGTAAATCGAGCTTGTAAGCCACGGAACCAATTCTTTGAACAATTTCGAATGGTCCGATATAACGAGGACTAAGTTTCCCTCGTACGCCAAAACGTGCAGTGCCTTTCCAAGGTGACACTTTCAACATGACTTTGTCTCCCACTTGAAACTCAAGTGGTTTCCGTCTACGGTCGGCATAGCTCTTTTGACGATCTTGAGCCGCCTTCAGCCGTGCCCTAATTTCGACAATTTGATCAGTAGTCTTCTGAACTAGTCCATATTTAAATAAACGACGTTCTCCAGCATCAAGCCAACAGACAGGAGATCTACACTTTCGTCCATATAAAGCCTCATAAGGCGCGCATTTGATGCTAGTGTGATAGCTGTTGTTATATGAAAATTCAGCTAACGGCAAAAAGGTATCCCAACTACCTTTGAAGTCAATGACACATGCCCGAAGCATGTCCTCTAAAGTCTGGATGGTACGTTCACTTTGTCCGTCAGTCTGTGGATGGTAAGCCGTACTCAGGTGCAATTGAGTGCCTAGGGCGTCTTGAAAATATCGCCATGATTGTGAAGTGAAACGACCATCACGGTCAGAGATAATAGACAAAGGAACGCCATGAAGAGATACAATCCTTTCAATGTATATTTGAGACAATTTCCTTATCTTCCAGTTCTCCCGAATTGGAATGAAATGAGCAAACTTCGTCAATCGATCGACAATGACCCAAATAGTATCGTATCCTTTCAGGGTTCGAGGTAACTTCGTAATGAAGTCCATAGTAATCTGTTCCCATTTCCAGTCAGGAATTTGGGGTTGTTGGAGTAGTCCAGAAGGCTTTTGGTGTTCCGCCTTGACCATTGAACAATTTAGACACTTCGAGACATAAGTGGCGATATCTCTTTTCATACCAGGCCACCAATAAAAGTCCTTCAGTCCATGGTACATTTTGTCAGCGCCAGGATGGATTGAATACCTAGATCGATGACTTTCGTTCATTAAAAGTTCTCTAAGTCCATTATACTTGGGAATCCACACTCTGCCCTTAACATGTCGGGTTCCATCGCCATCCAATTCAAACAAACGTTCAGCATTTCACAATGCTTCCTTCTCGATACGCCCTGGTTGTAGGGCCTCTTTTCGATCATCCAAAACTCTATCCTTTCGTGGATTTTGAGCTGTCTTGAAGCGTAAGCAATGACCTTTCCCTGACTTGTCTCCTTACGCTATCAATGTTTCGTCATTCGGTAGAGGTATTCTCACAACCTTCTCGTAACAACTAATATCAGCGCGAACTCTAGACAACCAGTCAATATCGACTATCACGTCAAAACTTCCTAGTTCTATGGGAATAAGATCTATCTTAAAGGTTTTACCAGACAATGCTAAATTTCAATTTACCAGATGATCTCTAGTAACATACTTTTGACCGTTCACATATTCGACGATAAAATTTTCTTTCATGGGGATAGCTACTATATTAATTCGAGATTTAAATTTCTAAGGATATAAAGCTTTTATTAGCACCGGAGTTGAATAACACAAAGACATAATGATTATTGAGTATGAATGTACCTATCACAACATTTGGGACCACGTCATGCATCAGCAGCCTCCAAAGCAAAAACTCGACCTCTGCCTTGTCCTTCTTGATTCCTAGCTTGATTGTCCCCCGCATTGTTCCTCACGGGAACTATAGCATTGTTGTTCGGGTTTAGATTGAGTCGTGGACAAGCGGGTCGCATATGGGTTTCGCTGCCACATTCGTAACATGAAGCCGGTGCATTGTTCTTACAAAACTTTGCCAGATGTCCTGTCCTTTTACAACGGTTACAAGTAGGACAATTTCCCCGGTGATGGAGACCACACCTGTTACATCTCGGGTCTGGACCAGTGTACCTCGTGACGTCCTGGGTGACTACTGCAAAGTTTCTGACAGTCTTAAACCTCTTGCCATTTCCGTCGTCACCAAACCCACTACTAGAGACCTGATCGTTTCTTCTCTTGATCCCCTCTGTTCCAACCGAAGGACCAGGGGTTCTTTTCAAGTCTATCACCATCCGGTTGGTTGCACTGACTGACAAGACAAGAAAAATATGAAAAATCATATTTCTAGAGCTAAGAATAAGCAGTTGACATAGTCTGAACAAGTAAGTAAGCCAAAAGACAATCGTATTTCATTGATGTTCAAAATTTTACATAGTCTGGTATGTACAGTCCAAAAACATGTGGGAAACTTCATCCACAATGATAGACTACATAGTCGGAGTAATACGATTTATAGACACGTGGGAAATACATCCACCAAAAAGATAGACTACAACTCAAAGTACAGAAGTACGAGTTGTTAAAAGTTCTAGGCTTACAATATGGAAAGACTTATTACAAAAATTACATCTTGCAAATAACAACGACCAGCAAAGCCACCACCAAAACCACCACAACCGACAGTATCCAGATCAACCTCCCAATAGTTTCCTTCCCCTCTCTAGCAATAGTCAACGCCTCCGCCGCCTGATGATAAGCTCCAGTCAGCGCCTGAGCTTGATTCTCTATTTTCTCCCTTGTACAGATAAGGGAATTGTTCATCCTTGACAATTGTCGGCGATAATATTCCGACCTATCAGCTGCAGATGCAACTGGCATAACAGCACTTGGATTGTAGACAGGCACTCTGGAGGGACCCGCCGCATACGGATCTCCCTGAAAGAATGAAAGACCAAGTCCACTGTTGCCCTGAACTGGTGCAGAAGGACCAGGAGCATAAGGGTCTCTAGGAGCATAAGGCAAATGAGCTCCCTCGGTAGTCCTCCTCTGATATGGAGATACCGGTGTTACAGATGATTGAACATGGATAGACACATGTTCGCCTCCAGACTCACTGGAAGATGACACTAGATTGATAGGGCGTGATTCATTGCCCGATTCCTCCATTGGTTCCTCTTCATAAGAGTCAGGAACATAAGGAATGGAGTTTGCCAAGACAGGAACTGGAGGTGTACAAGGTACAACAGCATTTGAGCTAACTCCATCCGACATGACTAGTCTGAAAAGATAGTCAAAGAATCCATATAAGTCAAATGGATAAGGCAGTACGTCTCAAATGGATGATACAGTACGCAATTTGAGTTTTAAAGAAATCTTCGTCTAGATTACACACATTTGGTTTGGGTTTCTATTACCAACATATTTGAAATGCTTATATATAGGGTCACCCGCAGCCTTCCCACCACATTTTAAATATGCTGTTAATATAATCCAAACTATCACGTATATAAACCTTATGCATACACATACGATTTGAGTTTCTATTCCTAACATACCTTCAATGTTTATATATAGGGTCACCCGCAGCCTTCCCACCACATCTACAGTATGTTGTGAATATAGCTCAAACTATAACGTATATACAAAATCTAAGATATTTATTTCGAGCCTTATATTATTTTACATAATCGGGACGTAGTTGATCAAGTTAGGTCTAATTATAGACAAATAATATAACTCCTGAAATAAGTATCCTAAACCTAAATAGACTTAAATTCCCTTTTGAAACGAAATGGCTATAGATTGAGTTTTTCCAGCGGAAAAACTCGGTATTAACTATAACCTGTGGCTCTGATACCAATTTTTGTCACACCCCGTTGTAGCGGAAATACAGGGTTAACAAAGAATTGCATACTAATCAGAAGGTTAATAGAGATTACATCCATTTATACCAATACAAGTCAATACAAGTACAATCGTTCAAAGTGTGGACCCCAAAATACGGATACAAGTCATCCTCATTTGGAACTGGGCCCACAGAATACAAGTTCAATAAATTGGACAGTCAAATACAATTAAAGCCAAAAGCATGATAGTCCTCAATGTCTGATGCTAATTGTACGTCCAAAGTCAAAAGATTGGCCCTATAATGCCAAAGACGATTCCAAGACTTACTGATGGTCACCTGAAAAGCATAAAATTTGAGAGGATCAACTATCGAAATAGTTGGTGAGTTTACAGTGTGTTTGACTAAAAGATCAATCGTCTTTTGTTGTAGTTATTTAAGACAGGACTGCCGAGATCGATATCCGGCAATGAGACTAAACCACTTAGGCTTCTACTTCCAACATACTTTCAACGCTTATATATAGGGTGTACCATTGGCGTACCCACCACGCCTACGGTATGTTGACAATAGTTTTGTCGCCATTGTGATAACACCATTACACGTAATTATTAGACATGACTGTACAGACCGAAGTCCGACAAAGATATATATGACTGTACAGACCGAAGTCCGACAATTATATGCTGACTGTACAGACCGAAGTCCGACAAAGATATTAAGACTGTACAGACCGAAGTCTGACAAAGATAATATATGACTGTACAGACCGAAGTCTGACAAAGATAATATATGACTGTACAGACCGAAGTCTGACAAGATAATATATGACTGTACAGACCGAAGTCTGACAAAGATATTAAGACTGTACAGACCGAAGTCTGACAAAGATAATATGCCTCGTACAGGATTTCCCGTCTACTGTGGGGTACGGACCAGAACCAAGACTGTCAGGTACGAAAGCTGACAAGACTACCATTAAAATCTCATAATGGTAAAACTACATAAGGGGGATCATTTTAGTTCGTCAAACACAAAGAACAATTTAGTCAGCCGCCAACATGGCAAGTCAAAGTCATTTAGTTCAATATTCCGTAAGACATGTATACACACTTTCAGACAGCCGTCAACATGGCAAGACATAAGAAAAATGATTTCATTTACCAAATCTCATGGCATAGACAAAGACAAATCATTTATAAAGTAGTCGTGTATACAGTACATGCTTTTCAGGCCCAAAGTAAAAGGAAAAAGGGCGCCATAAACTCACCTTAGCAGTCTACGAGCTAAAGTATGAGCAGTCAGAGAATAAGAGCAGTCTAGCCTCCACGTCTATCCAAAACCTAGGATATGAGCACGAATGGTGAGGATCAAATCTCACGACGACAAGTATCCTACGTACCACTACTTAGCTATAGACCCTAGAATGCCATAACCGAGAATGTGTTTCAAACTTTCATTTTACCAACCAAAAGTAAATAAACATATTCGGACTTTCGGATTAAAAGTTATAAATGTTTAAAAAAATTAATGCGCAAAACTTTTACAGTGAGTATCCACTGCGCCGCAGTGAGCCAGAACCTTGCTCACTGCGCCGCAGTGGGCTAAATCGAACCAGGGACCAGTACAATGGCACTGCGCCGCAGTGGGCCATTGCCAAGCTCACTGCGCCGCAGTGAGCTAAATCGAACCAGGGACCAGTACAATGGCACTGCGCCGCAGTGGGCCATTGCCAAGCTCACTGCGCCGCAGTGAGCTAAAAATGCACAAAACCAGCCCTAGCCACTGCGCCGCAGTGGGACTAAGCCCATGCCACTGCGCCGCAGTGGCCTCATTCTGCAGCCAGCACCAGCAGGTGCAAAATATGCAGGCAAGCCAAACCGTTTTTCAACTCAATTCCTTTCATTATAACAAGTTTAAATATGTTCAATAGACCCGGAAACATACCATTTCGCCAATCATTTCGCCATTTCAATCATTTAGACCTCAAAACCTAATTCTAAGTCAAAACCTAATTAGGTTAACCAAACCAAAACTCATTTCATTTCCATGGCTATCTAATTCATTTAGAAATACTGAAATTAAACTTGAAATGGAAATTAAATCAAACCAAAAGTTTGAAGAAGAAAGTTACTTACCAAAATGGTGTTTTTGAAGAGATTGACTAAAATGAAGATGGTGATGATGATGATAAACCCTTGAAACTAATAGATGATTACTTCTTTTGCCCAACAAAATCAGATTCTTGATGATGATATGATAGATAATTGGGAGGATTTGAAAGTAATTTGGTGATTTGTGTGTGTTCTGTGTGTGTGTGTGTGTGTTTGTCAGGAAGTTTTAAGAAAAGGGGTGATGGGGGGGTTTGTTGGTTCCCTCTCTGCCTTTCAAACATAAATAAGCCCATGTGGCTTCTTTTTGTGATATTTTTGTACCCTTAATTCGGTAAAATGCCTACGATTAAATACCGTTTGACCCAAAGGTTAAAATGTAAAGTAAAGGTATTTTCCCTCGTCTTATTTTAGTCAAGACAAGCCAATAAAGTTTCGTCAAAGGGAACTTTATAATATTAAGTCTAGACAGTCTAATTATTTTGTTCAAGACATAACCTTTAAATATTAATTTAAAGTTATTTTTAAAGACTCGGCATTCGTCTAGATAGCTAATAGTCTACGTCATCAAGATACGTCTATTTTGACTAAGTCAAAAGTCCAAAAGTCTAATAAGTTCCACGTCAAATGACCGTCTAATTGAGATTAGGACTAACCCGATGTTAATTAATTACGAGTTGTCACAAGTTCAGTGGTTGAAAGAACATACTCTCATTCAAGAGGTCTTGTGTTCAAGCATGAGGTATAAATAGGACGTCCCTTTATGAGGGTTTGACTTAGTTATGCCCAGGTTCAAGTCTGAAGGGATAGTGTTTACCCCTATTAATCGTCGTGCTTTCGGGAAAATTAGTTGGGGCATTTCCCCCATCGGGTATTTGAAATAGTCATTTTTACTTCTAGGGAGCTTTTTAGCGCGGACCCGGTTGAGACAACGTATGTTAGACCTCCCGTTATCGAATCGCGACACGAAATTTCAAGCGAAATTCACAAAAAAAAAAAAATTAACAAAATCCCATTTCAACTTTGAATGAAATGAATGCATTAGTCCTTAGTAATTACTCATTGTTCATGGACTTCATGCCTCAACTTGGGCTTGAGCAAGCTTTTATAGTATTATTCAAATCTGGACTAGGCTAGATCTTAATTAAGCGGCTTCTTCTTAACCAAGCCTGACCCTATATATAGGCCTGCTTTTAACTTTTAAGAAGTTCTATCTCTATGTCAACTGGTCTCACTTCGGATCGAACTGTTTTGGGCTTTTGTTTTCATGCATATGTAAGAATGATATTTTTTTTTCTTTTTTTAAACGGCATTTATGTAAGAATGATATTTAGCTTTTAGCTTTGGCATAGACGACGCATATAGTTAATTAATAAAGATAAAGATTATCAGAATTATATTCTTTCTTTATTTCATGAAAATTCATGATAGAATTGAATTGTAAAAATGTAAAGTTATACTACTCCTTTCTGGGTTCAGACTATAGATGATTATATACTCAACACTAGCTAATAAAAAACTAATCATTGACAAATCTTCTTCATATCACACGGTGGAAAAAGAGAACTTTTTACATCTACCCGGCCTAACCAAAATTCTAACAGATTTTTAACTTATATGAACAATAATAATTTACAACTTTCCACTTCATCGTTTCTCATATATTTTCTTTAGTCCTTGAACCTAAAATTTGTTGTAGTCCATTGTGATAAAAGCTAGGTGTTCAGACTCAAACCTGAGACCTTAAACAATTACTCTCTTTGTCTCCTTTTTATTGTCCTATTTTGACTGGTCAAGTTTTTTCTTCCGACTTTGACCGTAAATATCTTTGTTTGTGTTATATATTAGTTGATAAAAGTTATATCAATGAAAAATACATTTAAAACTCAATCAATTCATATATGTTATATCAAGTGTTATATAACACAAACAAAAATATTTACGATCAAAGTTAAAAGAAAAAGACTCAAAAAGTCAAACTAGGACACTTAATATGAGACGGAGAAATTAATATAATTACTTCAAACAACAGTATATATTAACAAAAAAGATTGGACATCCGAAGATGAAGCCCTTACCACTCGATATTCTGATAGACGAGTGTGTGTGTGTGTGTGGAGAGAGAGAGAGAGAGAGAGAGAGAAAAGATGGGATATTTGCAAAATTGAAATAGTAAAGAGTTGATTACGAAATTACATGATTAAATGACAATGAGTGTGTTTGGGTTTTCAGTTTGTCCAATATGAGACAAAACAACAAAAGTGTGTGAGTAGGCACATGTGTTTTTTTTTTAAGTGTTATAGTGAGTACGTAAATAAGTAAAAGCGATTGTGGTACGTATCAACAAAGATCGATGGTGTAAACATATCCCGTGTACCATATATTACTATTAATTGTCTAATTACATACAAAAATGCAAACCCATTTTTGTAAGTTAATTCGATTCTCCAATTGATTGAATAAGTTTGTTACTAGTATGTGTTAGAAGAAATAAAATACGTACGAGGATTTTCATACGTTTAAATTTGCGTTCTTGCAAATTAACAAAGAAAACATCATAATTTCATTAACTTAAGGCCCTCCTTATACTAACCCACTTCTTCCCCACTTCTTCCACTATTCATCAGCTTTTCTCTCTCCTAAAACATCCCCTCCTTATACTACCTACTTCTTCCCCACTTCTTCCACTATTCATCCATTATTTTATTATTTCATTTTTTCTTTTTTCACAAAATTAAACAAACACATTTTATTATAATTAAAACACATTACATACTTAAAAATAAAAGACAACACATAATTAAAAAAGACAGTACTTGATAAAAAAAAACACGAAATACATTGAAATGCTACGATTACTCATCATCTTTTATTGACATACTTGTTAAAATGATACATTTTATACAAGTTTAAATTGGAACATATATAATTTTTTATATACTTACACACTTGTAAGAATGTGCAGGGTTCAGAAGGTAAAAGAGTGAAGTTGAAGGACTGAAGTTATAAAGAATGAAGATTCAAAGATGGCTTTTATAAAATGTAACATCCCAAACTTTTTAATTAACGGTTGACTTGAGTCGTTAAGTCAACACTACATGTCCGTTAAGTCTCTAGGAGATTTAATGCTTAGATGTGTTTAATGTGCTATATGTGTGAGGCTTAAATGCCTTAATGATTGATGTACTAATGTTTTTAAGGTGTATTTATATGCCTTTAGAGGTGCTTGAAGTGTTTAACGAGTTGTAAGTATTCCCTATAGGTGTTTTGAGCTAAATATGAGTCGTTTGGAAGCTTAGGACTAGATTTGACATAGGGTTAAACTAAAAAACGGGATTAGGGTCTAGGTGATGGTCATTAGCTTCTAATTACTGATATTATCATCTTCTCTTTGAACCCTAACCGCCCCCTTTGACTCCATATCGATTCCATTGCAAAAATCTTCCAAAAAGTGTTGATTCGGGTGTGTTTGATCAAGCTTTTGCATCCTTTTTGTAACCTTCAGGTAATAGAGGTACAATAACATTGATTTTATGTCTTTTCAATCATATTATTCGTTTGATTACTGGTCTAGGTCATTAGAGAATTAATTGATGTCAAAAATGTGTGTTTTGATCGATTCGGTAACCTAAAACGTTTGTTATTGTGATGCAAATCAAGTAGGGGTTAATCAATGATTTCAATGCATCATTATGGTCTTAAAATGATGAATTTTGAGGTACAAAAGTCGTTCATAAGGTTTGGGGTCGTTTGGGGTGTGTTTTGTTAAGTTTTGGAGGTTAAACAAAGTGGTTTGTGCAGATTCGGGGCATGTTGCGGCGCAGTCACTAGACTGCGACGCAGTGAGTGTGCAGCGACTTTAGTTGCGACGCAGTTTGCCCACTGCGACGCATTAGCGACAAAATTTTTAAATGGCCATAACTTTTGAACCGTAACTCCGTTTTTGACAAATAAGCTATCCACGAAATCGTGAGAGAGTCTACTTTCTAATGGTAGTGCTTTTAAAAGATTATTCTAATGTCAAAGTATCTGAAAGGTTGAATTAGTGAGTGAAGGTCGAGTTTCGTCGAGTTCTGTGAGCTCTAAAGTATTAATCGAATCTTCAATGCATCAAGCATTCTAATGGGACATGTTTATAGGTGTTTAGGTCTGAGTTATGACCATAATTGAGTGGGTATTGTTTAGCTCGTCTAATGGTTGCTTAATGATTATAGGTAGTCAGGAATACTTGCTTTGCGCGGTAGCTTAGTTATCATTTGTTGTGCGCTTCTTCGAGGTAAGATACACTACTTTGACACGCTAAGGGTTCAACAAAAACATGGTTTTCATATAATAACTTCCCAAATGATATCTTGTTTGCTTATGGGTATTCGGGGTTACACGGGAGGTGTTATGGACTATGTAAATGACTATTGAAGCCTGAAATGCTACCCCAATGATATGAGATGTTACGATATGCTATGAAATGTTATGTAATGCATTGAGATGTTTTGAAATGTGAATATATGTTGATGATAAATGGAATGTGCATGAATGTATGGCTTGTTCATCTAGTTCACTAGACTTTATAAGTTGCCATGACACGTGCACGTTTAAGGGCCCAAACGTAAAATGATGTAATGCAATGTGATATGCGAGTAATGCTCGAGCTATTGAAGTGGGAAGTGTTAAGCTTAACCCGTACTTGCCCTTGCCCGGCTGGTGCGTAGATGTGGTTGCTTGGGTGGCTCCTTGCAACATAGTTAACGTGAGATGAGTAATTCCGGGTAGGCCTAACTAGCCACCAATGTCTTTGAACATACGGACTACTCCTGGATCGGCTTTGCCTATCCTTAACGACAAGGAGGGGTTACCGAAAGGTTTTACCATTAAGTCGGTTGTGAGGTCTTATGACCGCCAACACATAAACTTTCACCTAACGTGAGATGTGTGGCATAAGTCACACATAACTTGATGTGAACGTGAGATATGATATGTGATGTAAATGTGAGATGTGATGTGTGATGTGTTTAGGCACAATTAGGATTGAATATCTTATGATGTTTAACGTAATGTGAGATGATGTTATGCTATGATTTGTGCCTTAATGATTATAATGTATTTCTTTCAAATATTGAAATGGACAAATGTTGTATAAACTATGTGTTATTTTACTTAGCTAATTCGTTAGCTAACACTTGTTTCTTGAAATGTGTTGCTCCCTCAGGTTTAGCAAGCTTGTGAGAATTGATGAATAAAGTGCGAGGCGTGGGTAGATTGCAATGTGGATGACTATAGTTTACCCATAGTGGCTGTTCGCATTAGACATTTGCTTCATGTTTAGACATTTATGATTTGCATTTATTATGTTGTCGGTTGTTTAATGTTGGGCAACCGACGGATTTCCATTTGAACTTATTTTGATGACATTGCTAGTAACACCAATTAATAATTGAACCAAACAGATTCTTTTGGTTTGGTCTTTTAAAATTTACTTCCGCTATCTTTTGACGCCGTTAGGCGAAAATTTTGGAAATCCATATTTTTAAACGACAGGTGTTACATAAAATCAAGCAAAGTTCAAGGTTATGTTTAAAGATGGTGCAAAACCGAGGGACTAAATTAGAAATTTGATATCAAGGGTATAAATACCTTGTTATAACCCTTTTTAGGGTTAAGAACCCTTTTATTTTTCTCTCATATTTTTTGTTATTCTCTCAGTTTATATTGATTGTATCGATATATATCGATTTCATATATTTGTTTGTGTAATTGTGATATCATCTGGATATCACTTAATCTTGTAATAATCTTACTATAATAATAATCATCTGGTCACAGCCGACTGCCCGATTTGGGTGCTTCTTATTGTGTTCTTGATCAGATCATAAAATTGTTCAATACTTCCTATGCCACGGTAAGCGCTTACATTCCTTCCGAATTCTGGTGAAGTGACCTACTAGTTGATCTTTGCTCCGTGGACCTTCAGTCGTGTCCCTGTTGAACATTTCCGTAATGTCGTTCCAAGCGTTTTCGCTTGGGTTATTCACTTCACACCTACCGGTGACAGAGTCAGGTCGCCTCAACATCTAACACATCGACAACAAAAGATCTTCTGCTTGAGTCCACCTCGACATTTTAAATGGAATGGTTTGAGGAAGATAAAAATGAGTTGAAAGAAGTTGTTGTGATTTGAAATGGTAGTGTTAAGTTGGGAATAAATAGGGGTTTGAAAAAAAAAACAAAAATAAGCTACTAGCCGGGTTTTTTTTTGAATTTGGAATAAAAAATCTTTTTATTTACTTATTTTGCAACGGAAAAAAGGTTTGAGGCCCCACTTTTCATGTCTTTCCTGCGTCTAAACTTGGAACAAACCGAATGGACGCCACCCTCGACGCTGCCGCTGCTAATAACGTCTTCACCCCGCCGACGTCGGACGGCGTCGGACGCGGGGTGAACAGACGTATAAGGACCGGCCTAACCAAGTGTAAGTATTATGTATAGTAGTTCCTTTGAGTTTCAAAGTGATAAAAAGCAAAAAGGAAATGCTAAAGCAAGTGTGAGCAAGAAATATAACTTAAGGTGCACTCAAGTTACCAATATATGTAATGTATGTATAAATGTGGTGGGGTAGGTTCTAGTATAAAGTTTTGACTTTTAAACAGGTTTCGATATTCCATGTCTAGGGATGTTATTTGTTAATGTTGGTGGAAAATATAATTATGATTGACGATGACGAACGGTGGCGTATGCTACAAAACCCACCCAACTCTGCCTCCCACTTTCCTACCTCCACACTTTTGTTTTAGTTTTTAAGTTAAGGAAGTTTCCATGGCTTTTTTTCTTTCTTTTGTTAACTTCAATTCTAATGTAATTTGGTTATGTTGCATATTGATTAATTAGCATTGAAATGTCTCGCGAAAAGAACAAAATACGATGGATTAGAAATACATTTCAATGATTATCTTCAAAGTTAATTTACTCAAATAAAGAATGCTTGGAAATATCGAAAAAGTAAAGAAAAAGTTGTACTGTTTTTCCACAAATCCCGACCATAAATATTTGGGTGAACATAAATAGCTAGGTTATAGAAAGAAAACGACTACCATGCTTTTTAATTGATGTATCAAAAGTATGCATTATTATTAATATGTATAGTTTATGTTAATATCATAAATTGTGGAGAGTAAATCAAAATGACGATACCTTTCATTTGTACAAATTTTATACCTGACCAAACCGGTTATTTCAACTTTACAAATATTAGAAAAGCAAACAATAATTTATAAGTTGTTTGGTTATTATTGATCATTTTTGTCAATTAATTCGGTTGTTTCTCACGTCTACATCAACGCATCGACACGTTGTTTATTTTGCTGTGAATTATAAGCATTTCGATTTTGAAAGTATCTGTAATATTAAAAATGTTGTAAAAAATCAATAAAATTGACCATCCTAGATTATTTTTAGTTTTCTAAATAAATGTATTAGATTTTATTTCAATCCAATTATATTATTCTACATTTTATTAATAGCCAATAAACGCCACATTAGAAAACTTATAACTCTCTCATGGGTGGCCCATATGATATATTTTCGACCAGATCAGAGCCTTAGACCTTATGGTCTAGTTACACCATTCCAAAAAATCCCATGAGATTTAAACCGGTTTTGAACACCCGACTTCATAAGTAAGACCTTAATGCTCTTATGATTTCATCCGTTAAGTCATTGATATTATAATATTTTTCTTAATAGTTTATTTTATTTTATTTTAGAACGAATTGCATTTTTGGTCCCTGTGTTATCACACCTTTTGCAAGTTTGATACAAACATGTGCAAAGTCGCGAAACGCATCCCTGTCATATCACACCTGTTGCAATTTTGGTCCAACAGTAACGTTCCGTCTATTTTTACCGTTAAATACATCATGTGCCCCTCACGTGAGGGGTAATACTGTCTTTTCATATAAACGAGGACTATTTCTGCAACTAACCAAAATACATATCTCATCATCATCAGATCACTTATATATGTTTTTATATATATATCATAATTTCCCAGAACTTGATAAAACAAAATTCAACCCACAAGATTAGGGTTTAAACCCATGTTTTCGGTCAAAAAACTGTCCGAAACCCCGACCTGGGATTTTTCCATCAAACCAAACACTTCCCCAGCCCTAGTCGCTCCCTCCCCAGCCTTCAATTGATCGGAATTCGGTTGAAAAGTGGCCAGAATAGGTGCCGGCAGTATGGTGGTGGTCGTTTTTTGCGGCGGCTGCAAAGGAGGAAAACCCTCCTCAATTGAATCCGATTTTGATGATGATGATCTGAGATTGTATTTGGATTGAACATATGATCGATTGACATCAATATCTTGCGTGGAGGATTCATCTTGAAGCTTTAATTGTCGAAAAACATCATTGTATTTCTCACCTTCGAAATCCGGCCAAAAAAGGCCTAGAAGTGGCCGGCGGTAGCAAGGTGAAAAAATCGCCCCTAGGTAATCACATTCACTTGAGACCTCGTTGAAACCGGCATTTTTGATGAATCTACCCAAAATTACTCAAATCCAGAACATACCCTTTTCAATTTACACACAACCCATCACAAGAAACCTCAAAAACAGATAAAATTTGTAAAAATCAAACAAAAAAATCCAATTTTTTCAAGATATACAAAAAAATAAAAACTTTACTTCAATTCAAGAAATACCCTTTTCAATATATACAAAACCCTAATAAGTGGATATAGAAAAACCTTCAAGAAAGGAATGAGATCTAAAAGATGGGAAATTGGTGCTTCAAATTTTGTAATTTCTTGAATCAGATGCGTTGTTAGCTGAATTTAATATCACAATTTTGACTTTTGTGACTTTGAGTTTTCGGTTTTGAAGGAAAGTATAAGAGTGAGGGAAAGGGTAATTTTTATTTTAGTAGTAGCTAATAAATTTGTGTTCAAGATTTTCCAGGTATATGATTGATATAGATATGAGTGATGTAATAATATATATATATATATATTATATATAATATCTGTGTGTGTTTGATGATGATGAGGATGATGATATATGTATTTTATATAATATCTGTGTGTGTTTGATGATGATGAGGATGATGAGATATGTATTTTGATTAGTTGCAGAAATAGTCCTTGTTTATAATGAAAAGACAGTATTACCCCTCACGTGAGGGGCACATGATGTATTTAACGGTAAAAATAGACGGAACGTTACTGTTGGACCAAAATTGCAACATGTGTGATATGACAGGGATGCGTTTCGCGACTTTGCACATGTTTGTATCAAACTTACAAAAGGTGTGATAACACAGGACCAAAAATGCAATTCGTTTTTTATTTTATTACATTCTATTATTAACATTAACTATTTCTTTATGTATATTGCCTACTCGAGTATATGCTATATATAAACCTCTCCACCAACACCTGTTCATCCTTTACTTCAATTTTCAATACACTCCCATAATCCCCATCTCCAATGACTCAATTTCATTACATTATTCCCTTCCTCTTTACTATTTTTATCATCGCCGTAACCATCAATTCCCGGCCAACCACCACCACTACCACATATACCCGAGATCAAGTATCATGCACCATGTGCAACGAATGCGAAAACCCGTGTCAACAATCTCCTTCACCTCCACCCCCATCACCACCACCGCCATCCGATACCACTAACTGCCCTCCACCGCCATCACCACCATCAGCCACCAATAATCCACCTCCTGCTACCCCATCCCCATCAACACCCTCGGTTCCAAATTTACCATATTACCCACCACCGTCGCCACCTTCCGGTGGTGGATACGGCTACCCTACTCCCCCACCACCCAACCCAATTCTCCCTTATTTTCCTTTTTACTATTATAACCCACCCCCGCCAGATTCATTCTCTGGTCAATTGAACATTAATCCACTTCATATTATTCTTCCATTCATTTTCTTTATTGTATTCTTATTTAACCTCTAGCTAGTCTTATTATTGTTATTATTACTATTTTTTTTACTTTCGTTTTATACTCAAAGGTGATTAAGCAAAATTGAAGATCGAAGAATGCGGTCGCCAGGAGAACTATATCAAGAATATATGTTACTTTTGTTTCATCAAATTCTTATGTAACTTTTTTTTTATTTAACATTTGATTATTAAATGTAGTTGTTTACTATCTCAAACAATAATGAGAGTAAATTTTTCGTCTGACTCATTGATCATAGCCATAAAATAAATTAATTTGAGCTATTAATTGTGTTGTTGTATTTATTTATTTTTTTCTGTTTGTTAGCATAAGCTTCATGCCTAGTTTTTAAAAGGACTGCTTTAATGTTCAAAAAAAAAAGAAAAAAAAGGACTGCTTTATTCTTACTATGTTGCTTTTATTTTTATATCTATCAATTTGGGAAAAGAAATAAATAAAACTTTTAGTAGTTTAATCTAAATGTATGAAAAGATAAGTCAATTTGATTAGCAAATAACATATCAAAAGTTATCATCAAATAATTATATATGTTATTATTTAAATATATTAATAATTTGGTTTGAAGATAATGTCTTCCGTTCACATCATATGCATTTCTCACCCGTATCTACTTTATTTTTGTTATTATATGTGCATTGATATATAATGTCATGTTTGATTTCGAATATACTTTTTAGAAAAACGTAATCAAAATGAGAGATACGTACTCTATATTGTTTATAAATTTAATCTTATACCGTTTAATAAGAAATCAACAATTATTTTTGGACAATTTATTTATCATCTAAAATTTAATTTCCAAATATTTGGTATTAACGTAATAATTGATAATTATGATACGTATGTTCACATTAATTAAATTAAGAAATCACATTACCAACGTATATATATATAAATTAAAACTCAAATATATACAACTAAGAATAATGTAATTTATAACTAAGATACGAAATCAAAGTTTAGTAACGATTGCATTGTACATATTTTATGTATGTAAAAACAAACATAATTTGGTTCAATTCAATCATTCATTAATAAATTGTATATGGCAAGCTGTCAAAAGCATAAAGTGGCAATCAATAATATTTGGGCTTTAAGTTTTATTCGCTTTTGGGTTACCTTTGCAATAGATGGGCCAGGATAAAAGGAAAAGAAGGATAAATCTTTTGTTTTATATTTTTTTTAATTGTTTAGCAAACAAGCAAGCAACTCAACATAACTTCGTAATAAAACAAAAGTGTCCACTCGCTTCGTCTTCTTCTTGCATAACCGTCATTGGTTCTAGCCTTTGTTTTGTCACAGAGTATAATTTTTCCAATGTAATTTCTTCCATCAATAACAGTAAACCTTCTTTTTGTAAAAATCATTACAACATAAACATTGCTTCCAAAATTTCCTTAGAAGTTTTCTCTTTTCCGTAACAAGATGATTGAATATTCTAGTTTTCTTAAGAAATAAAATATTATTATTTGTAATAGATAAAAAAAAATTCAAAACCATAAACATTGATGGTAAAAGTGATATAGTCCCAATAATTTTCCTACAATTAATAATGAATAAATAGTTTGTGTGATTTAAGATGTTATCAAAATGGAAATTTTATTATTTGGTTAGCTTAAAACTCCCATGGAAACAAATGATGTACTATTTGAATATTTGACCAATTCAAGAGAGAGAGAGAAAGGGGGGGGGGGGGGGTTTGTTAAACATTTGTTTTTTATTATTAGCATGGATACTCATACGTTGAAGCGAGATAAACTATAGCGCGCAACGTGACGAAGGGAGGTTTGGTGGTTGCATTCTCTTTCGACAATGTGAAAAGGGAGGGTTGTATTTGCGAGGAGGGTATTTTAGACGATTCCTCCTGTGTAACTTTCAACAGGGGTGTGTTTTTTATTAAGCATTATAGATTATATATTAACTCGTCATCTGCCCGCGCGATGCGGCAGTGCGGTGGTGATGGCGGCGGAGACGGGTGGTGGTGGCGGCGGCGATGGGTGGTGCGGCGGCGGTAGTGACGTGGTTATTAATATAAAAGTAATTGATATAAAAGAAGGTATTGTAGTTATTTTAAGGTTAATGGATGTATGTTGTAAATAATTCTATTAAGGGTATTATAGGTATATTAGGTGGAAATATTTAAACTAATTAATAAATGAGAGGGTAATTTGGGTAGATCAAGTTCTTTTTTGAGAACAAAAAAGGTCAAATGTTTTATAAGATAGTTAAGATTAAGATTAAGATTAAGATAATACAAGAATTTTGATAACTATATATAATTTAGTTAAAGTTAAATTTTGTCAAATAATCTTAAATTCTCAAACATAGATACTAGTTCAATGATTAGGAATATTGACCCAAAATACAGGATGTGCGCCTAGATTTCTCATGTTTCCATTGCCTTTTCTTTTCAGAGATATAAATACTCTCTTTTTTGTTGTTTGAAACATACTATTTGAGAGTTTGTGTACTGAAGTTACAGGCCAATAACAAATGATACAAAGTCACGTAACTAACATGTGTAGCCTGAGCCTTAAAGATCTTGGATTCAAATCCTGTTATGAGCAAAATACTCCTAAAAATGGAGACATGGGTTTTCCATAATAGGTTTCCACTGATATTGGAATTGTATGCTGAGCCCAAGTTTGTCGTTAAAGAAAAAGCTAACAATATTAAAAGATAACTTACTTAATATATAAAGAAAAGAGGAATGATGTACTGCAAAAAAAGGTTGTTGGCGGCAATAAGCTTTTGGTGTAGTGGTCTAAGGGGGAGGTGCGAGGTATTGCGTTTAGGTGTTCATTTTTAAAAAAAAAACTAACTATTAACAACTAATATTTATCTTCATCTCTAAGGATCTTGGACCTTAAAGATAGGATCCATAAACTTTGTTTTTAGGAAAAAAGATTGTTAGCAGATTGGGTCCCCTGTAGACCATAAGATGTTGATTGATGAAGGACCATGATTGAGTAGAAGCATAGTCTATATGATTTTTCACAATGCCTTTCCCTTTTATGTATGTGCAAAAGCAAGGTCACCATTAATCAGTTAGAATCCATTTTTAGGACTTTTGGACTCTTTTGGCACATGATCCATTGGCGTTTTCAACAATCTATTTGCCTTACCACAAATAAAGCATTGCTTCAAGATGATTACTACGCACTGATATAGATGTACTATTTCATAGGAGAAAAATTCTACTCTTATTGCATATTTGCATAAAGCCAAGAAAGTTGCTCCACATACATATTCACTTAAGAAAATTTCTACTCTTATTGCATATTTGCATAAAGCAAAGAAAGTTTGCATATTCACTTCGTCGGGCGGTGCTTGTGTGGGGGTGCGCCACTAGAAATCGGGGTGGAAGCTGTCACCATACTATATATACTAACAAATAGTAGAACACATCACGTCGGTAGCGTATTATGTAATCTATGTCACAAAATCACAAAATCGTTTTAGCTTGAAAATAGGGTTGGAATGAATTGGATTGTAACTTGTAAGTTGTAAGCATGGTTTGTAACTTTATGATAAGAATTATAAGGATTTAAGGAACATTAAAGTTGAAAAAATGAAAATGACTAAATTGGGTAAATAAAGCCCAAATCCGATACAATAGTTTAAAGGGCTTAATTAGCCCAAAGCCCAAATATGTTCTTGAAGGACTCTGGTTGGGGTTTCTTCGAAAAGTGAAAGAGATAAATCAAGAGATGGATACAAGTTGACCAACAAAATCTTCCTTTTCTTTTTATTGGAAAATCTACTATTCATCATACATGGTTGGTTTTCCGATCTAGTAATCGTGTGCTTTCTAGGTTATAATATTCAACTAGATTATGATCTTATGATAATCATTATGGCTATGATGATTTATAAAAATATTGTATCAAAGTAATGAGTGAAGAACACTAAATTTTTAGGTATTACTAATAAGTAACCTTTAATGATACATATAATATATAATATAACATGATTGCATTTTATATTTGTTCAGTACTATACTACTATATGATAAAACTAAAGCATTGATTAAAAGCATTTGATTTGAAAACATTGATAATAACATTTATTTTCATTTGAGTTATGAGTTATGTGTCGACCGAATGAACGATAGCAAATAATTACTCGTTTTTTTTCCACTAGAGATTCATCTAAAAAGAAATATTAGGTTTACAAAAAAATTATAAATAAATATTTTTTTATAAAATGATATGTCACTAATAGATCGAATAAATAGAAATAATGAGAAAACATAAACAACATTTACATGTAGTTGGTCCTACTCATTTATCACGTTAATTTGTAAGAATTTGTTTACAGTTTATTTGTGATTTGTAAACCTATAAATTTTAAAAATTAGTTTTTTAAGAAGAAAGCGTAAGTAGTGACTTTATTATAACAAAGTTATATTTTCTACATTAAGTCCTATATTGCATGAAGAAAGAGAATAATTATGACTAATTTATAGAATCTCTAACTATATTAAAGGAGATTAGGTGATGACCTAAGAAAAGGCTTATGTGTCGGCCTTTAAGGTTATCCACATCATAAAAAACACATAATGGCTGATGTCATGTGTGTTTTTTTTAGCTTCCATGGGAAGATTTGATCCAATCTTCTTTAATACTCTTCTTTCTCTTTCTTTTTCTTTTTCCCAAAAAAAACTCAAAAGTTACAGATCTTTTTTTTTCACTCAACCTTTTTCTCTTTCAATCTTCTCTTCTCGTCATCTTTCTTTTTGAGTTTTCTAATTATTTTTCTCTTATCATCACTATCTTAATTTTTAGCCCCAAAACCCTAATATTTTTTTGTTGGTTGTTACAGTCTCCGATCAGATCAACGATGGTAGCTCATCTCCGGTCAGATCCACGGCAGCGAAGGTCATCTCTGATCAACTTCTCTCATTCCTCACATAATAACATGTTCTCCATCTGCTTTTAAGCTAACAAGGTAAAATTCATTTCAAACAAATTTTCATTATTAATATTTATTCAGATCTTTGAAATTTTTTTGACAGTTATTGTATTTATCTTTTGATTTTGATTCCGATCTATACAAAACAATGAACAAAAACTTTTTGTAAGTTTTTTTCTATTGGCTTCTTCATCTTATTCTTAGTCATCCATCTTCATCAATCTATCTTCATCAATTTTTGTAGTTATAAAAATTGTTAGCTATTTATATTGTGGATGTGGTGGTTTTGTTGGAAGAGTTATTTGGGTTGCCTGGTATTGAAGACTTGGTGGTTTTAATTATCAATTTTTGTATTATAAAAATTGTTAGCTATTTATATTGTGGATGTGGTGGTTTTGTTGGAAGAGTTATTTGGGTTGCCTGGTATTGAAGACTTGGTGGTTTTAATTATCAATTTTTGTAGTTATAAAAATTGTTAGCTATTTATATTGTGGATGTGGTGGTTTTGTTGGAAGAGTTATTTGGGTTGCCTGGTATTGAAGACTTGGTGGTTTTAATTATCAATTTTTGTATTATAATTTTTTGTGTGTAACTATTCTTTTTACAGTTTTTGTGTTTCGTATGGAATAATATTTTATGCTTTATTGATACAGAATTGATCAAGGGGTGGTTCGTATTAAAGTAGATATCCTGATTCAAACGTTTGTTCTATTGTAGGTAGAAATGGACGATCTTATTCCATACAAAAGGTCACAGATTAATGAATGAGTGATTAGAGGGAATTTATATTCTGTATATTAAAAGACTTTGGACGAATTGGAGGAAGTGATGGTGATGAAGGAAGTAGGAACTCCCTTAAGTGGAAGAAAGTTGGTTGCCGCTTCCAAAAAGCCAAGGTACGACAACCTCTCTTTCTTTAATATGTTTTCATCTTTAATAGGTTTATGGTATATGTGTTAGAAAAACTTTGTTTCCATTATTAGGTGGTTTATAAATTGCATCAAAGATGTTTAGCGACCGATAAAATTTGAGCATGTGTCACTTGGTTCCTTTTTCTTTTTCCTGGTTTGAGTCTTGCTATTGTTATGTTTTACTTTGGTGGGGATTTTGGAATGTTTAATATTTTTGTAGCTATAAAAAGAAATGCATTCCGATTTGAGTATTGGGCTAATGTATATAGAATGGAATGATTTTTTTATTGGTTGTGAGGAGAAAAAAATGTGAGTTAAATATATTGTAGAATGGAATGCAGCTGCAAAGTGCTCATGGGGAAGAGATTTGGGTTGTCTTTTTCCTTTTAGAGATCTAACTTATTTAAGTTAATGTAAAAGTTATTGGTTGTGAGGAGAAAAAAATGTGAGTTAAATATATTGTAGAATGGAATGCAGCTGCAAAGTGCTCATGGGGAAGAGATTTGGGTTGTCTTTTTCCTTTTAGAGATCTAACTTATTTAAGTTAATGTAAAAGTTATTGGTTGTGAGGAGAAAAAAATGTGAGTTAAATATATTGTAGAATGGAATGCAGCTGCAAAGTGCTCATGGGGAAGAGATTTGGGTTGTCTTTTTCCTTTTAGAGATCTAACTTATTTAAGTTAATGTAAAAGTTATTGGTTGTGAGGAGAAAAAAATGTGAGTTAAATATATTGTAGAATGGAATGCAGCTGCAAAGTGCTCATGGGGAAGAGATTTGGGTTGTCTTTTTCCTTTTAGAGATCTAACTTATTTAAGTTAATGTAAAAGTTATTGGTTGTGAGGAGAAAAAAATGTGAGTTAAATATATTGTAGAATGGAATGCAGCTGCAAAGTGCTCATGGGGAAGAGATTTGGGTTGTCTTTTTCCTTTTAGAGATCTAACTTATTTAAGTTAATGTAAAAGTTATTGGTTGTGAGGAGAAAAAAATGTGAGTTAAATATATTGTAGAATGGAATGCAGCTGCAAAGTGCTCATGGGGAAGAGATTTGGGTTGTCTTTTTCCTTTTAGAGATCTAACTTATTTAAGTTAATGTAAAAGTTATTGGTTGTGATGGTTGGTTTGTAGTATATTGTATATATATATTATATATATGATATATATATATATATATATATATATATATAGAAAGTACGGCCCCATGTGCTTCAGGCAATCTTTTACAGCAATGCCAAGAAATCTGGTTCCATCAAGGTTAGTTTTTATTGTGTTTTGTTGAATATAGTGATGAAATATAAGCTTTTATTATTATTTTTAGCGTATATTGCTAATGTATTCAGCAAGAGCATGAGAGTATACAAAGCCACTATCAACTTATTGATAGTAATCCAAAAGCATCGGATAACTAATTGTTTTTGTTGCATATCAGAGGGGAGTTAAGAGAAGCATTGAAGCATTGATGTTGTCGCCAAAAGATTACACTTTCAACATTGCGGTTATTGTGAAAGACAACAACCCTTGACAAGGAAAGCGGCCACCACAAAGAATTATAGCCTTGGCAAGGTGGGCGCTACCAAACCCTTGAGAAAATAAAGGAAGGGACAACGGTAGCTGCAGGGAAAATGGCAGAGATAAAAGCTATGGATATGCTCACGGGAAAGAAAAGAAAGACTAAAGATAAGTTAGCTAAAGCTGGTGATGCTACAAATTAAGGTTATTAAGATATGATTAGTTTTTTTTTTTTTTGTTATATGTGACAATGTACTATATAATGTGAAATAAGTTTATGTAACTTTGATGTGTTGAAATTAATGGAAGTGGTGTAAATAATGGGATAAAATGGTTTTTTCGGGCAGACAAAGTTTGATGATCAATACAAGAATCTTTCTAATAAATTAGTGCTATATTAGATTTTGAGGAGTATCCGAGTATTGATATAAATGCGCACCAAGATACCTACCTATCTCTAACTTCAATTATATTCATAATGTTAAAAGATAAAAAATAATGAAATTGTTATTGTGTTTTTTGTTATTGAGTTTTTTTTAATTATTGTTATATGTGACAATGTACTATATAATGTGAAATAAGTTTATGTAACTTTGATGTGTTGAAATTAATGGAAGTGGTGTAAATAATGGGATAAAATGGTTTTTTCGGGCAGACAAAGTTTGATGATCAATACAAGAATCTTTCTAATAAATTAGTTATTGTGTTTTTTGTTATTGAGTTTTTTTTAATCATATACTGGTCATATGCATGTTTTTTTAAAGGCTTGGTTATATGGATGTTAGATACATGTGTTTATACCATTTGTTATATGGGTGTTTGTACAATTTGTTATACAAGTGTTTATAGTATAATTTTTCATGTACATTTTCAACATTAGGTGGATTAAGTTTTTGAAAGTTAAGACTGCTACTTGGCAATCCCGCATTGTCAATTGGGCATAATTTGCAAATTGTGTGGATGGACATATATGTTCACGAATAGTTAAAAAAAGGTATTCATTTATATTTACTATATACATTTGAAGATGTGTATATTTACTACAAGCCTTTTAGGCACTACGAGATATTGTTGTACACATCATTATATAGCTTCTTATGTGCGTTTTATGAAGTTTCTTTGTGATTCTATAAATTTTATCAGCCAGATTTATCATGTGGAATAGTCAGATAGGCTTCATATGTGTAGAATCACATAATATCTAAAACTGTTTTTTATTTAACTTTTCAATGCAGTGTTGTGTGTGTATTCGGCCTTATACACGAGGTGTCCTTGGATGGTGCGGCCTCGCAACCATATCTTGCAAGCCATTGCTTAAATGAATCGGTAAAAATTGTGAGTTTTTAGCTGGGCAAAAGGTCTAGGGTAAGCTACATGGAATTTGATGCTAAATGCATATCAATACCTTTTTAAAGGTACTTGCAGCAATATGAAAAAAGGCACAAGATGGTTTCTAACCATTTCCGGTGATGTGCTCTATATTTGGGGTCGTCGTTGTCTTCTGTCAATTTCTTTTCTGTACAATTTATTTTACAAATGGAACTGCTAGCTTTTCTTCTTTGTGGCAGTGCTTTTGATTACTATGTTTTGTGAATTTCGAACTCCAGGAAACCGATGTCAAAAAGTTTCATTTTGAAGTAGTTAAGATTCTTTTTTTTTGGTTATGAATGGTTGTTAGTGTCATATGCTATTACTTTTCGTATCACAAACTACTTCAAACTAATAAATTGCTTATAGTGCTTTATCATTTAACTAGATTATACCCGTCTGATGGACGGGAACACCAAAAATATTACGTAATTACTAACTACTTATGTATATCATTTTATCAAATGATAAATCAAATCATATGAGAGATCATGTAAATATAATAAAAGATAACTAAAGCTACTTTTATAATGAGGTTTAAATGAAACAGGTTGATGAAATTCACCAAACATGTTTTACATTATTGTACTGTACAACACCTTAATGTATAGTTAGTGGCGTACGGTTAAAAGTTGCTGGTGTAAAATAGGCTGGAAAGAATAAAATAACATATAATATGCATAAACTAATTAAACAATAATGCATTAAAACAAACATCATAACATTTACTTTAAATTAATAAGATAAAAATTAGTTAGATTATATTAAAAAAAAATATGTATATAAAGTTTTAGATATATATAAATCATGCATGTTTGGTGGCGTAGGGTTAAAAGTTAGTGGTGTACAATAGGCCAGAAAGAATAAAATAACATATAATATGGTTGTATGCATAAACTAATTAAACAATAATACATTAAAGCAAACATTATAACATTGGATACTTTAAATTAATAAAATAAAACTTAGTTAGAAAATAATATTAAAAAAAACGTATACGAAGTTTTAGATATATATAAATGTCAAGTGATTTTTATAAAAATAAAAAATAAAATAATAATAATAATAATAATAATAACAATAACAAATAACTTAGGTACAAAGAGATATATATGAAGTTTTAGAGATATATAAATCTCAAACTTCAAGATGCAGCCGATCACATGATATATGTCTTATTTTATTATTTTATTTTTATTATTAATTAAAGATGATTAGGATTAGTGATTAGGAATAATTTAAATGACATGGGATACTTAAAATTAGGAAATTAATGGAAAAATAACACATCATGAAAAATCCTACATGGCATGCTCTCATAATTGCCAACTAAGAGAAAACATATTCTCTCTTAGTTATATAGAGAGATAACGCTTCAAATTGTAATAACATTTGCAAAAAGTAAATTCTTTAATAATTTGTTATATTAAATTATTAGTTAATAAGACTTATTAATACTCTTCATTTTTTCGGAAATACTTAGATAAAATTAGGAACGTTCCAAAAACATTTATTTTATATAAAGCTATCGAAAATCCATGTTTTTACACGGGTTTACAACTAGATTGCAACTACATGCAGTTGAGTTAACTACATACAATGCTAGACCATTACAAAAAATAACTTGTGAAGAAATTAAAACCAACATAAAGATAACATCCCATGGATTGCCGATATGTAATTAAAAGCAAAGACTCATCCCAATGAATGATTGTAACCAGTACAAATATGTAACTGATGAAGTTATCGTTGTACGTACTTAGATGAAATATGTAACGTCAAAAACTTTAACTTATAGAAGGTCTATCGGTTGTCCGTGTTTTTACACGGGTCTAAAACTAGTTAGTATAGATTAAAAGAAAAATTAAAAGAGAGAAAACAAATAAAATTCATATATTAACACTAAATTTTAAGACATACGTTAAAATCTGTCAGATTAATTACCCATATCAATATCATCTTAAGATGTTTCTTTTATTTGATCAAAATATCTCTCTCAAAATATGAATAATTATATGGGGGTCATGTTGTATTTTTTCGTGAGAAGTTTGTATAATGCCAAATGCTCAATGCATAGTTATCCCATGTAAAAGTAAAACTAAGGCTATAGTTGACTTTAGGTTAAAAGTATCAAAGTATTCTCTTACTTTTTCGGATGTCACAAAAAATATATATAATCTTGCATTTGAAGCTTATAAAATGAAATGATGTGACTTATAAAAGCAAGTAGCAATGTTCTCTTCATAAAATACAACCCGCTGGTTATTTAAGTCTTGATTAAATAAGGGATCAATGATTGAACTTTTATCATTTCGTATGTATTCTGAAGTACAACCACATCAATAGTTATTTAGTGTCATAATTTAAGTATTATTGTAGGTATCTCATATGGTTTTAATAGAAAAACAGGCTCCTTGCACAAAAGACTTTAATTGTGATGGTATTGAAAAACATAGACTCAGCAAAATATTAGTTTTGGTCCTTTTGGACGTTATATAAATCTCAAGCGATTTTGGTAGTACCAAAACCGAATCAACAAAGCAATGCAAAATGAATAAAAAAACCCAGTTATGGACTAATTTCAGTCTCTTTGTAGACTAGGTCTGGACTACACCGGGTTTTAGTTATAACAGATTTTTGATAGGTTTTTAAGCTAAAATCAAGACCGGTCCTAATAAGTCTAGTTTTTTAGAACCGATTTCAAATTTAGACCTCTAACATTGGCTTCAACCCCACTTTTATTAAAAATGCTAGATAAGGCCTTCAAAGAGAGCGTGATACTTTTGACATAACGGAAATGAAGAAGGAGATATGGAGCTCAAATTTCTTTAGTTTCGATTTCAATATTTATTTGTAAGTTCTGGTTAGTATACTCAAATAAAAATTCAGTTACAAGATTTAAACGAAAGTTTTAACGGATTCCAACCATATCCGTGAAACATAAATTAACACACTAAATTGTCAAAGAAAAGATTTGGAAACGCCATGCATTGACACACAAGTGTTTGTTTTGTATGTACAATTCAAATGGTTAAAAAATACTCTATACAACAAGCATATATACATTCAACTTTATTCGCATTATATATAGTCAACTTTATTCGTACCAGGTTTTATTTCTTGATAATTTATTGCAATTTGTACTCAAACAAGCCAAGCCAAAAAGTGTACACACGGGAGATGTCAAAACTTGACACTAAAAAAAAAGCAAATTTAGCTACATTTGCAATAAAAATTGAGAGTAGTACAAATACAAATGAGTTGTCAACAAACCACCACAAATTTATTTAACCATGGTCAGGTCAGGTCAGGTTAGGTCAAGGTAGGTAGGTGAGTGAGTGAATTAGCAGTCAGGTCAGGGGGAGAGGTTTTCCCCAAAATTTTAAAATTTGAAAAAGAATCAATACAAAGATCCACCACAAGATATAGCCATTAACAGTATAGCAGCTTGTTCTTCTTCTCTTAATTTGTTCCACCATGGCTTTCCTCTTTCATATGTTGATCTCTTTCTCTTAACCATGTGTTGTTGTTGTTGTTGGTCTTGCTTTTTTTGATTCATTACCATTAGTCTCACTTTTAGCTTCACATGATCTCCTCGTCCTCCATTATTTGTCGTTTTTGATGTTTTTCTTCTTTTCTTGTTGTATTTGATCCCACATGCATTGCAAAGTGACTGCAAAAAAACAAATATTTATTCTAGTTAGTACCAAAATTAATAAACATATGATCATCAAAACTGTGTGACGATAAATAAATAAATGTAATGCAAACAACCTTAGGACCAGCTGGACCTCCTCTCCAAAGAGGAGTTTTAGTAGTGTTACAACCAGTACAACATTTTGTTTGCTTTGATGAACATATTATCGGTGAAGTACTGATGGTACTTTGGGATGTTTCTTGGTCATCTGCAACAACCACTGATCCCTACAAAATATAAATGGTTGCATTTGAATTTGTGTAAAGCTAGTTTGTACAAATTTTAAATTCAAAAAACAGACAACATATATAGTAGGACTATACCTTGTCTTTTGGATCCCCCATGATGATGATGATGATGATGATGAGTGTGTGTATAGATATAGATATGATATGATCACTCAAAATGTGAGTGAGTGAGTGAGAGAGTGGGATAGTTTGGGAGGTCAGGAATTAATGGCCGTTGTGGGTTGTATTATATGAGCAGCCTTTCAAGTTATGACTTTGACCATTTCTGACCAAAATTAATACTATAAAATAAAATAAATTAAATTAAATTAAATTGAACTTTTGGGATTAGAGAGGGAGTGGTGTGTGTGGTGGCGCTGGTCGGCGGGACACAAAACCCTAGCAAAGTTTGATGCTTGGTGGTTAGTTACTATTCTACCCCTCATTTCTTTCTCCTAGCTATTCATATTCATATACTGTACTTTTTTTTTTAATACTCTTGTTAGTTTTTACTTTTTCACCTCAGTAACCCATTGCATACATACAATACAAACCATCTGTTACTTTTCATTAGCTTCTACTACAGATAAGGGGAAAGTGGGAGTCAGAGGGTGGGTTTTACTTTAGTTGATAAATAAATGGAAGAAAAGCTATCAAGGGTAGCTAAAACCTTAAAACCATCTCCCATTCAGCAATTATCATTTCTGGCTGAACGTACAAGCAACGCCCTCAACCTCGCTGAAGGCTTCCCTGATTTCCCTGCTCCTCAACACATCAAGGCTGCTGCCGTCTCTGCCATCACCTCTGATTTTAACCAATACAGGTTCCTCTTCTCTCTCATTGCGCCCATTATATATATATATATATATATATATATATATATATATTCAAAATGTTTGTACAAATATTAACTGAATTGTAGTATTAAATAACCAAGTAAGTTTGTCCGCTAATAAACGAGTAGCAGGTTTTTGACTTAGTACTGTAGTAACCCGGATGAGAACAACAACAATTATATATAAAAAGACACAAAATTTATATAAAGTACGTTTTAGTCCTGTGACTTTACCAAGAATCTAGAGAATAAACTAACATTGGCTTGGAAATTGTAACCGAAGACATGTGCAGGGGATATGTGATTTGCTCTCGG